>CM076578.1:1130715301-1131053535 GCA_034641835.2 Pinus albicaulis | reverse complement strand
CCAAATCAGATCAGACCTGTGGTATTTGAAATAAGATTCAGAGGGCTACTACAGGGCTGAATTTCAGATATTGAGGATCTGCAATTATATAGATAATTCAATTTCAATATCGAGCTCCTCAAAAGAAAGTAAGAGGTGTGTATTTATTTATTTATTTATTTATTTTTTTTTCCGAATTGCATAAGTCTTGTTTGAAGAATCAAGTTGAATTGATTACAAGGGCATATTGTAGAATAGATATCAGTATTGGATTCTAAAATGCCCCCTAAAAATAATTCAACACCCATTAAGCCTTTAGAAAGCTCTACTATGACTCATGAAGACGAAGAATGGCAACATGACATATCAAAATTACAAGAGCAAGTGCACCAAATTTCGCTCTCGCAATGAGAAACAAAAAAATGACATGGAAGTTTTGAAGAAAGGCATGGAAACTAAGATGGATGGTTTGAAGAAAGGTGTGGAATATAAGATGGATGGTTTGAAGAATGGCATGGAATCTAAGATAGATGGCATGGAATCTGGCATGGAATCTAAAATGGAAAACATGAAGAATGATCTAAAAGCAGACATGGAAAGTTTGACAAAGTTGATACAAGAAATGTTTCCTAATGGTGAAAATATAGTAGAGGAAACTCATGATGAGAACAAAATAAATGTTAATCATGATTTCATAAAATATAATGTTGGCGGGAAGAACCACCATATTCCAAAAATGGATATGAGGAAGTTTGATGGAAAGGATCCTGTAACATGGATACTACAGATGGAGCAATATTTTGATCTCCATAATGTGGAAAACACACAAAAGGTACGCATTGCAACTTTACATTTAGAACAAAATACATTTGTATGGTATCGATGGCTTTGCTCCCGTAAAAAAATGTCACTTGGTCAATTTTTACGGAGGAAATGATAGCACATTATGAGGATACAAAGAGCAACACCTTCTTTAGCCAATTGATAAATCTCAAACAAAAGGGTTCAATGGTGGAGCACATCGAGGACTTCCAAAAATTGAATATAAGGGTAACTGATATTCCAGAGGAACACAGGATTGATCTCTTCATAGGTACTTTAAAGGATAACATCCAACATGAAGTTCGCGTTTTGGAACCTGATTCATTGGAGAAGGCATTCAGGTTGACAAGAAAAATTGAATGTAAAATTATGGCGACAAGGAAGCCTACCACTCACTTCTATAAAGAGGGAAGTGTTGCTACTCCTAGATTTCCACAACCTACAAGGTTGACACCAAAACAATTGGAAGAAAAAAGAGCAAAAGGGCTTTGCTACAGTTGTGATAGAAAATACACTAAAGGTCATAAGTGTGCTGAGAAGAAATTATTTTACATAGATTGTGAAGAGGAAGAAGAAAATGAACAAGAAGAGGATATACACCAGGAACCAACCCAAGAAGAGGAAGAAATGAGTCCGAACATATCGTGTAATGCATTGGCAGGAATTACCACTCCTCAAACTCTCAAGATAGAAGGACATATCAAGAAGAAAAAGGTAATAGTGTTGATTGATTCAGGTAGTACCCATAATTTTATTCATTGTAAGGTAGCCAAGGAATTGAATTGTTTCCTATACCTAGCGCCATAATGTCAAGTGATGGTTGCAAATGGAGGAACTATAAATTGCTCTAGAAAATTCCATAATATCAAGCTAACCATGGGGGAATATTTATTGAATAGTCCAATGCTTTCCATTCCTACAGGAGGTGCTGATGTTGTACTAGGAGTATAATGGTTACAATATTTGGGGACAATAGCTTTTAATTTTCAATAACTTTTCTTGAAATTTTTTTCAGAAGGAAAGGAAGTCGAATTACGGGGTATTGCAGGGAAGCCGGGAAAGATAATAAGCTCTAATGTCATGACAAAGCTTCTAAAGAAAGAACGACAAGGCACAATTTCACAATTATGCTCACTAGAAGTTCCAACATCAAAATCATCTATTTCTGCAGATCTCCAAAAAGTCTTGGACAATCATTCCAAGGTTTTTGAAACTCCAACAGGACTCCCACCTATTCTTGATCATGATCATGCTATTAATTTGATTCTAGGAAGTGTTCCTCCAAACATCAGGCCTTATAGATATCCTTATGTCCAAAAGAGCGAAATTGAATGTATGATTGCAGAAATGTTAGAGGCGGGTATAATTCAACCTAGTCAAAGTTCTTTCTCTGCTCCTGTAATATTGGTACACAAGAAGGATGGATCATGGCGAATGTGTCTGGATTATAGGGAGCTCAATAAGCTCACCATTAAAGATAAATTTCCCATTCCTGTGATTGATGAATTATTGGATGAATTACATGGAGCAATTTATTTTACCAAGTTGGATCTTCGTTTAGGATATCATCAAATTAGAATGAAGACTCAAGATATTCCGAAAACAACATTTCAAACTCATGAGGGTCATTATGAATTTTTGGTCATGCCTTTTGGCCTTACCAATGCACCTTCTACATTTCAAGGGTTGATGAATTCCATTTTCAAACCCATCCTTAGAAAATTTGTGCTAGTATTTTTTGATGATATACTAATCTACAGCAGGTCTTGGAAGGATCATGTTGAACATGTTGATAGGGTGCTCAAACTATTGCAGGAGAAACAATTATATGAAAAAACATCCAAATGTCTCTTTGGAGTACAAGAGGTGGAATATCTGGGTCATATTATATCTCACGAGGGTGTTAAAGTAGACCCTAACAAAATTAAAGCCATTAAGGAATGGAAAGTCCCACGACCATAAAGCAGTTGCGAGGATTTCTTGGGTTAACAGGGTATTATCGCAAGTTTGTTAAGAATTATGGGAGAATAGCAGCACCTCTAACAACATTATTGAAGAAAGATGCATTTTCATGGACTCCTCAAGCAACTAAGGCCTTTGAACGTCTTAAAGAGGCAATGTGCCTAGCACCGGTCTTAGCTACACCAGACTTCACAAAAACCTTTATTGTGGAATGTGATGCCTCAGAAAATGGAATTGGTGCAGTTTTAATGCAGGAAGGAAGACCCATTGCTTTTGAAAGTCGTCCAATCAAAGGAAAGTATTTACAGAAACCTATTTATGAGAAGGCAATGTTAGCAATACTACATGCACTAAAGAAATGGCGAACTTACCTAATGGGAAGACACTTCAAGGTAAAAACTGATCATGATAGTCTTAAACACTTTTGGAACAAAGACTATCTTCAGAAGAGCAGCAAAAATGGGTCACAAAGATGTTGGGTTATGACTTTGAAATAATCTACAAAAAAGGAAAGCTTAATTTTGTTGCAGATGCACTCTCAAGAAAGAATGAAGAGGTGGAAGCATTGCTTTGTGCCATTTCTATTATCCAACCAGATTGGATAACCGAAGCAAGAGATGAATGGAAGAAGGACGAAGAAGTGTGGACATTCATTCAAAAGTTGCAGCAAGATCCTAGTACATCTGATACATTTAGTTGGAAAAATGATTCCTTATGGTACAAAGATCGCTTATATCTTTTTAAGAATTCCCAACTAAAACAAAAGATTCTTCTGGAATTGCACACTTCTCCTTTAGGAGGACACTCGGGATTTTTAAAAACTTACCACAGGGTGAAGAAAGAATTTTTTTGGGATGGCCTTAAATTTGATATTCAAAAGTTTGTGGTGGAATGTTTGGTTTGCCAACAGAATAAAGTTGATACAATTAAGACCCTGGGTCTTCTACAACCTTTATCGATTCCAAGTCAACGTTGGGAGGATATTTCAATGGATTTTATCACTGGTTTACCTAAGTCCAAAGGAAAGAGTGTCATCATGGTAGTAGTTGATAGACTTACCAAGTATGCACACTTCTGTGCATTATCTCATCCATTTAAAGAAAGTACAGTTGCTACTACATTTATGGACACAATTCAAAAACTACATGGAAACCCAAGGGTTATTGTGAGTGACAAAGATCCCATTTTTACTGGAAATTTTTGGAAGAAGTTATTTTATTGTTTGGGTACTCAATTAGCTCATAGCTCATCTTATCATCCTCAATTTGATGGTAAAACTGAGATAGTAAATAAATGTTTAAAAGGATATCTTCGTTGTTTTGTATCTGATAAACAAACACAATTGGTCAAGTGGTTACCTCTAGCTAAATGGTGGTATAACACTTCCTTCCATACTGCAGCAAAAATGACCCCATTTATGGAACTTTATGGATATCATCCACCATCCATCACATCATATTTAAGAGAAAATTCGAAGGTTCAAGCAGTGGAAGATCACATCGAGCATCAGCAAGAAGTTCTCCAACTCTTAAAGGATAACCTGAATTTGGCACAAAATCGAATGAAACAACAAGAAGATCAACATCGCAGCGAGAGAAGTTTTGATGTAGGAGATTGGGTATTTTTACGGCTACAACCATACAAACAAATGTCCCTCAAGCAAGCTAAGAAGGATAATAAATTATCACCAATGTACTATGGTCCTTACAAGGTGTTGCAAAAGATTGGTTCTATGGCATACAAATTGGAGCTTCCTGCTTCTTCGCGAGTACATCTAGTTTTCCATGTTTCATGCTTAAAGAAGGTTATAGGTGAAAATCTTCCAGTTCAAACAGTATTGCCAGAACTTGATGAGGAAGGGAAAATCATATTGGAACCTGAAGCAGTCATGGAAACAAGAACTCGACAACTACGGAATCGATCAATTTCAGAGTATCTCATCAAGTGGAAGAACTTACCCACTGAAGATTCTACATAGGAGGATGAGAATTTTATACAGAAGCACCCAGAGCTACTCAAGCGTTGAGGACAACACTTTTTTGAAGGAGAGGGGCATGTTAGGTCCCTATATTACTAGTATAGTCCCTTATTGTTGTTAGTGTAACCTCCTTATTGTTATTATTGTACCCTTGTAACCCCCATATTGTTATTATTGTGCCCTTAAATTATTATTGTTAGGTCGGCTAGGATTAGATTGTGGCCCTACAAGGATTACATTATGGCCCCATGGAATCTTATATATAGAAAGGAGGTTTTTTAATTTGAATCATCCAAGAATTGTTCATTCATGTAATGTATTGGAGGTTTCCCCCTCGAAGTGGCTTATTTCTAAGGTGTTGATATCTCTTTTCTTCTCTTTTTGGAGCTGGTTTCACAGCAAGGAGGGGGCTCTCTCTATATAGAACACAGTAAAAATGACTAAGGAAATAAGATTTTAGGCTAGGTATAGTAGCTCAGGGTTTTGATTTTTGATTTGTGTAGGGTTTTGCTGGATCAGGAGGAGTCAAACAGCTAAGGCAAGGAAATTAGGTCAAAAGTTGTAGGGTGTTCTATGGGATAAGGTAGGTAGAAGGTTTTTAAATTTAAAGGATGATTATGGTGAGATGAATAGAATGGTGAGGAGTTAGGAAGAGCATATGAGATGAATTATCCCTAAACCGAAGAAAATAGACAAATTATGCAAAATTTCCCAAAACAGAGCATGAAAACATGAATTCTGCCTTTCAACTTGAAATTATGCATATCATAGACATGAAAATGGTTTATGAGTTTACAATACATTCATACAAATGATCACAAAGAGAAAACTATGTCAAACTGTTCATACCACATGGATCCCAAATAACTAGCTGCAAATTTATCATTAATGTCTAGGCCAAACTGATACAAAATAGTGTCCTTGAGATGCCAAATCTCCAAGTGAGTCCAACCATTACTATGACTGATAAAATACATCATATAGACCTCAAAACCACTCTTCCTAGCCTCAAGGAGTCGAATTCATGAGATAGGGATCAGTTTCACCTACTCCCAAACAAGAATCTGAAGACTAGGAAAACTCAACAATTTGCCTCGAAAAGAGAGCAAACTGATTCATTTGACCTCTAGAGGACTTATCTGATGTATCTACCCTAGATAACAATAAAAACATGACATTTACATTTATCTTGACCTTTTACATCAATAATTTCTCATTTACCAAGATAAAAAGTCAAAAAGTCAAAATTTGTTGAAGATGATGAAAATGACATTTTCCTGGCAAAAGCGCAACGCCATGACAGAAAAATAGCCTCTCTTGAAAGTAATATTTGGAAGCCTTCGCGGTGTCCAAATCAGCTCCATGATATCTCATTAGAAATATCTTTGAGTCTAGTTTCCTAATATGCCTCCAGTTTCCTTAATGGTGCCCATATGCCCTGTGAAAAATCACTTCTCCCAAGACTGGTAAAAGCGTAGCGCCAAGGTCAAAAAGTTGTCAGAAACATGAAAAATTGGTGGTTTTTTACACTTTTGAGGGACCAGTTCTCCTCCAAATTTTCTGAAACTTGCTGGGGTTGATGTCCTCATAATTCTTAACATGATGGTGGTGACCATTTTTCCATTGGAGGCTCCAAGAAAAAGCGCTGCATTTTTGGCAGATTTTCCGTGTCAAAATTTTTGAGTTTTCAGCAAAACTAGGCCTCAGACATGGATGAATATCTCTCTAACCATGAGGTGTTTTGCAAACCAGAGAGAGGTTTTTGTTCTTTTTAATGTTTTGAACATAAAAATCCTCCAGTTTCCTAATATTCTTCTCTTATTTTCCAAAATATTCTATGCAAAAAGGTATCCAAAACAAGACGTTTCTGGAGAATGTGCCTTCAAATATATATATATATTTTTTAATTTCTCAAATTTTCTCCAAATTTCCTTGAAATTGCTCCAGAGATGCCAAATAAGGTGTGTTATGCTATGATGGATATATGAAAAAGTATTTCCAATTTACCCTTCTCCCTTTGACAAATTAAGGTTTCCTTGATTTTGTCCTTCAAAAGTTAGGTTTTCTGCCTCAAGCTTCTCCTTCTCCAATGCCTTCTTGAGACCTCTTTGTTCTTGGTTTCTTCCTGGTGGTTTGGGTCCTTTGTGGTGTCTTATCCTCTCTTATTCTATGTTTATCTCCTCCTCCATAATGTCTCTTTCCTGCCCCATGGTGTCCCTTTCCTCTTCCATGGTGTAAACCCTAGGGATGAGGAAATGGGAGTGGGGATAGTTCTAGGGAGTGGGGATAGGAAAATTAGGGAGATGGGGGAAGGGGTTAGTGAAATTAGGGAGGTGATAGGGGATCAAAATTTTTAAGGGATTTTGAATTATAATTTTATTACAGGGTTGATAGGGTTGCCTAGGAAATTGAGAGGCCTAGGACTTAGGGTTTAAGGGAAAAGGGATTTAGGGAAAGGGATATGGTGTTGTAGGGAAAGGAATAGAGTTTACAATCATGTAGGAAGGAAATGCAAGGTTTATGGGCACAAATTTGGGAATAAAGAGTGAATTTACGGTTTTTAGCTAGACAAACTTACAAATTTGCATAGAAACCAAAAACACCATGAAATTTCTCTTGAAGACTACAAAGAGGTGGAAATCACACATTACTTACTTACCAAGAGGTGTTGAGAATATTTGCTGAATATTTGAGGAAATTTAGCTAAGTTTCGAATATTAGAGAGCAAACTAGACATTAGCACAACGCTCAAACATTAGCGCAGTGCCATTGGGGATTAACGCAACGCCAGTGTAATTTACTCTATGGTTTTCGGGCATTACCATAGCACCACTGCAACACTGTTTTGAAGACTAGTTTTGAAGGATTTTCCGGTGTCCAAATTGAGCCCAAGATAGCTCTTTGGAAGGATATTGAAGTATAATTTCCAAATATACCTTTATTTTTCTGATTGGAGTTGATTTACCTTGTCAAAAGTTTATTTTCCCAAGACTGGTCAAAACATGCTGAATGAGGGTGCAGAAATGCAAAGTGCCGGTGTAGGCAACATTTGGAGGCCTTACTCAACTCCAAATTGAGATCATGATAGCTCATTTGAAATATCTCTCTGTCTAGTTGTCATTTGAATCATCGAGAAAGTCATTGGGACACTCCAACTATGATAAAACTTGATTTTCCCAAGGTCACGCCAGAAGTGCAGCAACTCTCCTGTGGCACCTGTAGTTTTGACATTTCTTTAAAACCATGGTACCTGTGTAAAAAAGGAAGGATGGTTTTATTATTGGACCTATGATGGACAAAAACCTCTCTCAATTTTTTCAAATTCATCTTTTTTTGGTCAGAAAAATATTTTGAAGCAAAATTGGCCCTATGAGTGGCAAATAGCTTGATTCTTGGAATGATTTCTTAAAAAGTGATGGAGACATGATCTTATGAGTTTGGAATAACCTCATAATTACTGAAATGACCTCCCTTATAGATCATCTTCTCATATGCCTCTTTTTTCATAGAAAACCCTAGCTCAGTGGGAGAGGAAATTAGGGTTTAGTGCTTGTGAACAATGATGACTTGGGCACCCTTGGGAAAAGACAACTCTCTTTGACACTTGATGTGTTGGCATGTGGATTTCTGAGTTGGAGGCCTTTGTGAGACTAAATACTTATTACATTTGAACTGACTAAAGCAAATCATGATTTTATTCTGGGTCACCTTCACACCTTCTACTGCCCTTTATTGAAAATGAGGCAATGAAATGATTTGACCTAATGAAAGCCTAGTGACCTAATGGGAAATTAAATAAACTGAATTAATAAGTGTCTTTGAATAAAAGTGGAATGAGAGCAGAATTTTCTGGAGCATGATGAAGACATGGAAGAGGGTCAGCAGGCATATGCTTGTGAAGGAAAATGGGACACTTGACAAGGACAACCACCAGTGGAACAATTTTATATCATGACCTAATGGAATGATTGAAAATTATTTGGAGTGGGAGACCTAAGATGCACATGAAAAATGTGTTTTGATCGCTGGTGGAAGTATTCAAATACTGACACTAACAGATCAGGTGATGGTTGGTGATGTCCGATTGTGAGGTGGAATCACTGGTTGAGGGTTGAGGAGATTTGGCCTCTCAAAGCCATGGTTTGGTTTTGATTGGTTTATTCCATGAAATCCCACATTCATGCTTGGAATATTTCACGAGGATGATTGGATGAAATACAATTTTGGTTCAGCCCAATCTATGGTTAGGTGGTACGTGGAAGTTGCAGGTTAGGTTGCATTTTGCATATGTTAATAAGAGCTATTTTCCTCTTGTATTTTATGGGTAAATGTACTTGTTGTTATGTGATTTTAATGTTTCTTCTATAATTATTATTTTGCTGGTTATATGTTGGTTATACACATGGTTTATGATAGACTGAGTTCTGGCTCTCATCATGTTTTGATTACTAGATGAAATGTTAATGAATGCATGACCTAATAGATGATATTGAAACTATTATGAGGAGGTATCCATCCTTCTTGACAAATCTCAGATAAGTATGAAGTCCCTATACTCAGATGTGTGTATATGACTTGTAGATCACATGTTCATGATGTGTTTGACAAAATGTCTATGATGGCCTTGCTAGATTAGGTCCCTATTCAAGTTTTGCATTAGAGGTATTTTCATCTTGTTATTTATCCTTCTGAGTGTTTCATAAAGTTCTTGGCAGAGGCCTGGGTCCTGGCCTTGAAAAAGTGGCTCGGATTTCAGGGTATTTGGTACAAAATTACTTGAAAAATGCTACAGTCGCATGGGTGCCTTATTGTGCATGTGATTAGAGGGTTTTAGTTGCATGGAGGTCTTTTCATCAGTGTGACTGTGGCTCTAGTTCAACAAAACAACAAGTTATCTTAGGGTTGAACACCTAGAAGGGTTGGTTGGCTCCTGAAGGTTCTGTAGCATATGAGGAAGGCTAGATTGGTATTTTCTCGTCGGTTCCACTTCCTTAATTGTACTTGGGGATTTGAATCATATCATAGTAATTCTTCGTCACATGTTTACCTTGGTGGACCAATTATCTTGGGTAAACGTGGGAGGAGGGTGTTACATGAGGTAGCAATGTGGGCCCCACCGCCCTTATATGCACCCTTTTTACCATTTTTTTGGAGGCCCGTGTGGGAAACCACAAGCTCCATTCACCAAAATTTCAGTGGCATTGGGATCAGTGCATTATTATCTACATCATGAAATCATCCTTTCAATTCATCAAAAGTTTTCATTTTGGGCCCGTTTCGCACTCAAAGTGCTCATCAAGTGCACCTTTATGTATTTTTCGATACATCCTCTTTAGTTTTTTCCAGCATACATTTTATTCTATGAATATTATTTCACTTGGGGGGTTGGTTTCTAAGTTTCAATTCATTGGTAGCTTTCATGTTGAACTCAAACCCCTGGTGAACCAATCGATAGTCAAGGTATCAATCTTCATTGGCATGATAGGTTTCCTTAGAAAAATTTCATCCATTGACATCATTTCTTTGAAATTAACCATAGGGTCCACCATTTGGGTCACGTTGATTGTCACCTTCCACTTGCACTCGGTAAATGTTCACATTGACCGATAGAACTCTCACCTAAATGGATTAACTCATTTCATAATTCCCATTACACTATCAACATCCATGCCCATTTTCTCCAATCTAGCATCCATTCATTTGCATAATTTTGAATATAAGCCTCATATTTCTTCTTCAAATTATTTCTTACCACCCCCTCCCGAGTCACCATTCCTTTCTAATCATCATGAATGCACCACCACATATTGCACTTGCCCTACCATCCACCCACATTGCAATAGACCATCTATGTTACCACGCATATTTGATCCACCTAACACCGAGACCAACCGATGGGGCCCTCACCCTCTGCAGAACCCACCTGCATCATTTAGTAGGTTTTCGTACTCTTGGGGCACCCATCTCTGTATTTGTATATCCAAAACCACTTTTACAATTTTTTTGGAAAGTGTAAAAAGATTATTTTGGAAAAATATTCTCACTCATCTTTTTGTGTATTTTACTTGACAGCAGTCCCTAGTCACCTTTGGTTGCATCTCACCTTTTTCTCACCTCACACCTACATCATTGATCACCACCATGACAGTTAGAACATGCATGTACATCTCCTGGAAGTCCTCCTAACTGTAGGGTCATATACCACAGAGCATTTTTTTTTTTGGTCGCCACTCGTATTATAGCTCCATTAACCCTAGGATTTTTTTTGTAGCCCTCCTTTTTTTGGGTGTGTTATATTCTTTCCAAGAAGGGGGGTGACCAAGTCCCCTACACTTGTTCCAGGCACAATAGGGGGGTTACAGGAGGGGTGGTACCCCCTTGCACGGGGTCCGGGATAACGCCCCAATAATTTTTTTTTGACCCTGTATTAGGTAGGTGGACCTGCCTATGGTTTTGTGCATGGGTTTGCACATGGTTTTGGGCATGATGGTTTTCTTATCATGGTATTTTGTAGATCCAATCAAGAGAAATACGGTTATGTTCTAATCCAGGGTTAATGGATTGGGGTTTATGAATGCTTCAACATGTATATATATGTGTTGTAACATTGAAAGGAATATAATGAAAAATCAAGTTGCTAGTCCCTGTTTTGGGATCTAGTGGAAAATCTCTATGCATATTTGTTTTATGTTTTATGCTCTCGCTATTGTTAATTTTCTGTTTTAAGATCGTTTGCACATAATTTATGTATAGGGTTAAAACATACATTTTGTATGAGAGATGTTTTGCCATCAAGGGGGAGCATTTTATGTTGAGGGGTTTTTTGCTCGGACCTGTGGTAGACCCTGTTCAGTGGGAAATCTACAGGATCAATTCTTTTGGTAAAAGAAGATGGCGAGCAATGGAAATATAGAGATCAAGAAATTTAATGGTCAGATTTTTGAGTTGTGGAAGCTCAAGATGGAGGATATGCTGGTGGATAAATATCAGTGGATCGCAATAGATTTGAGTATTAAACCAACGACAATGTCAGATGAAGACTTGACGAAGTTGGATTTGAAGGAAAAGAGCACAATATGGTTGTGTATCTCAGATTCAATATTTTTGAATGTATCTGGGGAAGCTACGATGAAGGATTTGTGGGACAAGTTAGGGACTTTTTACTAATCTAAGTCTCTGGTGAATAAATTGTTCCCGTGGAAAAAGTTGTATATCATGAGGATGAAGCATGGAGACTTAGTGAGAGAAAATATGAATGCCTTCAATACTGTGGTAATTCAGTTGTCATCTGTTGATATTAAAATCTCAGATGAAGATAAGTGCATCAGTTTTTTGTGTTCTCTACTAGATTCGCGGGATAGTCTGGTTGTTGCAATAGGTAGCAATACAAATACCTTGAATTTTCATGAAATTGTCTCAACCTTTATGTTGGAGGAAATGAGACGGAAAAATATAGAGGGCCATAATGGATATTCCTTGTCTGTATGAGGACAGTCCCAGAATAGAAACAAAAATAACTTCTTGAGTAGGAGTTCTAAATATCCAGGAAAGCCTGTAAAGGATTGCTAGAAATGCGCAAAGGAAGGGCACTTCAAAAAGGACTATAGATCTAAAGCTCCTAAGAAAGGAAAGTGATATGATGATTCTCCTTCTGCAGAGGAGAAAACCACCTTGGATGAGGTTGGGGATGTATATTTGGCTTCTTCTTAAAATACACATGTAGATCATGAGGCATGGTTGACTGACTCAGGTGCATCCTTTCACTTCACTCCCCATAGGGAGTGGTTCTGCAAGTATGAGAAGTATAATGGTGTTGATGTCTTCTTAGGGGATGATAAGAAGGCCAAAATCGTCGGAAGCAGAAAATTCAAGCTGAAGTTGCAAGGTGGAAGGATTAGAACACTTCCTAGGGTTTTGCGTATTCTTGAATTGGCCAGAAATATGATTTCTGTAAGAAAAATGGATGATACAGGTGTAAAAACAATGTTCAAGAAATATACATGCAATATGGTATGGGGAGCACTGGTATTGATGTGGGGAGTTTAGATTAGAACCCTGTACAAGCTTCTGGGTAGCATTGTTATTGATGGGTGCAACAGTTTTGTGGTTCCTGAAAGTGGAGTAGAAATCCTAGCGGTACTTGGATAAAATAACATGCTATGGCATCAAAGGTTTGGACATACTGGAGAGAAGGGCCTTCAGATACTGCATGGTAATGGTATGGTAGAAGGTATGTCTAATTTATCTATAGATTTTTATCTATGTGAACGTTGTGTATATGGGAAGTATAATCAGGTGAGTTTCCCTTCTGGTGTTAAGAGGGCGAACAAGATATTAGAGCTTGTGCATAATGATGTGTTTGGACCTGTGTAGGTTCCATTACTGGGTAAGTATGTGTAATATTTGTCATTTATAGATGAATTCTCAAGGAATACATGGATATATTTCCTGAGGAATAAATCTGAAGTCTTTGAAATAATTAAAGAATTTAAGGCTCTGATGGAAAATCAGACAAAGAAGAAGATAAAGGTGTTGAGGACACATAATGAAGGAGAATACTAAAAAAAGGAATTTAAAGAGTTTTGTAAGAAGTGTGGTATAACACGACCTAATACTACTCCATACACACCTCAAAAAAATAGAGTTATAGAAAGAATGAAGAAGAAGTTGATGGAAAATGAAAGAAGCATGCTCAGTGGTACCGGGTTAGGATAAGAATTCTTGGTAGAGGAAGTGGAGACTGCATGCTACTTGGTTAACATATCACCTTCATCAGCGTTGGAGGATAAGACTCCACATGAGGTATGGACTATTAAGAAACCCTATGCTTCACATTTTAGGGTATTTTGTTGTGATGCATATCTACATGTTCCAAAGGAGAAAAGAACAAAGTTGGATAATAAATCTAAAAGGTGCATCTTTATTGGTATAAGGATGGTTCAAAATGTTATAAGCTTTGGAACCCAGAAACAAGGAAGGTCGTGTACAACCGAGATGTGGTGTTTAGAGAGGTGAAATATGTTGTTAAACATGAATTTCTACCAAAGGAACTTGAGAAGATAGAGTTTGAGATAAAGGAGGAAGAATAATACTCTACATCTGAACAAGATTCAAAAGAGGAAGAACCACAACCTCCAATTGTGAGAAGATTAGTTTGAGAAAGAAGGCAACCATAAAGGTATAGTCCCT
Source organism: Pinus albicaulis (assembly GCA_034641835.2). NCBI lineage: Eukaryota > Viridiplantae > Streptophyta > Pinopsida > Pinales > Pinaceae > Pinus > Pinus albicaulis. Next base: position 1,131,039,605 of record CM076578.1, on the reverse strand, counting down.
ATGCTTTCTATTCAAAATTTTCTTTATCTATCACTGATGATGATCCCAAAAATGTCAGGGAGGTAGTGGCTTCAGAGGTTGGAAAACTCTGGAAGGAGGCCATGGTTGATGAAATGGCATCCTTGCACAAAAGTGAGGCATGGGATTTGGTGGAGTTGTCGGCTAGAAGGAAACCCATTGGAAGAAAATGTGCATTTAAGAAGAAGATGAATGCAGAAGGCAAGGTGGAGAAATATGAATCTCGATTGGTAGAAAAAGGTTATTCCCAGGTGTCGGGAATTGATTTTGGTGATATTGTTTTCTCCTATTTCCAAGATAACTTATATTAGATTACTTTTATTTGTTATTGTTGCATTTTATTTTGAGGTAGAACAGATGGATGTGAAGACAACATTTCTTCATGGGGATTTGGAAGAGGATATCTACAAGAAGCAACTTGAAGGCTTTGTGGTGAAGGGTAAGAAGGAACTGGCATGCAGGTTAAAAAAGTCTCTGTATGGGTTAAAACAGTCATGAAGGATGTGGTACCAAAAATTTGATACATATATACGGGGACTTGGCTTCACCAGAAGCAAAGATGATCACTATGTGTATTTTAAATTAATTGGTGGGCGTGTTATTTATTTGGTATTGTATGTGGATGATATGTTGCTGGTTGGAAATGACAAAGAAATTATCCAGGATTTGAAGAACCAATTGTTCTCTAAATTCGACTTGAAGGACCTTGGTGCTGCAAACTTTATTTTGGGCATATAAATTAAACAAGATCGGGCAAAGAGGAAGCTCTGGTTAAACTAGAGGAAGTATGTCAAGACAATATTGTAGAGGTTCAATATGCAGGATAGTAAACCAATGAAGGTTCCTATTCCTGTAGGTGTAAAATTATTTGTTGAACAATGTCCCAAGACACAAGAAGAAGAAGAGGACATGTCCCGTGTTCCATATACAAGTGCAGTGGGTAGCCTGATGTATGGAATGGTTTGTACTAGAACAAACACTGCACATGCAGTGGGTGCATTGAACAGGTTTATGTCAAAACCATGGAAGGAGCATTGGACATCATTGCAACGGGTTTTCATATATTTGCATGGCACTAATGATTATGGTATGTGCTACCAAGGAAGATTAGGATTGGACATAGTTTTGGACATATGTGGATTTGTTAATGCAGATTGGGCTGGAGATATGGATCAAAGAAGATCTACAAGTAGTTATGTTTTTAGCCTATTTTGAGGTGCGGTCAGTTGGATGAGTAAAATACAGTCTGTAGTGTCTCTTTCAACTACAGAGGTAGAATACATGGTAGCCACTCATGCAAGCAAGAAAGTAGTTTGGTTTCAAAGATTGTGTTCAAGTATGGGGTTGGTGCATCGAGCTATAAGGATAGACTGTGATATCCAAAGTGCAATTTTGTTGGCTAAGAGCCCTGCTTATTATTCAAAGACAAAGCACATTGATGTTCAGTATCACTTTGTGAGAGATATGGTTGAGTAAAAAAAGGTGTTGTTGGTAAAGGTGGACACTTTGAAGAATGTTGTAGATGCATTGGCGAAGTCTATCACCACTAAGAAGTTATCTTGGTGTAGAGAAAAAATCGGCATTGCAGGTTTGGACCAATGATTAATCTCTCCTGTGGCCCCCTATGGAAAGAAAACAACAAGTGGGATAATCTTGAGTGTGTGTTATATTATTTCCATGAAGGAGGGCGAACAACCCCCCTACGCTTGCGTTAGGCGCAGCAGGGGGCCGGCAATGCCCTAGGAAAATTGTTTTTTTGGACCCTATATTAGGTGGGCAAACCTGCCTATGGTTGTGTGCATGAATTTGCACATGGTTTTGGGCATGATGGTATTCTTCTCATGGTATTTTGTAGATCTGGTCAAGGGAACTACGATTATGTTCTAATCCAAGGTTAATGGATTGGGGTTTATGAATGCTTTGACATGTATATATATGTGTTGTAACATTGAAAGGAATATAATGAAAAATCAAGCTTGTAGTCCCAGTTTTGGGATCCAGGGGAAAATCTATTTGTATATATTTTTTATGTTTTATGCTCTCGCTATTGTTTATTTTCTGTTTTAAGAGTTCGTTTGCAGACAACCTACACCTATACTGTAAACCTCCATTATCATCCCTTTGACACACCATATTGCAAGACATACCTTGACTTCATATGGATTTCTCGAAATCATTTATGGAAAGTCAATCCTTCTTTTTCTGTCATCTTCAACACTCATATTCTAGAATCAAAACAATACCTTGGTTGCTCCCCTCATGTTTTGGGACAATTTAGGGTGAAACATTGGGAGCCCTTATTTCCCACTGATTTCATTGATACATTAATGTTCAACACCAGCCTAAGTTTTCACATCAGTGGCGTACCATAATTTATTACCATTGAAGTTCTCTTATTTCGTCGAAGACCAATGTGTTCAGATTGCACCTCCTTCAACAATTCTATTAGTGTAAATTCTTAACGCAAGTGTACAAAAAAGAGATCACTTTAGCTGTGTGTGACAAACAACCCTACCAAAAAATATGGTTGCTTAAATTCCTTATATTTGCAATAGGTAGTCGAAACAAATGCTTCAAAAACCCAGATCTATGCAGTTTAAGCAGTTAAATAGTAAAAAGAAACAAGAGTTTCTCCAAATATTTAACAGACAAGAAAATATATAAAGAATTTTATATGTATTATAACACATGGGAAGGGAACAAAAAATGATGTTACTAGTCGCGCTCAATGGGATGGGTTCTTGGCTGTCCTCAACGCTTGAGATCCAGAAATTTCTCTCTCTCAATGGTGTAGAAAACCCAAAATATGTTGAGAATGATCGAAGTGCAGCAAGTGATCAAAGTAAGGAATTAATAGAAAACCCTCCTATTTATAACAAAATATTGCGTTATCCTTGATAATGATGAATAATGAGATATTATTAACCAAGATCTAGATCTAATTGCGTGGAATATTTTATTATATTTTATTGGAGAGAAAATGAATTTAAATTGGTTAAATACCTTTATTTAGAAATAATAAACAAATAAATGATTTATTTATCATTTCAAGAGTGGGGTTAAGGAATAATTTAACAAATAATGATTTTTTTAATTATTTCTAGGTGATTTAATCAAATTTAACAAGGAAAAATAATTAAATAATGATTTAATTAATTATTCCTAAAGAAAAATAATGATTTATCTAATTATTTCTCATAATTGGGTTAAATATGGCCAGGAATATTATTTAAACAGTGGTTTAATTAATTATTCCTAGAGGAAAATCAAATAAATAAGGATGTTTGAACCAGAAATAACTTAATAAAATATGGTTTATTAAATTATTTCTTATAGTGAAAGCAATTTTATTATGGTAAAATTGGTCTTACATGGTGTACTTAAATCCATCTAATTGTAAATCGTTATATGACCAAAAATTGGTGTAACATATTTCCCCCCAACGTGTGAGCTTTAGGAGCTAATCGTATGACCAAAGTACGTTGTAAGAACACAATCACTAGACACCGAAGGGGAGTCAGAGAGAGAGATATACATAGACAGAGTGAAGCGAGAGAGGACAATAAACGAGGGGGCGAGACCTACAAATGATATCAGTCTCCTTTAATTTTTGGGTACTTGTTCTCAATGAGGTGGGGGAGGCATACCTATGCCCGCCGAGATGACTAAGTACAAAGAATAATGGTGCGCCTAGTAAAATGAGACCGAGTTATAAAGTACATGATAAATGGTACATGACATGCTGGCATAAAAATGGGTTAGACAAAAATATAATGGATCCCACATACATACTATGCCGGGGAAAAGAACCGGGACTGAATACAATAATATCTGAGTACATGAGACGTAATAACAACCAAAGAAACCCTGATAAACAGGAAAGGCCTCTGAAAATATGAATGGATCATCTGAGTGATACATGCATGCTATAGGTGCTACAAGTGGCTGGAACAAAACCCATCAAATTTGCGGAGCTGCATCTGAGGTTGTAGCATAATATGAGGTCATCAGGGCCTGTGGGGGACTACTTGAAGGGCCACCCTGTCATGAGGTCTGAAACATATCACACACACTGGGGAATCATTGGTACAATCTACTGAATCACCGAACCATCAAGTATACGAATCTTGATCATGCAATAATGGGATGAAGTTGAGCATATGAGAAACAATCAAGTCAAAGGGCAATGATGAGTACCTTTGCCTGATCCCAGGCACTGAATAAGAATGTAAGCTGGAAACAAGGTACACTGTCCTCTGGACCTGTCTTATGGAATTAATTTTTTGATGTCGACAGAAGGAGGTCCGCCATAAGTGAGGCAATGAGGATCATCAACTAAGGCATGAGGGATCATAGTTAAGTGACTGATGGATTGACACCAGGGATGATGATGGAATTTGGGATACTGAGTGGCAGATAGACGACTTCCCTTATCATAGCATAAAAATCATGGATGACTTGGCAGCGACTGACTCGACTTTGGAGGCGATGGGGGACAGTATGACTGGAGGTCAAAATGGGCGACACGAAAGAGGGACAAGGCAAAAATGGATGGAACACTGTAACAGGAGGTAAAGGTACTCGAGACAGACTCAATGAATGTAATGGTGACTCAACTTGGATGCTCTGATAAAGGGTGAATAGATGAGGCTACCACACAGAATAGGCCCAGTGGGGACCATAAAAGCATGAGAAAAATATGGTTACTCATGACAAAAATCGACACACGTGTTGACAAGTATGAAGGCAAAGTGATGCCCCAAGTACAAGTAGCGCAAGTAAAGAAATATGATTTTTAGAGGTGGTGAAGTGACCCTTCTTGGAAAAATGGCTTCTGGGTGAAGTATCAAATCACTAAAAAAAAAAGGATACCCATTTTAGATCTCAGTGAGAGCTTTCCAACGATGTTGACGGTTCAGCAAACTGAGCTACGGTTTGGTCGCAATTGGTGAAAGAAAAAATAGGGTATTTCTTTTAATAGGGCGATTTCCCTCCAATTTGATTAATTTTCTAGTGAAGATGTGGTGAATTTGGAGAGGAGGATAAGGCCCTAAATCTTGAATTATTCATAGCGTACAAACATACCATTGGAATCAAGATTCAATACTTTCAGGTAGGTGGCCTTACTTGTCTAAAGATGGCCTTACTACTTCTTGGAAGGATGGTTCCTAGTGAAGAATCAAGGTAAGAAAGGAATATGGGAATGAACTACTAGAGAAGGTTTAGGATCATGCCCTCTCACCAAGTCAAACATGGGGACCAAGTGGTAAGTGTGGTATCACATAAAGTAGAATATTTGAAGATATGGTATCAAGCATCTACGATATATGGCTCGTCGGAGACGCTGGTAGGACAAACTATCCAAGGAATGGGAGGATAATCAACCATACCTAGATCGATGGGGTCTAGGCCGAGACTTTTTTTAATCAAGTGAGAAGGTGGCCAGGGGTTCCATCATGCCCCCAAGCATGGGATACTACCCCCAAGCATATGTGGTGCACGGGGGCGTCACTGAAAAACCAATATTATATCACGTGCGTTCATATTCAGGTAATTTAAAAAAAAAACCCAAAACATTATATTGGCTATATAACTAAGGGTGAGTGGGCTTTTTTTATTATTATATAGGAAATATAAATAATTTAAGGTATTGTTTTTTTTATTTTTTGGGCCAATCAGGCTTGTTTTTAGGGTTTGTCAAGGGAGAGGGTGCGCATGAGGGTTTGGCAAGGGAGAGGGCGCACATGAGGATCATTTGCTGCTACCATTGTGTCCAGAGACTACAGTGAAGGGCCAAAGTTTCATATCACTCTAAACATAGGGATCGCTGAATTGCCTTCCAATGAGTCTTTTTGACATCAAAGATGGTGTTGTGATTAGGATTTATGGCACCTTCCCCAACGAGCCTTTCAGATGGGGTAAACACAACGACAAGAGGAGTGGTTATGTTTCCTTGATCATTGAGAATGATCACAATTATTTCGTGTTTCCATACTGCAACGCAGTTGTAGGTTGTTCCAAGATCGATTCCAATAGCCTTCCCTTTGCCTTTAACATCCATGATGATAGAAAAGTTAAAACACTAACCACCGGAAGCGTAGTCACCCAATAAAGAATCAAGACTCTGTGCATAAAGAAGAGTGAGGCAGGAAATTTAAATGAAAATAACCCAACTACAGTGGAGATGCAATAATGAAAATTACTTGGAATAGTGCATGAGGGAGGGTTTAGAAAGGGAGAGGACGCGCATGAGGGAGGTTTTGTTGCACATTAAATTCGCAAGAGGGATCAACATGAGGGAACGGGGAAGCCTTGATTTGTTAGCGAGTTTTTATCGCCGAATTTTTTCTTAAATAGTCTTCGATCTGCTACCTGAACATTGTTTACAAAAAAATATTCTGAAATAATTCGTGATATTGGAGGTCCTGTGAGTGTGTTGCAATGGAGGCAACGATGGATCTGATGCGAAGAATGTCGCCTTCGCTGTTGCAGAACACTTTGTCGTCGTTGCTTGCACTGCTACTCGAACACTCTCCAGGTGACAATTTTTTCTTTCTTTCTCCATGTTTAAATTTTGCATGATTTTCAGCGGTGATGACATGCCAGCCCTGTAGTTTTCCTCTGTCACTAGGTGTCTGTATGCCTATTTTTTTTTAGCACATCGGGAGCAGATTTTTAGGCAGGCCCTCGCAAATTTTCTCTGTTTCTTTATTAATTTATTTCGTTTACTCGGTAAGATCTGGCATGATTCTTTATGATTCAGAGAAATTCAAAGATGTTAAAATGATGTCTAAAGACGCCCGCCAGGGTTCCATTCTCGGCATGGTCCGCCTCCTGAGTTTCAAAGGGATGGGTCCGGGTGCAAGTGTTGGGTGGTTTCGGTAGAATATCTATCCCTCGGACTTAGCAACCAGGCCCAAGGAATTCATCTCTTTGCTTGCAGTCCCTTGGAACATGTTTCTTTAAACACATCTACAAATTGTACTTGTTTCTTGAAGCACATCCAAAAGAGAAAAAGAAAACGGTCCACAAATGAGAAAAACAGAAAAACACAATGTCTGTAAAATATGCAATTGAAAATTCATGTAGAACGATTAGGGCACGTGAAAAATTACAAGGAATGCAATCAAGTATTAAGAATTGACATTAGGTTTCAAATCGAAGATGCCACTAAGAAATTTTGTAGCAATAATTACTTTTCTTGTTCATGATTCTGTCTGTTGAGGTGTGGCAAGAAATAGACATGGTTAAAATATTGCCCTGAACATTTCGTTTCTGTATTTAAGAAATTGCGTTGCTACAAATGTTTGAACTATGGCATACAACATCTATAGGCATTCAATCTATCCAATAGTATTACGACACCCTCAGGGCTTGAGGTCATTTTAATTTTCATGGCTCAAATGTAACTCCATGTTTATTAGGCGCTCATGTTCTGGTTGGCACTTAGGAGGGTACTGATTACCTATAAGTCTTTGATGAGTATGGTTTATTATTTTATTCATAGAGGTGATCCAGGGAAATCTATGAATCATCTCCTCAAAAGGATCCAATAGTCACACAAAAGAGTGGTGGTTGCGGAAGATGCTAAAGGTCCACGAGTCCAAATTTGCATGATATGGACCCTACCCATAAGGGCATTGACTCACTTCACTTTGAAAATACATTTCATATGCCCATTCTTGATATACGGTGATGTTTGCTGCTGTATGTAGATATCCTAAGGCTTTCTTATCGGTGGGTAGAGGTGGAACATCTACACTCTTTTTTAGGCTTTGTTTTTTATGCCTGTTGTAATCGATGTTACTCTGCAACTTGCCCTTTGCCATCATGTATAACTATCCTATTTCAGTTCCTAAATTCAACATATATGCAACAACTAATAATGCGATGATGTCTATAGAACCATCTTGATTCCACATCTTGAATTCCTGTTATGGTAATACTTATTTTTGTTATTAATGTTGTGGAAGTCATCAGTGCACGATGGATTGCAGTACCTATGTTTCTCTAGTACATTTTGGAGGATGGACATCCCTCATTGTCCTTAAATCTCTGGTTGAATGTATTTCATTCATGGCTTCCTTTGGTTTTTTCTTTTGTCGAACAAAAGGAATGAGTAAACATGTGACAAAGTTCTCCAATGATGTCTTTACTAACCAGAATCGATTTGTATATGTTTTTTGGTCAACTTGAGTATCACGATTGCTGTAAATAGTGTATTTTCTACATTTTAGCATTCAGTAATCTAGTTTGCCAAATTTTTTAAGTGCATATGAATATCGCAAGATTAGTTGATTTTAGATTATTCTTTCCTATTATGGATGCAGATTTAGTTGTCTGCCAAGCAAGGTAAATATTTTGAAAAATCTATCTTAAATTCTTTTTTGCTTGTATTGTTTCCTTGTTCAGTTTTGCATTAAAAATAGTATTGGTGCTTCAATGTAAAATAGTTTCTTCTTTCTGCCTAAGTAAAGTAAATCCTGTACTCTGGAACTTTCGCTTGTATTATTCAAATTTCAAGGCAAAGGTTTCGGGCTAGAGTTCTGTAATTTATCCCCATTTTTTTGAAAAAATGAAAAGTGGGGGTATACAAAAGAGCTTGAAGTTGGTTTTAACTTCTAGAATGTTAGGATTCTTTAGATGCATTGGTTTTACAACACTTTGTTTACATGTAAACGACAGTAGGAAAAAATTTAACCTGGATAACTCACTCCATTCATAATATGGGAAATGAGCAGGTAGTGAATGATGCAGACTCGGGGAAGGATTTTTTGCTTTGTGATTACAATAGAGATGGTGATTCATACAGGTAATTTTAATGAAATGGCATGTCATTCTGTTTACGTTTCCAGTTAATAGTTTTACACACAATAGCATGTGGCTCTATGTACGAGAAAGAGGTACTCATGTTGAAAGTTGATTTTTTAATGGCGACATAATAAATTAAAAACTTTGTTGATCTGATATCTGCAAAAGCAATGGATATTTAGTATTGAGGATTAGTTGCAAATAGTATGATGAAGTAGGAATATGAAATGGGTCTTATGCATTGATCCATACCTTGTCTCTCCGCAACTTATAGAAAAAACTTGATCAATGAAGTAACAAAATAAGTTTATGATGGTGCCACTGTGTTATAGGTCACCATGGTCAAACAAATACTATCCACCATTGGAAGATGGAGTGCAACCATCAACTGATTTATGAAAGCTTGAAGTGGAAGCAAATGATATTTTTTCCATTTATCGTGACCAGTGAGGTCCTTTACTTCCCTTGTCTTTGGAAATTATTTCTTTTGTTGATTACCCAATCCATCTTTGGTCCAAAGGACCTCCCAATCACTAAAGGTTCAAGTATAAATAGTTCATGATTAATTAATAGCAATTGTTTAATGTGCTCATGTTGATAGGTATTATGAAGGTGGAATCTCTTTTGTATACATGTGGGAACCAGATGAAGGAGAAGGCTTTGCATCATGTTTTTTGATAAAGGAGGGTGGCTTGTTTCTTAGATATCTCTTGGGAAGGACTACATAGTTTCCATCTGAATTTATTCTCTTTGATTTCCTTGTTACTTTTCTTCAACTCCGGACTAAAAATTGACTGGGGGGATGAAAAATGAAGATGGTTCGCAGACAGGGCAGGGGCGGAGGGGTTTCTTGCAGCAAGGTGTATGGGATGTTATCCATGTTGTTGAGGTGAGTGAGTTTAATATTTTCAGTAGAACTCAAGCATATTTTTTTTTTTTCCTTTTGCAGAATGACTGATTCTGCAGAAATTCTATAGAGACATTTGTGACGAGGCATCATATTGGTGTCCCTTTCCAAGTAGGAGCTGAAGATGAGGGAAAAACTCATTACTATTTGACCATGCTTTCCATGACTACAAGCGATAAACCATCAGGCATGTTTAAGTTGTCAGGATCAATCACTCGTAAGGTATTTTGATTCTTTGATATATTTAGAAAGGGCTGCTACTTTACTTCGTACAAAAAATGTAGAACACAAATGCTAGCTGAAATGAGGAAAACTAATTGTGATTTCAAATCACTAGAAATAGCTTGTTATCAACCTTGAGAACCTCCTCACTAAAGGAGATTGCAGATATATGTGTACTGCATTCATAAATGTAAAATTGTGTGGGGCACTTTCTGGCAAAAAATACAATGATTTCAGTGTACATCACAAGTTGTATGTGCTTTTGTAGCCTGGTGAGTTAGCTCGAGTGGTTGAGTGTTGTGAATTATGGGCAGGAGGTCATGGGGTCCAGTCCCCTGGCTGCCTGCCTTTGTGGATATTATGGATTTCACATGATTTCCTAACTGGGTTGGGTTACCAAAACTGCAGCTGGCTGGTTTACCCTGGGTACTATCCTCAGAAATGGGGTAAGTGGTTGGTGGGTTTCCTTGGGATGTGAATTCCATTGTAAAGGAAAAAAATATTTTATGTGATTGTTACTATGGTAGAATAATACCTGAATTTCCTGACAGGATGTACCTTGAAATTTAACTGTCAATGAATTAGTGCCATTATCACTGCAAGGAAAACACCTAAACTTGACACTACTCTAGAATTTTCATATTGTTGAACACCATTTCCACAACTTTTTATTGAGTTGTAGAGGCTCAGATTTCTATCATAGCTCCATGCTTATTAAGCACACACAGTCTCACCGTGGTTTGGGAAGTCCTCATTAGTCGCTTACCCTGGTAGGTCCACACATACCGGTTACAAACATGTTTATTTTTTGAGTCCATCTATGCAGGATACCTCACCTCCAGCACAATATATGATTGTGGGACATAATTCCTGATGTTAAGACCTCGTTTTAGTGTGACCATGCTAATCGAGTAAAAAATTTTAGTTGAAGCCATAGGTGATATTTTTTCCAAACATGTTGGATAAATATCATATGTGAGTTCAAGTAAACAGGTCTACCTATTACATGCACAGGTCAGGTGCCACAAAATGATATGCACTTTCTTAAGTGTAATGGATTTGGAAGAATGCATCCATTTAAAACGAGGGAATAATCCCATTCAAAAGTGTGAACTGAAATACATTATAATTGATAGAATTGAGCATAGAAGTCAGGTGGAAGTATTTGTAGGGCTTTAACACATCTTTTTAGTAGGTGTCTGTTGTGGTTTCCAGTTAGTATATAATCTGGGCAACGTACTATTTATGTTGCCTATAATATTTATTTTATCAAATTTTCATGCCAGACGTTCTCTGTAGATGGTTATCTTTAATGCTCTCTTGAGAATTAGAAAAAAAGTGAGGATGATTTAGAATATAGGTACTTTGAAATCGAATAGTTACTAGTCTGTCTCTTGCTAGGTTGCGCATTCTAAAAGTGAAGATTATGTCGAAGAAAAAGATGAGGACGAAGATGCAGATTCTTCAGAGAGTGATGAGGAGTATTCTGGGCGTAGCTATAGAGATAGACGCAGAATTACAAGATCTTTACATTCTGGTAAAGAAGAAAAAAGTGTCTCTACACGTTAAAAGAGAGGTAGGATAATATTAGATGACGTGGAATCTTTTGCCCAGGATACAAATGAAGACAGTGATGAAGACTTTAATAGAAAATCGAGGAAGGTCACATCACTTTGTAAATGGGGTGGGAGTCGAAAAAATTCTTTTTGGAAAAAATATGTTCATTGAAGTGAACTGCAGACATCAAGTAGACCAGTTCGTAAAATATCATATGCTGAAAGTGAACAAAGTGAAGATGAAGAAGAGGAGAGGGCCAAGAAACAGGTCAATGTTTGTATCAAACATACCTTGAAATAGTGATAGTGTTTAGTATGGATTTTCTATAAAAAAATTAAGAAATTTGAAATTGTTACATTTGTGAATATCATCTAGTTTAAATAATTTGACAATTCTGGAAATTTAAGGATATTGTTCGCACTAGCTTGCTGACTATTGTAAGCTCATTAAGCCATAAAATAGTAAACTATAACATTTTGAAAATATTATTTGTTCCAAGATGTCTTGTAATATTATTTCAGATTGGTTGCTTTAGAACGTAGTGTGACAATCATTTTTTGAAATATAATGATTCTATGCTAATATTGTGAGTGTGCCAAGCTGCTTTGTTATGCGGTTCTCATACTATTTCAGATGGGTCACTTCAAAATATGTGTGATATCATTCAAGAACATCTTGTTAAGTCTAGTTGAACAATTATAGTTACTTTTATTTTAAATTTAGCTTAATTAGTAATGAAACATTTGCGTTTGAATTGATTTTCCAAATACGTCCCTAATTGATAGGTATAAGAGGGTCAGTTAATTGTCTGTTGTTTCTGACCAAGGTCCTTACAAATTGCTATATTAAGAACTTGCAAGCGTGTTATTCATTTCTCTTCTATAAAAATAAATTCATATCAAAAATATCAAAATAATTCTTCATTTGTTATATTTAAGAACTGACATATGTGTAATTTTTATCTAATATATCAAAATAAATCTTACTTTTCAGTCTTTGGTGCTCTAATAAATTTTCTTTAAATGATTTTTTTAGTGGTGAGTGGGAGTGATCTTATTTTTAATATCCTCATTTGTGATTCTCGTGTCTTGTAATTTTTCTTTTAGAACTGGCAATAGTGAAGTGATTTCTAGTTTCATGTTGCTTTATTTTAGTTACCAAAATCTAACAACTATATATAAACTAGCATTGATCCACATTAATATTGAATCTGCTGTGTTTTTTTGAATACATATGGGATTAGGATGTATCTATGCTACTTGTTATAGTAGTCAGTTATCAAAGTTAAAATGGAATGCATTTCATATTCTTAGTTTATTTGGTTTACCATATTTGGTAAGGACACATTTTATGCTGGGAAAGTTATGTATTTGTCAATGTACATGTCTGACGTTAAACAAATTTATCAATCTCTGCAGTTTTCGATAGAAGAGGCTGAGGAAGATGATGTTGATGCAATTAAGAGAGTATTGTGGCATGAACACAGAGGAGTGGCCCAAAGCATACCAACAGAAAAACGACAGCCTGAGCTGGTTGTCTTGAAAATGACATTGGATGGGGAGCTCGATTGGAGTGAAATGAAGTTCTTGATTAAGTGTAAAGGATAATCATATATGCACTGTCAATGGAAATATATGTTTGAGCTTCAACATGTAAGTTGTAAATAAATTTTCAGATAGAGAGGGTTATTTCAAATTTATGATTTGCAAATAACTCTTACTAGACTTTCTTTCTGGCTAAGAAACTTTGATTTAGAATCATCATTTTTGTAGTTTAGTCATATGCAAATTTTGGTAAACAAGCCATTCATTAGATAGAAATCTTTCGGTAATTAGAGAGATGACCAAATCATAAAAATGTGATTAATCTGAAAGACATCCTCTATCTACTTTATGGATCACAAAAGTCTTAGATCTAATAAGCCATTCATTGTGATGATTATACAGCTGAGTGGATTAAAAAAGGTGTTAAAGTATATGAGGAAGGTGGAGGAGGAATGAAACCATAGGCGGGCACTTTCACGAGAAGAGGTATGTTATTGTCTAATTTTCTGTAAAGCATTGGAAAGCTTTGAATGGTAAAAAATGAGCCCAAACACGAAGGTTTAAAGGGGGAAACCTTCTTTTTAGTCATCTGATTTTCATCATGATGCTCTATTGTTTTACTCTTTTGGAGTGTTTACAGTCCTTGCTTCATCATTCATTTTTTCTAAATTAAATTTTGGCTAAAACTTTGCTACTCAATTGTTGAATTATTCATGTGTGATTGCATTTACAGGCAGAGGTCCATGATGTCAGCAAGGAAATTGAGCTAGAGATTCTCACTCAATATAGACAGGCAGTGCCTGGATATTGGACTTAATTGTATAATCTAGCTTGCTCTCATAAGAAAGATTTATTTTCAACATTAGTTATTTTATTATTTTAATTAATCAAAAAGTTACGTGGAATCTGTGAATAGGTTGAGAGGGCCTTTGCAGACAGAAAAACAAAGATTGATTTTGACAATGAGGTCCAGGAATATCTAGTTAAGTGGAAGGGGCTCTCATTTGCTGAAGCAACCTGGTATATTAATTGTTATGCATTGTGATTCTAGTAGTATGAATGCTTTTTAAATCAGTAAAATAAAATTATATTATGCTACCTCAATTCAGTCCTTCAATATAATCAGACAGGTTACATAATATCTAATAAAACTTGAATATATTTTATAGAAGTATGACTAATAGGACTGATTTGGATCTCTTGACTTAGAAATTCCAAAATTAAGGTTGTTCCTGTCAGAATTTCACCAGATATGAAACCTAGGTTTCAAATGTCAATGATGGGATTATTCTTCAGGAAGAATGAACCACATAATTGAGGGGCTCTATGATTTCAAATAAGTGTGAATCCTATATTCTTTCTGCACTTATGCATGAAAATTTGTACTGAGATATGTTGCAGGGGATTTTGTTTCATTGCTTGCATATAAAGAGGAAAACATTGGTATTCAAGCCAATCCTAACTCCAATGTTTGTGATGATTTCATCCTGAGCTTGTTCTGATCTCACTTATAACACTTTGCCATGATTCATGTCTGCCCATAAAGTGTTTGTAGTAGAACATGACCAATTTAATCAGTAGGCCAAGAGAACCAAACAAACGAGCGATTTCCACGTTCAACACCAAACGATCAAAGGTTGAGGAAGTTGTGGTGTTGGTCTGATAATTGTTGTTCAAAGGGATCCGATCACCAACGAATGGTAATTGAAGGCAGAGCCCTGGTATGTTTCTAAGATTTATTCTTTCCAATGTTTAAGTTAATGGTTTCTTTTGAGTTGGAAATTGTTTTATTTTAGAATGATTGCATCAGAGGTTTCACCAACATATATCTTTCGACACCTTCGGAGTAGTGACAGAAGTAATGGATATTGTATGTGATGAATCAGGTGTGATGCTATGGATGAGACATACCGTACTGTTATTCATGAAGTCATAGAGAAATAGAGTGTCAACATTTCAAAGGTGGGCATAGCAACCTCTATAAATGCACATAATTTTGTTTTGGATACCGCTACTACTATTATTATTCAGTTCGAAGGTAGCTTCATATGAGGTCCTACCATGAATATGAGTTTGCGAATGTCATGAATTCTAGATATAGATCTCATGGAGTTGCATCAACCTACTGGGACACATGGAAGGTGTCCTATATAGAATCAAAGGCTTAGTCTGTCACTACTCATTGCTCATGGCGTTACCTTTAAAATTTCTGTATCTTTTTTTTCTCATTTCACTTTCCTGTCGTCATCAAACAGTGAATTGGAGTGCTGCAAGTGCTTGGGTTTGGTAGTGGAGGTGATGCATGCATGCGCTGCAAGGAATTGTATTAGGTAACTATGAGAGGCAAAAGTTGCTTCTTGTGATGATTTAAAGTATTAGGTAACTAAGAGAGGAGAAAGATGATGCCTGTGATGATTTTAAATTCCTTTCTTCATGCTTTTATTTTGAATTCATTCACAGTTTAAGTCCATTTTTTTGCTTTCAATTTCACATCATTTACTATCTACTTTCTATTTATGTAGTCAGAGTTTGAATCATGTTCCATCAACATAATAAGTTATTAGCGTGTCTTTTCCTATTTAATGTTCCATCAAAATAATAAGTTATTTAGTCGCTTACCTTGGTAGGCCCACACAAAATAATGACTTGTGGTTGCTATCTATTTGATCTCTACATTATTGTCTTACTGCAGTGGCTAAGATTCAATTTTCTATTCAAGTCTATATCATATACAATGTGATGATATCTATAAGGCAACCACAAATTTATAGTATAATGCCATTTCCCAGATCTTGAAGTTTAGAATTTGTGCTGAGTGTCTGTTGGTTTCACTTAAAGGTGCAACTTCAAATCATATGTTTGTTTAGTAGCTACAAACAATTGATGTCCTTATTAATTCAGAGTATTGGGATTGGCTTAACAGTCAACTAGTTCTCCTTAGCTTAGCAGGCACCTAGTTTTCACTATAAACACATTCTATTGCAACACCTACAAGCATCATATCTTGTACTTTGTTAGCTTGAATAATGATAAAATGGATAACATATCGAACAACAAAACCGTGTTCAATATTGTAATGAATTGTTTCCAATTTTATCATTGCAATGTAGACTTGAATCTTCTGCCTATTTTTACTGTATATGTACTTTAACCTGCTCCATTATGCATGAGGGATTCATTCATCTCTTTCATTTTTGGAGCTGTAAACCATTAGGATACATTAGAGGATGGATAAATTTGAAACATTTTTAAACTCCTATATTGACTTGTACAAAGATCCTAGTGCCCTTAATTTTTCTCCTATTTAGGAACTCGAATCGATTAAAAGGGATTAATCTATTTTTACAGTGATTTTGTTTCCTTTCTCTTAGATACATTTTGTTTTACATTGTCTGTTTTCAATTAGTATTTTTTATTTAAGCTTTAAATATATATATTGTTCTCAACTTTATTTTCCTGCTTTTATTTCCATAGTTAATTAACAGTTCCTTATATACTCTTCACTTGAAAGGCGATTATGGCTCATGTTTGCTTTCTGGTATTTTAGTGTAGATTGTATCCTACTTCTGTGATGGAACTTTAATTTTGAGTTTTTTTTTTATACTATGTTCTTTATGGCAAGGGTTGGTATGATCTACGAATAACACATGCAGAGAATATCCACATGATATCGAACTTCCTCCATCATTTCTTTCTCATTTTGACTTGTTGTGGCTGATACTTGATAAAGTCGGCATGGATAGTGATCTAGAAATGGCAAGACATGTGCTATACGTGAATCAAAAGTGTGAGCCACCAGCTTTAGGCTTTACTCCTCTCGAGTCTTCTATCCTCAAGTGAGTTGTTGTCACCTTTTCTTTAGATAGTGATGCTCAAACTATCATACTGTAATGCTGACTTGTTTTTAATCTTATGATGGTCAATATTTCCTAGGGATTAGCACAAAAAAAAAAATAAGGGTATCACCTTCTGTGCCTAAAGACCTTACCGAATATATTGCAAGTGCTTATTCCTCCATGAGATAAGAGGAAGCACAAAGTGATGCACCACATTCTTACACCACTGCTAGAACACTTCTAAGCATTTTTTCACATCTCAATGGTAATTTATATGTTCCTTTGAGCAATTATTTAGTGGTACATGCGAGTTATAGGAGAAGTGACTTTTCAAGTTCTCATCTTTTCAACACTAGAGTGAAGTTTAGACTAAGCAACAACATTAATCCAAATTTGGATTTTTAATCTCAGAAACTTGTTTATTGACAAAATATTATGTCTTTGTTTGTTTTTTCTGGATTTATTGTTCACAGGACCTAAGTCGACTTATATTCTTAGGAACAGTGGCTCAAAGTGATGTAGATGAAGCCCCCAGGCTTATGCAAATGTGAAAGTTCTCCTTATATGTTGACGAAAGAAAGAAAATTGTTATGGATGCCATATCTAACAACTATTCAATCACAAGGGAAGAAAATTCATGAATGAATACTATGGATGTTTGCTATGCTAATGCCCTGAACTAGATTTCTTGAAAGGTACTCACCACAGATTCTATAGAGCATGAGAAATATCATTAGTTCAAATTTCCTAATTAAGGTTGGTTTAAATGCATCTAGTTGGGTCTCTTGCATGCAGGCATACACTGAAGCTCAACTAAATGAGTGTTGGGAAGAGTATGCAACATTAGATGTGTGGAAAATTGATCCCAATACATTTGATAGTCATTTGATTGATGCCTAAAATTTCCAACAAGTGAATAATGTATCATATAGTTGTAAAGTAAATATCCTCATTGTTCAACTCTTTTAGCAAATATATTTTTATTTTTTGGATGTCCTTGAACTGATATGAAACTCAAGGTTGAGTTTCCTCTGGGAAAACTCACGAGGTTAGACGTGTCAAGAATTATCTTCTGAACAATGATTGGATGTGGACTTCCATGAACATGACACTGGGAAAACATTCAAAAGTTATATTATAAAGTGTCACTGTATGTGTTTATGTAAAAAAATGTGTTTCCAAATAAACTCTATATGGTTTCTATTGTACATGGTTTCCTGTGTTTTTCTTGCTTTCAAGCTTAACCTTGAACTATTTCTTAAGCTTTAATTTATGTAAAAAAAATATGTTTTTCCAAATAAACTATATATGGTTTCTATTGTACACGGTTTCCTATGTGTTTCTTGCTTTCAAGCTTAACCTTGAACTATTTCTTAAGCTTTAATTTAAAGAAAATTGGTGGCCAATACTCATCAATTACAACAAAGCTCCATATGAAATTTAAGTTTGCCAAAAAGACAGGAACTAGTTAGATAGGAAAGGTTGAAATAAGGAAAGGTTCGAAACATCACCACACACCATCTTATTCAATGAAAATGTCTCACATTTGAAGAATCAAAGAGTAGTTTGAAAGTACCTTTTGAGCATTACATAGGTTCTTCAGTGGGTCGCTTGCATTATATAGAGACAAGATTTGATGTGATGCAACTAAAAATATTGATATGACAATCAAGAAGCAAAACTACTTGTATGATTATAACTCGAGTGAAGTAGACTTATAAAATAACAAACAAGATCAAACAAAGAAGGGAATTAAACTTCTTTTCATTAAAAAAAATCCTGAAACATTGCCAATGTCAACCAATCTAGAATGGATTCAAGATGGAAAAATATTTGGGGAAAATGGGAAAGGCTCAGTAAAATGTTAGGGTTGTTAAGGGGATCATTTGTGTAGATATTATCCTCATAATGAAGAAAAAATGACAAATGTGCACAATATCCAAGAAGAAACTAGAATGGAATATCCAAGTGAGATGTAGCTGAGAAATTTCCCCTCAGGCCACACATTGCCCAAATTAGAAATCACCCAAGTTTCCAAGCAGTCTCTTCAATTAAATCAATGTTGGTTTATTTCCTAGAACATTAGATCACGAGTTTGTTGCATCATATCAAGCTACAACCATGTGTTTCTAGCAAACATTTGTTTGAATAATGCCATAAATTCAATGCCAAGCAATCATTCATCAATTAATTATATTGTGAACAAGGAGAGGAATGGAGTGAAGTTCTATGAACGTAAATTAAAAATTAGACTGCATTTAATAACTTTACACAATAGAGTAGTTTAGTTTTTGGCCATTAAATACGAGGTTCTTGCATTTCTGGAATAATCCTCGGTCTTGGCAATCCAAGCAGTGAACCAAGCCAACTAGTCTTGACCAAATAGAGCCACCCATTCATCCTTGTCAGAAAATATGCCTTAAGCTTAATTTGATAGAGAACACTTTTTTTTTAATTAATTCCACGAAAGTGTCCATGTTTGTGACATGGATAGGCCATAGTCACACCATCTATATATCAACATTAGAGCAAGCTTTCACATTGAAGAAGGAATAATCCATTCTAGAGGATTGAAGAAAAGAGGGTAATAATTGAAGGTTGAGTGTAACTTCCTGTAGGGTATTCTCTCTGTGAATTCAATTTGTCATTAGAATTTGCTAGAGTTTTCATTTGTATATGTTGTTGGAGTTTTACTGCACATTCAATATGAACTAGATATTTTGCATTAGTTTACAAGTGAACTAGGAAAATCACAATTTAAAATACAATACTTAATCAAGCACACATGCCTATAAATATGACACAATTATTTGACTTGGAAACTTAGACCCCATTAAAACTTGTTTTTGGGTGCTTTTTGGTAAATAAAAGAAACGACTTATCTTATTGAGAATTTACAAAGGATCACATCACATCATTGTAGAGACTGGACAATATTAATCTATTTTAGTGTTCCTATACCATAGTGTGTATATACAACATTTGCCAAAAAAAAATCAAATTGCTCGTCTATTTCTTGTAATTTGTAAATACTACAAAAATAAATGTTGTTACTTATAAATAAGGGTGGTTGTCCATGTCCATTAGAATTCACCATGAATGCACGAGTATAACACGATTCTTAGATATGCATTGTGATAACACACAAGGAGGTTGCTCTCTTTATTCCTCTCCAAAGACCCAAATATGTTGCAATAATTTCCCTTGCTTGAGAGATAGTGAGTGAATGATTAATTGAGTGATGGGGATATAACCCATCGCTTTATATGGATTTGAGATTTGGGGCCCTAACCTTGGTTGTAGATAGTGGTCTTGCATCTAGAGGGTATAGACTTGTGATTGAACACCTTATTTTGTGCAAACATATTCATAAAGATTCATCAATTTATTTTTCATCATCATATAGATTAATTTATATGTCATTTTATAGACATGCACATAATCAATCTTCCTACAAAATGGTTGATCTTTGTATGCCTTAGACCATTAAATGCCACAAATCATAGTGAGATGTGCTTGAGTGTGGATTGAGTAATCACATCATGGGAATACTAATATGCATCTCCTATGTATATCACAAGAAGAAAAGTGAATTGTAGAATGCATGCGGGGTCATAAGAAAGGCATCATGTCATTATGTTAAGGATATAAATATAAAGGGGTATAAAAATTGTTAATGAAAAAATGGATACCTACAATATCTAGTGAAAGTATGGGTTTTTTAAATTGGGAAAATGTAATGGGTTAGTATTGGTAGGGGGTTAAATAAAGTGATTTTTAGAGGTATTTTCCAATATGTAGTCAAATTAAGGGTATTGTTTAGTATGCCACAAACACACGTGTTATGTCATAGGTTAATTGAGTGACGCCCCTGTGATGTGGTGGAGAGGAGTGATCTGGTATGCTAAGGTGGGAATGATGCCCATAGTTAGAGGAGTTTGTGGAGCACCATGGTGTTCCAAGTGTTGAAATAATGGATTCAAGCATTTAGTATCATAAGCACGAAATCCTCAAGAGGGTGGTGAGAATATATAGGGGGATAGGTGCCCCTAAGCATGATATGGACATGCCAAATGTATTTAGAATAGTGGAATCTAAACAAATTATGGTGATGTGGTTCACCATTTTTTCATGTTATGGTTATCTTCCGTGGGAAGAATGTAGAGATATAGTTAGAGAAAGGAAATGGTGGATTAGAAATCTCGCTTGGTACTCTTTGGTCGACAACAATGTCGAAGGGACCGGGTTGTTGATGTAAGATGAAGGAATGATTAAATGGATCATCCCTAGAGTGATCTAAAGTGATATGAGACTCTAGAGGTTCTTATAAATGGGGAATAATAATGGTACTAGAGTCGACACTACCAGATGCATTAGGAGGGTTGTGGAGAATTGCTTCTCCTGGACTCTCAAATATGGGTGCCCCCTTACCCAAACATCGGGTGTCAATGTAATAGCCAAAAGGTGTATGTGGTCCGAATGCATGGGTTCGAAGTAAGGGGTTATTGAAAAAATCAACCTCACTATGGATGAAGTCTTTGGAATCCACAACATATTGGTCATGGGTGAGGAAATACGCACAATGGTGCATATCATCCCAAGGAAAATAATGGGTGGTCATGCCTTCCATAATGTCTTCATTTGAATGGAAGATGGGAGGAATGGAGGAAGGGAGACCACATGATGCGACAGAGCTACTTGGTGCATCATCATGAGAAATATGGTTCACATATGCATCGCTACAGAGGGTAGACAAAGAGCTAGTAGATGAAACATATACCGATGTTGAGCCCAGGGTGATTGTCGAAGGAGGTTCAGTCGAAACATAAGGGGATGCCCCGGAGGGGTCTTCCACCATGGATCTCATGGATGATGATAGATAGAGGATAGTGGCCGAAGGTTCCGTCATCTTAACATCAAGGGGATTTATCACAATGGGTGTAGAAATGTCCTCTAGTTCCGCTGAAGCAAAAATCGCAAGTAGACGAGTATAAGATCCACTACGAGTGGCCTCGATTTGGTGAAAAACCTCAAGGGTTTCACGAAAGTTGTCGAGAAGGGGACAATGGTGAGAATAGTAGCCATAAAGATCAGATTCAGGAAACGTCTTGTTGACCACAGGTTTGAGGCGAGAAATCTCAGGAAAACTATGTGTGTCATGACCGACAACATCACATAAAGCACATGAGGGTGACTGATTTGGAGGCTTAGGAGGAGCGAGAGTTGTTTGGGGGACCTTGTCCTTAGATTACCTCTTTTTGGCTTTGCTCCCCTCACCGGATGCTTTCGCAACAAGAGTAGATTCATGTTGAGGTGGTTGAGGCACTGAAGCAAAGGGAGGGGTCATGGCGACCGACTGGACCGGGGTCAAAGCAGTATAAGGTTTGAGCTGACCAGGAAGAGTGTTGGCTGGGGGATTGATGTACCAGATTGGGATTCCCAAGGTCAAATTGGGAAGGCTCAACATAGCCATAAAAGGTACCAAAAATACTCCAGAGGGGGGAGCTAGAAACAATATCTGACCAGAAGGGTAGTGGCTGGGCGGAATGGCTCCCAAATGGTTAAGGCTAGGGGGAACCATTCCTGGTTGAAAAGGGGTGGAAGAGACACTAGTATAGGGAGAAGGTCCTTGAAAATAAGGTCTTGAAAGGTCCGTCGAGTGACCAAAAGGAGGTTGAAGAGGCATAGGTTGCTGGCTAGTCAAACCAGACCGCTTGTGGCTAGTCCAAGACGATTTCATCATGCAAAAATTCAACGAGTTGGGGTTAGTGATAAGAGGGAGGTGACCAGGGAATGCACCAAGTAAGGTGGAATATTTATAGACTCCTGGTGAAAAATTGGTGAGAGGTGCGACTGATTTCTTATTGACCACAGAGATATGATAGACTTGGGGGAGGTCTGAGACTTCGGTTCGTAATATGTCAACTGATCAATGGTAACAATATTGTTAGGAAATCACATCTTACGCTGAGCCGTAGATGCGATAACAAACATCACATAGGTATAACTATGGCCCAAGAGGATGTTGCAATCCAGGGGGGCATCAATGACTTCAATGTCAACACAAACAATCTTGCCTGCAAGAGT
Organism: Pinus albicaulis; assembly: GCA_034641835.2. Classification (NCBI taxonomy): domain Eukaryota; kingdom Viridiplantae; phylum Streptophyta; class Pinopsida; order Pinales; family Pinaceae; genus Pinus; species Pinus albicaulis. The sequence goes on along the minus strand of CM076578.1, from coordinate 1,131,016,623 downwards.
GACAGGACAATTACGGTACATGCCAAAGGGCTGAGAAGGGTAAGCACAGAGTGATGGTGGATGGGGCTTAATTGAGTGATATGAGTGTATTCCAAATAAAGGTGGACATCACGCAGGCGGATGCACCCTCGTCAATGATACATCGCTAGACATTTTCATTATGAATCTTGACTGGTATTTGTAAGGCGACGTATGAAGGTAAGGGGGGATGTTCAGACTTGTCAACATCAAAGACGATAAAGTGATCATCTAAAGGACCCACAATGCCTAGAGAAGATAACAGATCTTTTAGTTGTGATGGGCATGACTGGAGGGCTTCCAACGTTGACATGGCAACAGGTGACTGCGCTAAGTCATCTACTATGTTGTAGGTGTGGGCGACTTTGGAAGAAGAAACATTTCAGTGTAATGGCCCTTTGGGGATTTGAATGACCTCTGCCTGAGGCTAAGGGATCTGTAAGGGAGCATTAGGTGTAGAAATGGACTCTGTGGAAACTTTGGTTTGGGACTTGGTTGTAGAATTGGCAGGTGGCTTGTCATATTTGCGTGACTGGGTCTGAAGGTTGACATCAATGGTATTAATATCGTCAGAATTCATCACGAGAATCTGGTACTTAGGGTTACCAGACTGTGAAGGTTGAGGGGTGGCCTGACCTTGAGGGGGTTGGCCAACCACATATCCTTGCTAAGGGAAAGGATTAGTGAACATAACTAGTTGAGCTAGCACAATATTTTCAGGAGATGAAGCAGTGGCTTATTGTCCTCTAGATGCTTCTTGTGCTTCCCACAACTAGTGCATCTGGGGTAAAAAGGGACAATCATGAGTATAATGGCCATGGACACCATAATAAGAACAAGGCTTGTTCGTACGAAGAGGCCTGTTCTGCTTGGTATGATCGCCCTTTTGTTGGTTTATAGTGTTACACTGGTTCCCTTGGGGTGCATTTGGTTGATTACCTTGGCGCCCTTGGTTACCCTGCACTGGTTGGTTCTAGTTACCTTTTGTATTTTTATTGGAATTGGGAGGATTAGTGACACTTTGTTGTGCATACACCTGACCTTGAGGGGGAGGTGGTTGTTGTGACGGAGGTTGAGAAGGCACGAAAGGTTGGGGTGCTAATGCCTGAGGGGCTGGAGCACCGGGCTGCGGGTAAGAATAGAAAGGATGTTGAGAAAAATTGTGGTAAGGAGGTTGAGAAACAATTGGCCCTCACATCGGTTGATGCAACTGGGCAAATGCATAAGGTGTGCTTTGTCCTGGCTACATGCTTCAAGGAGGGGGAAAGTGCTATAGGAGCTAGCCCCTCCCTAAGGGAAACCATAACCCATGGAAGGATAAGTATATGAATGTGAAAGAGATCCAATGATACCGTCGGTGGTGTGATATGCCCCCGGTGCATTGGCACCTTCGGGTCTAGGAAGATCTGGTAAAACGACATAAACATAACCATATTGGGCATAGATCAAGCCATATTTAAAAGCGACTTGGAGAGCTTATTCCTCAGTTTGAGGAAAGTGAGACGCGACATATTTACCAAGAGAAGGCAAAATAATTCTAAGAAACCAATCCATATAGGCACCATCGTCAAATGTAGGAGCTCGAGACAAGCTCCTCCTTCTATGCCATTCTTGGACATGGTCAGAAAGGCGAGTGGCAGAAGTTTGATCGAATGCGGTAAAAAATTCGGTATCGGTATCGTAGCAGAGAGGTAGATGGAAGTAGGACAAAAATTCTTTAGCAAGAGTCGAAAAAGTGGAATGAGAGGCAGTGACCTGGTCAACATATCACTTTGCAACTTCTCTAGTGAGCGTACGTTGGAATAACGGAAGACAGATGGAGTCGTTAGTGATAGAATTGTACAAAAAACACATGTGAAAGGAGCAGACGTGATTAGTAGGGTCCTCTCCAGCATTTCCTTCAAACTTAGGAATGTTTGAAGAAAGCTTAGTTGGCATAGCAGGCCAACCTGGGTTGTGGAGTATAGGGTTGTTAATTAACTGGATGAAATCGAGAAGGCTTAAACCTGCCATGAAATGTAGCAAAGGAATATCCAGAACAGTTCTGGTAGCAGCTCTAGCATTAGGGCCAGGGATACCACCAACTTGAGGACCAACACCTGCATTGGCGCCTAACATGGTGACAAAATGAGCTGGAGGGTAACCGGATTCAGAATCAGAGGAAGAACCCAATGAACCTGAATCGGAGTCGGTATGGGGAATCGGCGGAGGACTAACTCGAATTATAAGCAGTGGAGTAAGTATTCCTAACGGAAACTAAGGATGAAGGCCTTGGAGTCTTCGAGATAAAATCCTTGGGGGCGCAATGATGGCAAGACACAGCTGACATGAAAAGGATGAAGAGTGATAAACAAAGGCTCAATGAGGCAGATAAATTAATCATGATGTTTATGTCTTGGCTCGACAGTGTTAACCAAGTGCTCTTCGCTTTAGGTGTGCGTGTGTGTAAGCCATGTGTTAATTTTAATGAAGCCCGGACAGTTGTATAATGAAAAAGAAAAAAATGTTGCAGTACTGTAAATAAAATTGAAATGACAGTAAAATAAATAGCTACAGATGCATAAATTCAACCCAAAAGGAGGCTTCCCAAACAACTATTCTAAGAGGCAGGCGAAAATTGACTCAAAGCACATGAAATGGAAAAAATATCCAAGGTCTAAGGGACAAGGATCTAATGACTCAAATCTGTTGGAAAAGGTGTAGAAAACAACAAGAAACCAGAGGGAAAACTACTGTAAAATGAGAGGTGATAGGCTAAAACCCTAGGGGAAATAAGGGAACCCTAAGGGAGGGAGAAAACAAAACTCAAGAGGGGGTTTTGAATGGAATAATAACTGATCTAAAGGGTCTTGAAAGAAATATAGATCAGACCCTAAACAATGGCTGAAAACGTTGCAAAATCTTAGACTACCTACTCAGCTAAACCCCTCCTAGAAAGGTGGAAGTGTACTGAAACCCTAAGGGGATTGGTTTGACTTCAAAAAGACAAAATAAGCATATACCGGCCTAAGACAGGCTAAGACAGAGCTCATAAAACACTAAACAGTGCTTGCAGCAAACCCTGACTGTCACAAAAAAAACTTAGAAAAAAGTTGTAGCTCACAAGGTTCTGGGCCAAAAAGTGCGAGTTCCAGATCCAGGATCCTCGGGTGGCAGGTTACATAAAAAATTGTCATCTCCGGAAGAACTGATACCTGTTACCTATGGAAAACACTCAAAAACAAACTGTAGTTAAAATTTTTACTTTTTTAGTGACCATTCAGGAACATCACAATTTTTTCTGCAACCTGCTGCCCGACGATCCTGGATCTAGAACTCGCACTTTTTGGCCCAAAACATGCGATTTATGCCTAAGGTAGGTGCCCCATGCATCATAAATAAAGCATTGTCGTCTCTGGCATTAATGATACCTGTTACCTGTGGAAAACACCCGAAAACAAACGAAAGTTAGAATTTTTACTGTTTTAGGGCATAAAAGATAAAAAACAACATCAAGAAACTAAAAATAGTTGAAGAAAAATACTAGTTATTGAAGTTGTAGGTCACATACGAATCTAAATTACAACAATGTAGTCGCCATTTGTTAGCGTAAATTCTTAATGCAAGTGTATGAAAAGAGCTCACTTTAGTTGTGTGTGACAAACAACCCTAACAACAAAGATGGATTCTTAACTTCCTTAGATCTGCAATAGATAGTCGAAACAAATGCTACAAAAACCCAAATATATGTAGTAAAAGGAGTTAAATAGTAAAAATAAATAAGAGTTTCTCCAAATATCCAGAGGACAAGACAAGATATAAAGAATTTTATATGTATTATAACACCTGGGAAGGGAACACAGAATGATTTTACCAGTCCCCCTCAATGGGATGGGTTCTTGGCTGTCCTCAATGCTTCAAATCCAGAATTTTTTCTCTCTCAATGGTGTAGAAAACCCAAAATGTGTTGAACTTTATGGGAGCTCAAGATGCAAGAAAATAGTAGCAGCAATGAGAATGATCAAAGCGAGACAATGAAAGTGATCAAAGTAAGGAATGAATGGAAAACCCTCCTATTTATAAAAAAATATTGAGTTATCCTCGATAATGGTGAATAATAAGATATTATTAAACAAGATCTAGATCTAACTGCTTAGAATATTTTATTATATTTTGTTGGAGGGAAAAGGAATTTAAATTGGTTAAATATCTTTATTTAGAAATAATAAACAAATAAATGATTTATTTATCATTTCAAGAATGGGGTTAAGGAATAATTTAACAAATAATGATTTGTTTAATTATTTCTAGGTGATTTAGTCAAATTTAACAAGGAATAATAATTAAATAATGATTTAATTAATTATTCCTAGAGAAAAAATAAGAAAAATAATCATTTATCTAATTATTTCTCATAATTGGGTTAAATATGACCAGGAATATTATTTAAACAATCGTTTAATTAATTATTCCTAGAGGAAAATCAAATAAATAAGGATTTATTTAATTATTCCTCATGAGGTTTCATGTTTGAACCATAAATAACTTAATAAAATATGGTTTATTAAATTATTTCTTATAGTGAAAGCAATTTTACTATGGTAAAATTGGTCTTACATGATGTACTTTGATCCATCTAATTGTAAATGATTAGATGACCAAAAAATGGTGTAACAAATGCTTTGTATATGATGCATGGGGGCACCCACCTCAATATATTTGTCAGAGGTGCCCTTGAGGGCAAAAGTAGTTATCTTCTTCATTTAACCACACATCACCCACTTCACTGCTAATTTGACAATATTTTCCTGTGTATTCATAATATTTCAGTGAAAGTCACTATAACAATCATGGGACATGCACACCTTGTATAAACACTTTTGTATCAATATTTCTTCTGAGCATGGCTTCCTTTCACTTCTCAGTCTTTGTCTTTTCCCCTAATCATCTCCACAACAAGTTTCTCTCTCTCTCTCAAGAAGTAGGAAAGAATCATCGTCAGGAACAACAAAACATGATGTATTTCGGCTATAAGAGAAATTTTGAGGTCTAAAATGGGCCTCCTAAGGAATTTATAAAATAAAAGTGGAAATAATAAAATATGATTCGATTAACTCATCAAGTTTTGGAGGGAAAAATGAAAAACTACTTTTTAACTCATATTTCCAACTTATCTCCCTATGGTTTTACTCGAATTTCGAGCAGGAGCACTCGTTGGATGTGGAATTGAATTTTGCATCCAAGGAGCAACCATGTTGCATAATTTCAATGGGCCCTACTATACAAAAAATGTGAAATACATGATAAAATTTGATTGCAATCGCATTTTTTCATGTATTTCACATTTTTCGTGTAGTAGGGTCCATCGAAAGTATGCAACATGGGTACTCCTTGCATGAAAAAATAAATTTTGCATCCAATCCCGCTCAAAATTTGAGTAAAATTGTATGAAGATAAGTTGAAAAGTTAGTTTTTTTTTTGTTTTTTTGTTACATTTTTACTCAAAAAATGGTGAATCATCCCCATGGTTGACATCATCATATCGCATCCTATTAGTTGTTATAAAGTTGATTTTTGTTGTACAATTTTGTTTTGACGCCCATTTTTTACCTCAAAATTTCTCTAATGTTTCATGAGGTGGCAACTAATATTATGAAAAAACAACACACTCATTTGTACATAGCAGAAGCACTTAGAGTCAGTAAGCAGCATGTACATAGGACACATTTTGAGCTAAAAATATTATGAAAGGAAAAAATTAAAAGGTTTTCTTAAAGTTGGTTAAAAAAAAAAACCCTTGCGGGTGCTCTAAATACATTTTATTGCACCCTCAGGCTTTTTCTTTGATAGTCATAAGGGTCGTAGAAAGCCGAGTCAACACCTCGGGAGGCAGATTTTCTTGAAGAACACTCAAACTCTTCACATAATAGGGTTTTCCATTCAAGCCTTGGGGCACAATAAGCCTTAATTAAAATTTGATGGTAGCTCTTATCTCATTTATGAGCCAAACAACCTCATTGATGAGCCATAGGAGGGAGAGGGTGTTCAAAATTTCTATAAAAGTAAAAGCATGGAGAGCCCAAGAAGGAGGATAAGTTATGGATTTTAATGCTTCCAGAATTTCTCCAAAGCAATCAATTATGCCAATGCTAAGAGTATTCCACCATTGAGAGATTTTTATTTGTTTCTTTGAGAGAGCAAGAACTTGCAAAATAGATTGACAAGGGAAAACACTTGTTGAGAGATATTGAGCACCACTGATCAATAAAATCTCTTCAACTGTATTTGGAATTCATTTTTAACTCTTCCACTACCAACAATCAATAAAGAAGACCCTTTTCCCATTCCTTTATTGATTTGTTTTGCATCATTGGCTTGTTTAGAGTTGTTTAGTTTCAATTTGTTTATGCATTGTTTTCACCTAATTAAATGCTTTGTTGGTCCATGTTTAACCACTAACATCATTCATTGTTTGTATACCTTCTTGTAGGATGAAACTAGCTACAAGATAAGTGGATTTGGGACTCATATGATACCAAATACACCATACAATTATTATCTCAATCCAACCTCTAGATTGAAAGTTATGCCCATTTGAAATATAGGCCCCTTAACCCTTACTACATTAACAATGATTTTCCATGTGGTAACCTAAGTGGATTATATGTCACTGCCACATCACTCAACATCTAGTGTGACACCCATTGTTTCATCACGCGATCGTTCCCCCATGCCACACTTCTAATAGTGTCCCAGTTCAAACATCCATGACGCGACAATTAATTTCATGTTATTTGCTATGGGATTTCCTCATCTAGCTCATATTTTAGTCTATGCCCATATCCCAAAGTGTTTCCAAAGAACTCAATGTTAAACAGAAGCTACGTACAAAAAAATTCTCTGTCTATGGACACCAAACTTAACATCGCACCCTTTTTCAGTCGTGCCCAAATAAAAAAGGACACACAATAAGGGTCCTCTAATAAGGGCTACTCTAGGACGATGTGGCATGAATCGTGGAACCACCTGGCATCCATGTACCCCATAGAATCCATGTCATTAGCCTCCACATCACTTGTCTCTTCCATGAATGGTTGACATCATGCGGACGTTGGGGTGACATTACCCTGCTATGTGGCATCCTTTGATGGTGCCATATGTCATTAAAAAATTGACTCCTTATCCATCAATCAAGGTTGATTCTACCTACCACATGTCACACCATGTAGGTGCCATGTTAGCAATTTCCTTGTCACCATTCAAATGGCATCCATGTAGCCTTTCTTGGCATACGTGGAACCTTCCACCTCAACCTACACTAGGGGTCCTACAAGACCAAGTCCTTAGTGCAAAAATGAGCTTTTATGTTATATGAAATTTGGGATCGACTATATGATTTCTCCATTAAATACCATTCCTCGTCTTCATTCCCCAGGATGTATATATTTTCATCCTACCATTGCAACATTGTGCCATGATACATCCATGCCTCATGCCAACTAGGCATGACGTGATGGTAATAATCTCATCAAGTGAAAAAGGGGAAAACTCTGTCCCACACCCTCCATCAATACTGCCCATTCCATTAGATACCATTTTATGAGGGGGAGCAGCGCAACGTGAGGTTTCACATTGGGTATTGGGAATAACCTTGTCCCACACCACTAATAATAGCATCAATACTTAAAACGACCAAGAATACTACTTTGGCAAGGGAGGCATGGCATGACATGAACCTTTATGTTAGACAACGAAGACATTTATATCCCACAAACTTCGTCTACATTGTCCATTCTCAATTTCTGCCTTATAAAATGGTTCTAAGGCTTATTCAGCCAAATGCAAGAATGTAGCTTGCAATACGTAGACATAAAATATTTAGGGGTTCCTGGGCTATCAATTTCATTAGAAACCCATGACCCTACCAATTTTACAATAGCCATTCACATCAATTTAACTCGGAGCTCTATAACTCCTACAAGGTTCCTATACAACACATAATGCATATCCATCCTATGCATCGAAATAATGCATAACATTATTAAGAAATAAAAATAAACCTTTCAATTTCTAAGCATGCCAACGATCAAAGCACTGTTATTAGTAGTCATTTGCATGTCTTCATGCAACTAGTCACAATTGCATATATAATCAAGAACATTCATGTCATCCACATAAAGCAATATTCCAATGTAGCCAAAAGAGCATACAAAGCATATTTCCCATCAAGAACATGCAACAATTTTCAATGACCATTCGGGAACATTACAAAGAGATATATCAACTAAGAACATACCATTCAAGTAATAATTCACATTCAAATATACATGTATGACTAGAGATGGTTGGAAATTGAAGGTGGGACTTCAACTCTCCACCCAACCATAGGCCAACTACACCACAATGTTTCTTTCAATTGTCCACCCCCAATTCATATTCATGATTTGAGAGATTTATTTCTTATAAATTTCAACTACTCTATTATAGGATTATGGGTTTACTTTATAGGTGGTTTATCAATTATGTCTTCAAGGCAAGGGCTACATGAACCCACATCCCATTGTTTGGGTGGTTTATCAACTTACTTGGTAAGAACTAAGTGGTTTATCTGCATCTTCAACAAGAAATTAGTGGTTTATCAGTCGTTTTCATCAAGCACCCCAGTGGATTGCTATTATTCCTAGTGGTTTATCAACATTCTTAGCAAGCACTAAATAGTTTATCAACCTTCTCAACAAGTACTTAGTGGTTTATCGGCCCTACAAGAATCACCTTAGTGGTTTATTAGCTTATTTGGAAAGTATTAAGTGGTTTATTAGCCTCCTCAGCAAACACTTATTGGCTTATCATCCCTACAACAATAATCTCAGTGGTTTATCAGCTTACTTGGAAATCACTAAGTGGCTTATTAGCCTTCTTAGTGAGCACTTAGAAATTTATCATCCTTTTTCATTAAGTACTCATCACCAAATTTCTCCTCTAATCCCCCCACTGAACTTTCATGCTTGGACACCACAATCTAGTAGTTTGCATGCATTGAAATTAGGAATCACATCCCATCATTCTAGGCAGAATTTCTTAGGCGCACAACTCCTTGCTCTTGTGCTCAACCTTGTCTTTTCTCTAGATTTTTCTCGCTCTATTTTTCCAACATTATACTAATCCTTGTTTTTATTAACTCTCTTCTTTTCCTCTAGGCTCTTCATGTCCACCACATGAGACTGTTTTTTTCCCATCCCCTTCACATCATGAAAGCAAGCAAACATGGGCATCTCATCTTCCCTATCATTTCTTTCCAATTGTTTGGTGGTGTGCATTAAAATAACCAACTAACACCACTCACAACACTCCCTCAAATTGTGGATTCATGTGTCCCACACCTTAGGCAAACTAGTTAAATCTTTATGTTATTTTATAATTACAAAAACAAAAACCAACACACGAAATGTTATAGATAAGATATTGGTTAACAAGGAAAGGTCCTCATGAAGAAGAGTGATTAAGACAATAATAAGGCAAGTGTCCACTAGTAAATTTTTAGATATGGAAATGTTTATTCCTTCAATTCAATGCATTTAAATCTTTGATTCAAGAACATAAACACTGTAGAAATTTTGAATAACTGATATATTATTCACCGAGATTCTCCTGATCACACACTATTTTATCTTCATGCACAATACAGAATCTCTTTTACCATTGATCATTACATGCGGAAATAAAATCAATTGCATGCGCACATTAAAACCATAAACAATCACACATATGAAAAAAGTATTTCATGGGAAAGCTTAAAGCTAAAAACCCCAACTATCTGTATATTATATGTCATAGAGATCATGTAACAATCATTGTACAAAGCTCCTCACAAGCTCTCAGCACAACCTCCAATTGCTACACACTATTCAAGTTAGATCAGAAAACACATGCTCCACCGCCACCCCAGCTGTTTCATTGCAATCACGTCGTAGAATGGCTCATTAAATAACTTGAACCACCTGGCTTGTACTGCGCAATCCTCATGGGCTCCTCCAATCACTAGTTGTTGCAAATATGCAACAGTATAGTCACAACTGATAGTTAACCTGCTCTTTCACCTATCTCTGCACTGGTCTCCACTGAAACTGTCCATGCACTGAAGTTAACTGATGTATTCTTTAGTTGCTTAATGAGTTTATAATTAGTGAATTAATTAATAATTAATTCACACCACTCTTCACTAGTGTATTAATCAGTTAGACTAAATACAACTAGTTCAACTATGTTTAGATTAGTTAAACTGAACACAACTCCATTAACTCTTCAATCAACTCCACCAAACTCTGTCACATGAGTTCTAACTGAAGTATCCATGCAATAACTCCACTTAACCCTTAGGAATAGCGTAATTCCTTCTGTCAGCTCCTGTGCCACATCTGTGCACTTAACTGAAGTGCTCCAAGAGAATAAGATAATGTTTATAGTCCAAATATTATTAAGAGCTAATAATATTCTACATATCTATTTTTAGACTGGCAATCTAAAAATAGATTCCGCCCAGTATGTCTAAAAATAGAAGTCCATCTATTTTTTCCAACTTGACCAACCATCCACAAATAGCATCCTGCAACTCATAGAACGTGATCCATATGTCTAAAAATAGACATAGTCTAAAAATAGACTTTGCGCCAAAAATAGCCTGCGGGCCCACTTAGTGAAGGCGACTCTTTTCACTAAGCTCATCATCTTGTTGCAATCTCAACACTCCCTCTCAACAAGATAAGGATTATCTTCCACCCCTATCCTGCCTCTGTGGTATTCGAATTTTCTCCTGGTGAGCGCCTTCGTCAAGATATCAGCATCCTGATCCTCCGTGGGAATATATGAAAGTAACATGATCTTCCGCTGCACACAATCTCTGATATGATGATACCGATCCGTGAAGCCATGCCACCTCAACTCATCCTCCTGTCTGTACCATGATCCATATCCCGATGTGCCTCTGAGATATCTCAATACATGCTTTCCTGCCTTCCAGTAGAGCTTGGTAGGCTTAACCATAGCTTGTGAAAGTTGGTTAACAACATAGCATATGTCGGGTCGTGTATTGACCAGATACATAAGCGACCCCACCAACTGTCGATATACAGTGGCATCCACTACCTCTGCCGATGTAGCATCCTCTTTCCTCCATCCACCAAGAAGAGGAGTATCAACAGGGTTGTAGCCATGCATGTTGAACTTCTATCTCCTACATTTCACTTGAGAAACAAACAGTCCATCACTACGCTGCCAAATTTCCAATCCTAGGAAATAATGAAGGAGGCCCAAGTCCTTCATCTCAAACTCTTTTGCAAGATCATCCTTGCATGAGAGTATCAACAGTTCATCACCTGTCAAAATCAAATCATCTACATAAATTACAATGATCAGCAACTTACCCTCCACCACAATATGGTATAGGTTAGGATCCGTCTCACTCTTGGAGAATCCAAGTCCGGTGAAATAACTGTCTATCCGTGTGTACCAAGCATGAGGTGCTTGTTTCAACCCATACAACGCTCTCTTGAGCCTGCACACATGCGACTCGCTGCTGAAGATCTCGAAACCTTCGGGTTGCTCTATGTACACCTCCTCCTCAATCACTCCGTTGAGGAGCGCAGTCTTCACATCCATCTGATGAATTGGCCACCCCATCTGCGCTGAGAGAGCAAGAATCGTCCGTATGGAAGAATACCTTGCGATAGGTGCAAAGGTTTCCTCATAATCGATCCCCTCAATCTGTGAGAAGCCTCGGGCAACAAATCTTGCCTTGTAATTCTCCACACTCCTGTCAGCTGCCTGCTTCACTTTGTAGATCCATCTCGAACCCACCACTGATTTCCCTTCCGGCCTTGGGACAATCTCCCATGCACTGTTTCTGACAATCGAATCATACTCTTCCACCATGGCATCTACCCATGCGGGATCCTCCACAACTTCCTCGAAAGAGGATGGCTCTGTCACGATACACTTTCTCATAAGAGCCATGTATCCAGTATACCGGTCAGGTGACTGTCTCTTTTTGCACTGTGATGTAGGTGCTCCTACAACCTTCTCTGCATCTTGAGCCAGTCGCTCAGCTTCTGTAGTGCACTTCCGCCCTCTGATGGTTGGCGCTGCTTGAGTGGTATCTTCCACTCCATGAACCTCATCTTGTGGCTGATCCACATCCTGAGACTCATCCTTAGGAACTAATAGCTCCTCATCTGCATGCAAGTGTGGCTCCCTCTCAAGCGAACACTTCATGGCTTTCTCCTCATGAAATTTGATATCCCGTCGCACAACAGTATTGCGACTGTCTGGAAATACACACGATAGTTGTGGGGCGTATCAGTGTACCCCACAAATATCCCAACCTCTGTAGTCGGCTCCAGCTTCTTCCGGCATCCTTCGTCACATGAATGTAAACAGGTGAACCAAAAATCCTCAAATGGGAAATATCAAGCTTCTTACCAGAAAACGCCTCCTCAGGTGTACTCATTCCAAGTATCCTATGAGGACAACGATTCTGCACATATACTGCAGTATTGCATGCCTATGCCCACAAGTGAATGGGTAGGCCCCGATCATGCAACATCGCCCGTGCAACACCCACGATCGTTCTGTTCTTCCGCTCAGCAACCCCATTCTGCTATGGGTTATGAGGTGCTATGAGCTCTCTTCGAATTCCTTCTGCGTTGCAAAAGTCCTTGAATTCGCCAGAGATGAATTCACCACCATTGTCGCTCCTAAGAGCCTTCACCTGCTTCCCCGATTCTTTCTCAACCAGTGCCTTGAACTCACAGAACTTTGAGTATGTCTCGCTCTTCTTTTGCATGAAGAAGATCCAACACTTCCGAGAAAAATCATCAACAAATATCACATAGTACCTGTGCTTTGCTGTCGAAGCTACTGAGAAAGGTCCACACACGTCTGTGTGAATTCTCTCAAGGATCATCATGGCGTGACTATCCTTCTCGTGAAAGGTGGCTTTCACAAATTTTCCCAAGGTACACCCCTTGCACTGATCTGACTGCGCAAGAGTGCCCTTAGGAAGCCCAGTAGAAATCTGCTGCAGTATCTTCAAAGCTCCATGGTGAAGGTGGCCCAACCTCCGGTGCCACAGCTCGCCATCATCCCGGCTCACCACTCCTTCCGCCTTGCATGCCATTGCTGCGCAGCCATCTACTTGCAACTGATAAAGGTTCTAATCGAAAACCCTATCCTCCGGAACCCCACGGTTGCCTTACTACGCAGAAAGTCTTTCCTCGCTAAAGACAACATCATATCCCTTGCCTCTAACATCGCCACAGAGATCGCATTCTTCTTCAATCCCGGAACATGCATTACTTCCTTTAACATGAAGGGTTTACCACTCCCTCTCTCAAAGGAAATGTACCAATACCGGCCGCACCGTATCTACCATCATCGCCCATCTCGATGTGCACTCCAAGATCTTTTCTCATCCGTACCTGAAACAAATCATTACCCTGCCTCCTGCCATGTGAAAAGACACACCACTGCCAAGAAACCACACCGAACCCATCATACTTGAGACCAAGCATGCGATCAGCGAAAAATCCAGCTCAAACTACGAGGCTAAGGCCTCTCCAGCTGCGGATCCAGCAACCTGCTTATTTTTCTTCTTTTGTGGACAATTAGTGGCGTAATGTCCGTGTTGGTGACAATGAAAGCACTTCACCTTGGACATGTCCTGCTTCTTGCCTTTTGCACTGGATTGAGAAGCATTCTTCTTGCTCTTCCCCTTCCTTGCTTGCTAAACAAAGTGCAATTCTCTTCATCGCAGTTCTTTGATGAAGATCCGTCCCTGGTACTTCGCCTTAACTCCTCTTGCACAAGATCCGACCAAAGTCGCTCCCATCCCGGCAATTTCTCCCGACCATTGACAGAGTCCTGATAGGAGTGCCAACTCTTCAGAAGCCCAAGGAGAGCCAATCTCACCAAGTCCTCATCATCTACAGTCACCCCCACACTTCCCAGCTCATCCCTGCATTGGATGAACTTTGTGAGGTACTTGGGCATACTGTCGCCTTTCTCCATTTTTATGTTCCTGAGTTTATCCTTGAGCGCCAACTTCCTCTGGTCGCTCTTGCTTTGAAATAAATCTGTCAAATCTTTCCACATCAAGAATGGAGAAGCTTTACCATGAAGGCTGGACACTATGTGATCCTTCACACCTTCCAACAGAATCCTTCGACACTTTGTTGTCTTCTTTTGCCATGCGTCAAGTACGGCAGCATCGCTAGAAGTAGGTTTTGGAACTTCTGCATCTATGAACTCCTTCAACCCATTGTCATCCAGCACTACCTCCATCCTGTCCTTCCATGCAATATAATTCGAGCTGCCCTCAAGGGCATACTCTAATCGCAATCCGTTGAAAGACATCTCAACTTCGACACCAAGAAAACACTGCTGCAAATTCGAATTCCACCAGCACAAAACTCAACCGCTTCAATGTTTTGAAATTTATCCAATGATCAATATCGCTCTGATACCATGTAGAAATTTTGAATAACTGATATATTATTCACCGAGATTCTCTTGATCACACACTATTTTAGCTTCATGCATAATACAGAATCTCTTCTACCATTGATCATCACATGCGGAAATAAAATCAATTGCATGCACACATTAAAGCCATAAAAATTCACACATATGAACAAAGTATTTCATGGGAAAGCTTAAAGCTGAAAACCCCAAACATCTCGTATATTATATGTCATAGAGATCATGTAACAATCATTGTACAAAGCTCCTCACAAGCTCTCACAAGACAACCTCCAATTGCTACACACTAATCAAGCTAGATCTAGCAAAACACATGCTCCAATCTCTCGCTAATTCGATAGCTGTAAAATTTCCCCTATTGCGTAATCAATGTCGTAGAATGGCTCATAAAATAACTTGAACCACTCCGGCTTGTACCGCGCAACTCTCATGGGCTTCTTCCACCCCATCGGGCAGTTGCAAATATGCATGTAAGATAGTCAGCTAAATCGATAGTAAACCCGCTCTTTTTCACCTATTTCGCATCGTCTCCACCGAAAACCGTCCATGCACTAAAGTTAACTCCAGATGTGTATTCTTTAAGATTAATGAGTTTATAATGAGAGAATTAAATTAATAATTAATTCACACCACTCTCACTAATTGTATCAATTAGTTAAACTGAATACAAATAGCTCAACTATGTTTAGATTAGTTAAACTGAATACAACTCCACTAACTTCCTCAATCAACTCCACCAAACTCTGTCACATGAGTTCTAACCGAAGTATCCATGCAATAGCTTCACATAACCCTCAGGAATAGCATAATTCCTTATGTCAGCTCCTGTGCCACATCTGTGCACTTAACTGAAGTGCTCCAAGAGAATAAGATAATGTTTAGAGTCTAAATATTATTAAGAGCTAATAATATTCGACATATCTATTTTTAGACCGGCAATCTAAAAATAGATTCCGCCCAATATGTCTAAAAATAGAAGTCCATATATTTTTCCAACTTGACCAACCATCCACAAATAGCATCCTGCAACTCATAGAATATGATCGACATGTCTAAAAATAGACATAGTCTAAAAATAGACTTTGCGCCAAAAATAGCCTGCGGGCCCACTTAGTGAAGGCGACTTCTTTCCACTAAGCTCATCATCTTGTTGCAATCTCAACAAACAAAAATAAACATATAAGGTGAAATGGGATACAAGGGGAACTATTAGGGGAGTGAGGTGGGCTCTATGGTATTTTTCAAGGCTACAGGTTTGTGGTTTATTAGGTCCAGTTTGAGCTCAGACCCCTTTTTCATTGGTGAAGAATATATTTATGTTGGAACATGGTAATGGTTTTCCTATCAAGGTAGTTTTTTCTTGTGATCTATTTTTTGAGATTAGGTTTCTACTTCCAATCATTGTCCAATGAGGCCATTTGTCATAGATTGTGAATAATTGGACTATGAAGATAGCCTTTTTTAGAGTGGGACTTTTCGTTTGTAGTCAAATGTTTATTCAAAGTCATTTCTATTTAATCCTTGTGTTGGTTCTTGCTCCCTTATATAATACTTTTGAAGCTTTGGACTCTTCTTTTAAGGATCGTTGAGATGTTTGTGTTCAATAGAGAATTATTTAAGGGCCATGAGGGAAAATTTCACTATGGTGGTTGGGAAGTATGTGTTGATTGAAGACATTCTAAAGGTAGTGGGAAAATATTTGGTAAGTTCTTTCCATGGTAAGAAAGTTTGAATGTCCTCTCTATTATAGTGGATATAATTCAACCGAGTTCCATTTTTAGGATGTGTGCTTGTTTCTCGCATGCTTTTGCATGGCTAGATTTGTTTTATTTAAAAGTAGAGGATGTTTGCAAGAAAATTCTAGTTCATGGGTGGAGTTTGGGCCTTTCTAACCCTTTTCACCAAAAATTGTCAATGGATTTTTATCCAACAAGGGATCTGAGTGAAATTCCTAGGGATAGAGTAGAATTACAATTATAAGACTAACAGATGGTGGGAACATATACATTGAAGTGGATATCAAGGATGATTTGGTAGAGTAAATGGATTTGGTCTTTGGTTAACATTTGTGGATAGAAAAAATAGACTTCTAGAGGTTTCCTTTCTCACGGGGTAGGTTATCTTAAAGCACAATTTAAGAATTTTTTTCTAAGGTGGATTGATGGTGGAAAGTTTGGGTGAAAAGGTCCAATAGTGAGAAAAAAGAAAACAAGTATTTGGGTAAGTAGGTGGGTGGAATTGGGGGTTATTTTCCTTTTACTTCTCTTGGGGATAAGGTGAGGGATGAGTTAGGGCTTACTAGTGATGTTTCTGGTATGTTACTTTATTGCTCTCCATTAATTAGTGTTTCTTAATATGGCATGGTTTTGGAATTCGGTCTTGAAAATTTCCCTAAGTCAAAGCCTATCTCCCTAGGCCCACCACCCTTCTATGTTGTCTTGAAGCCTATCTCCCTTTTCTCCCTTTTCCATCTTGGCCCACCTGACTTAAGATCTTTGATAGATATCTTGGTGCTTCTGAGGTTTCCCCTTGCCCTTTTCCCTACATTTTAGGAGTTTCCCTTCCTTCAAAAATGGGTTATTCCCTAAGGCCTAGTGTTAAAAAAAATTATTGTCCTTTTTTTGGTAGTTTAGCTCTTGATCCTATTTATCCCAACCAAGTAAGCTGGATTTCTAGTCTATAGAAAGCCTAATGGAAAGTACATTTTGACATTAAAATAGGTAAGAAGAAAACCATGCCTAGGGCCAGTAGAATAGGAAAATCCTTTAAGAAATCTCGTCCATGATAGTATTGTCATATGAGAGTAGAGGAATACTTGTGCCCACAAGAAGCTTTAACTTGAAAATATCATTTTGTGTTAGAACCAAACATTATTTTTATAAAGGAGACTATGGTGGATATTTCTAGAGCTAAATCTATTTTGGATCCATGATTAAATAATTGATCATTTTGTTCTATAGATGCAATTGTAAAGACTTGGGTTTGATTACTAGGTGGAGTCGTGCATGTAATTCTCTCTTTGTTGCTACTAAACTCAACAATTTTATGAATTTGGAAGTTAAAAATTTGAGTATCATCCAACTATTTGGAATTTATATGGTCCTTATTTAGATAAAATCCCACTTTACGAAAAATTTACCTCATTTTGGGGCATTGGACGATTATTTCATTCTTATAGGTAGAGATATGAATCAAATTTAATGAAAATCCATAAACAATATTAATAAACATCCATAAACTGAAATAACGAATGTATGATAATAAATTGTCAATATGAAAAACTATACAAATTACGTTGTACATGAACATCCATAAACTAAAACAATAAGCATCCATAAGCTGAAATAATGTTCATGCATCCATAAATTGTCCATGTATGAAGATATACAAATTTTGTATCATATTTGAATGTGCCCTATGAAATGGGCCTGAAAATATACAAACTATCAAGGATCCACTCTAGAAAGTATCACTTCTAGAACTCTTATATGTGTTCTGTTGTGCAAAGTAAGTGTCCATAATCTGGTATTGCAATATAAAACATTCAAGTTCAAATTAATTAGAACATTATTTGTGCAAAATAAAAATCTAGAAATAAATTATTTTGAATTGTGCATTTAATTAGTCCATTACTTGTGGCTCAATCGAGTGCAAATGGAAGTCAGGTGGGATGGGGTCTGATCAATCTGGATTTGGCGCTCCCCTGCCTGTGGCTTAATGCCTCCATCCCCATCATCCCACTCATGTGTCCACATAACTGCAACATTGACACCAATTTTCATCTGGGACTATGTACATAACAGCAAAGGCAAATTATAATTAGTCTATGAATTAATTAGCATGCATACATGTAACGTAAAAAAAAAATGTTGAAATTTTAGGAACAATTTTTTTTACCTCAACTGCTGGTCCATGTGGTTGTACATAATGACTCTCCTCCACATGGGTGTTATGAGGTGGAGGAAACTGAGCCATGGAAACATGCACTAGAGAAGGTTGTTGTGGCTGGTTAACTTCCTCCCTTAGATTACCTCGTAAGATCACCTATGTAGCCAGGTTGTGTATGCATGTTATCATGGAATTATTAATATAAATGCATTCTCATACGAACTTATTAATATAAATAATGTATAATTTGACGATAAGAGTCAAAAGTTTCATATATGTGTGCTTGTGTTGAGGAGGTAAATCCCCTCTGCGGACAGAGGCGATCCCTACTAGCCCAGCAGGGGTCTAGCAACAATCACGAAATGTTACGACGCAAGTTCCTAGTTACGAATGAAAAGACTAAAGATAGAAGCCTACCTGGAATCCGATGCTATGATCTGAAGAAGAGAGCGTTCCCGTTCCTCAGCCTCGGCAGATCACGATCCTCCACGATCTCCGCGGATGGACACCTACACATGCAAGAAACAAACAGATACAAGCATAAAATCCAGCATATGTAACTAAATATCAGTCAGAAAGGACATTACTCATATTAACATCATTGAAAACGGAGTGGAACCATAATCGTAATCATTCATTAAATAACAATCGAAGAAAGATTACAACCAATGTCCTGACGTCGTGTTCCCCTTCGGATGGGTCTCCAGACGTTCACGTCTCGCAAAGCTCGCCAGGGAAAGGGCAAACCTCTCCTGAGTCTCTCGACAATAGTCTCCTTACTTGAGTCGGCCTTAAGGGAAAGAAGAGGGCTCTTACAGCACAAAGGCTCTTGGGAATTTGGAGATTCAAAGCTTAGGCACTTCAAGACTAGCTTGCTATGGAATTGAGCAGGCTTTTATAGATGGGAAAGGAGGGAGTTGGGATCCCTATTATTGTGGGATTGGCCCTATCAACAAGGAAGGTTCCATGGGAGGTGGCAAAACCACTTCCTTCCATAGAACTCCCGCAGCCAAACCTCCCAACTCAAGATAGGCAATGGTTTCTGAGTTTGTTGAAACACAACTTCCGCCATCTTTATTTAAAAAACATTCCTTAAATTGGCTGGCGCGACTACTGCTATGGGACAGAGCGCCAGTTGGCGCGGCCTCTTTGCAGGATTTTCTCCATTGGCGCGAGTGATGAACTGTCTGTCCGCGCCAATGCAAAAAGGGATGTTTTTCATGATTTTTGCAAGGAGATGTCTTAAGGGAAAATGAAGCTCATGCTTAGAGGAATGCATTGATGATGTTTTCAAGGCATGAAAATGTTCACAGGTCACAAAATGGGTCCTCCATTGTGCGGGGCGGGGAATGGTAGGGACGGTGACAAATTACTGTGTAACAGATGCCCCCTAAAGTATGAGGCCCGAGAGAGAGAGGGGTGAAATGCTTTACGAGAACATGTTCAACTGAAGGCCCGCCGTCGGAAAACCTGCGCAGAAAGATACAACCGATATCTCAAGTACATGATGTATAAGTGGTATGGACGCAGCCATCCGAAACAGAGTATGCTATAATCCGGATCCAGGGCATGGGCGCAGCCATCCAACTAAGATCAAATAAATAGACTCAGGTATGGTCGCAGCCATCCAATCAGTGAGTCATGTACATAATGATAATAATCCACAATCGCAGCCTGGATTACAACAGACACAATCCAGGGTCTCGCGCTCCATCTCGACCCAACAGAGTACAAGTTCAAGCATGTGAATATGTGAGCTGAAGTCGAACATGCAAGAACATCGTCTGATTACCAGCCAATGATGAAAGTTGTTAACAGACGCGAGAGAAACCACCAATAATGACAATGGTCCTCAAGGTACTAAGGTACAATCTATGGCGTGCGAATAAATGAGTTGACGTCGAACACCCGCAGAATCACTCGATCGGAGGTCAATGATGTAAACCTCACGTCGAATGCGACGAACCTGCCATTGAGGCATGCAGGCTCCAAGGTACCATAAGGAGTCTCTAGACCAACTTCCCGGATAATGAGCTGAAGTCGACAGGAAGTGACCTTGATCGAAGGTGGGCCATAATGTTTCCCACATCATCGACACGAGACAGAGGAACATGATGTTTTGTTGTGAATCAGGATCGTATGAGAATCAGAGGAAGGTTGATATTTGCAGAGGCCAACTTCTCTTGAACATATAAACGACACGACAGTGGACTTGGCAGTATTTGACATCAATAGATCAGAGGTCATGGTGACAAGGCAATGAGAAGAGGAGAGGTCAAAAGGGATTATCCAAACCCACGGAGGCAAAGTGAAGAAACGAGATGAGATGTCCCCAACCCGACACGAATGCAGACAAGTGCCATGTTCAAGAGCGACATACTGCCGACGACAACGACAATGGTTCCATTTTCCCCCCACCATTTCTGGCGAGTACCCCAATTATTTTTGATAACAAGCTTGAAGGGGATAGCATATGCTTGTAATATAAGTCCGCCCTTTGGGCGAATCCATCCTAGTGCATTTAACGAGTCCTAGGAAGGAGGAACTCAGAGAATGTCATTTCGACTGGATCCGATGTCATCAGGGTTTAACGAGTCTGACAAAGGGAGAACTCGACGTCTTTTCATGTTTAGAGAGTTTGAAAAGACAGCAGAAAAGTAAACTCCACAGGTCCCTTTTCGTAAATAGTTTCTCAGATCCGAAAAGGTAGAAAACAATATCCGAGAAAACCTCCTAGTTGCGATAGGCTAGGGTATTCCTTTTTCGTAATCAATCCATCCCAGCCCGAAAAAGGGTTAAACGTATATTGGGTAGATGTCATTTCGTAGCCATTTTAACGAGATCGAAACGACAAGGGCCTCGGCAATCTTTTCATGTTTTGGGAGTCAGAAAAGAGCTGAAAGATGACTCCTCCTAGAGGAACGAGTGGTATAAAGGGTAGCTATTGGTTCCGGTAATGATGGAACTGCTCAAAACAAGTAAAGGTTAAGAGGCTGGCTAACAAGACCACTCATCGCAGCGGTTCCTCAGGAACATGTAAAACAACCAAGTGAAGGCATATAATCGGCCAAGCAGATAATGACGATGGAGTGAGAAAACCAAGGCTCATCTGGAAAAACAGGCTGATAAAATGGCAATCACGAGAGGTAAAATGGGAATGGTTTCATTTTTACACAAGCTTGAAATCAGAAAACTCTGCTTGAAGTTGGTTTCATTTTTACACAAGCTTGAAACCGGTTTCATTTTTACACAAGCTTGAAACAGAAGTAAACTATGCTTGAAAAAGTAAGCATGCCCCCAGCATGGTGACTCAATTCAAGGTACATGCCCCCCAAGCTTCAGTCCATATGAAGGGCAGATGGAGTGAAGGTTCAAGTTACGAGATCAAGAGAAAGACTCGACTGGGATTTTACGAGATTTTATCAAGACTCGAATTGAACGGGAACGTGTTTCATTATTTTAACGAGGTTGACACATTAAAAGAACTATCCTCAAGACACCTTGTTTCATGGTTTAAGGAGCTTGGCACAAGACAGGGAACTCTGCTCCCACAACCTTGTTTCATTTTTTAAGGAGCTTGACACAAGACAAGGAATTCTGCTCCGACAACCTTGTTTCATTTTTTAAGGAGCTTGACACAAGAAAATGAACCATGCTCCGACAACCTGGTTTCATTTTTTAAGGAGCTTGACACAAGAAAAGAACCATGCTCCGACCGACTTGTCATAATGAACAAGAAGTCATCGCTTCCAAAAGTTCCACTCCCGATGGAAGGAAAACATCCTGGAAGTTAGGACCCAATGCCCCCATCACTTGATGCACAACGACACCATCACTGAGCACAGGCACGGGGTAGGTAGCCACATAGTTGACCTGCGGTGAGGCGGATACAACGGGTGGATAAAAACCAGGAAGGGATGATGGCGGGCCAGCTGCCACATTAGGACAAAAAAACGAAAGCTGATCAATGGTCACAATCCTTCCTTCATGCGGAAAACAGACCACACGAAAGAGGGAGGAGACGAGCGCTCCCATGGCATAGGTGTAATCGCGCCCCAGGAGCAGATTGAAATCCAAGGGGCCTGGAACAACCATCAAGTCCATATGGACGGTTTTGCCTCCCAAAGTAATCGGTAACCTTGGAAGGATCCCCAACGGTTGACTCGTTCTTCTGTTAAATGCCAACAGATTCTGCGTAACAGGCGCAAGCGGCGGTGAACCGAAAGCTTGCCAGGTAGTTGAGGATAGAATACTAACAGATGCGCCTTCGTCTATAATGGTGCTGGGTACGACCAGACCAAAAGCCTGTACTATGATCTCGAAAGGCACATAAGACGGAAGGCGATATCCTGCAAATCGACTCCAATCAAAGGAAGCGACCAAACTACTTGGAGGGGCTACCATCGAACCGAGATGGTCTTCCCCTGGTGTTACGGAAGAAGAAGGAGCATCCTCCACGACCTCCATCTCGAAGGCGGGAGGAGTATCCTCCGGGACCTCCATCACGGGAGGTGGAGGAGCAACTTCTTGAGATATGGGGACAAGAGAATATTTCTCCAAGTCCGAAGAATCTGAAGAAACAAGAAGAACCTGAGGGATGTGAGATCCACTCTCAACGGAAAAGACCTGGTGCACCGCAGACAGGGCCAGCTCAACCGATCCCATGACCAATGGTTGATCGGGAATGGATTCCTGAATTTGAATTTCCGAGGGAGTGGGATCGACCAAGGATGACTCTTGACCAATCGCAGGATCAGCTGGTGGAGGACTCAAAGAAACCTGTTTATAACCAGCCGGAAGGCATGGTGTAGAAACAGTCGGGCTGTCCAACACTCGCTTGGCTTCATCCATATAAGGACAAAGGTGAATGGCATGGTGCCCTCCACACAACCTACAGGGATTGGTAATCTTACCCTGCTTCTTAGGAGTCTTACCAGCACTAGCTGAAGACGTGCCCCCAACTTGACTCCCGGAAGCCAAAGGCAACGGTGGACGACCACTGGACCACTCTTCAAGAACCTTGGGAATGCCAGGGCAGTCTCGAAGAAGATTGTCTCCCGTGCACAACATGCAAGGGAACTTGACTTTCCGTGGAGGATTGGAAGGTTTATCAAAAGGAGACTTCTTAGGCGCAATATCCGCAGAGCTAGCCTCTCCTTTATCTGAATTCTTCTTCTTTGTCTTCTTCGTCTTCTTCTTAGCCACCTGGTTACTCGAATCCAGACTTTCACTAGGCGAAGTAGAAGAGGAGGACGCAGAAATAGGCGAAGAAGGGGAGAGGTCCACCTTGGAATCAACATGATGTTGTTCAGGTGGAAGAACTGATTGAACAGAAGCCGAGATATTCGGGACCACAGAGGTTGAAAACAACCAAACAGGCAACCCAACAGTTAACCCAGGAAGGGACAACGTTGCCATATAAGGAGCACCAACATTTCCAAAAGGAGGAAAAGGACCAGGATTCCCATCGAAGGAGATTCCTTGGTTGGTGAACTCCGGAAAAGTTGCCATCAGAAACAATCTTCAGAACAACACCCTAAGGAAACTAACTTTAACCAGGAATATTTCGTGGGCAGTTAATTTTTAAAACATTGAAACAAAACTCTACCATTTCATGTTTTAAGAGTCGAGAAACGATAAAAGATGACTCTATCTCTTTCAGATTTGACACAAGCGTGAAAGGACAAGCACTTGACGGTCTTTTCAAATTTAGGGAGTCAGAAAAGACCAAATGACTGCTCAGTAATGCTAGGCAAAGGGTGTACCAAATAACCGTGAACTGCAATATACACCTTGGTTTCAAAATGAAAGAAATCAACCAAGGACTTTTCGTACGTGCAGGAAATCTCCCCGAATGCTGTGTTCGGTGTATCACGGGTATAGGGCGGCAGACTCGGCTTCCTATGGATAAAGGATTGAAAACCTAGAGGGGTCTCCCTTTATATACGCGACGGTATGGGGAGCACAAGTCCGTACTAGTGCTGTCTAAAGCCAAGAGGCGAATGACAGCTACTAGGTTTAACGACGCCGGAACACGTCTCTAGTCTAGACCTCTAAATGTTTTGTTAATGTTTCAATGCTTCCTTAGGTAAATTGAGTAAATTTTAAGGTTGATCTTCAATTATGTTTCAGTTTCAGGCCCTACCGCATGTCATATGACAATCTCCTATATGCAGCTATATGAGAAAAGAAAACTTTTCAATTCGATGAATGCTATCTAGTTAAGGGAAGAACTTTAAACAATGATGCGACATAAAACAACACTGCAAACGAAATCTTTCCAAACTAGATGACTTTCACTATCCGAAAGTAATTTCAAACATTCAACGAAGCGAATAATGCAATGTAATCTATGCAAAATCCTTTTTTCTGAAAACGATGCAATTGTAATCTATGCACAATTTCCTTTTCTTTTCAAATGATAAGAATGCACTCAATGCATTTTTTGATGAAACGAGAATCTACTTAATGCATGCTTTCAATGAAAGAGAATGCACACAAAGCGATTTTTAGCTCCCAATCATTAAACAATGTGATCTAAGTTAAATGATAAATCTCAAAAAATACTTTTCAATGTAATGTGATCTAATGCATTTTAACAAAAAGGACACTTTGAGACGAAAACTAAATAAACACAAAGCTTCTTAATGAAGGATGAATGCAAAAGAGATGTAAATAAACACTAAGAATGCAATCGTTGTTTCAAAACACTTTCTAACAAAATTCCTCAAAAGTTGACAAAACACAAAGAGGACTTCCAAAGAATGAGATCAAAACAAGGCATTCATTCCCTTTTACATCAAGCAATCATAGAAAGAAGACATCCCAAATAATGAGCAATGTAATCTATGCTCATACAGAGGAAAGGCCGGAAGGGAAAGACACACTGGTGAAGGATTAAGGGAAAAAAATCTCAATTTTCATACACCCTGAAATTGGCCCGACTTGTACATTGACAAGTAGCGCCAACTGGCGCGACTTGTACACTGAAAACTAGTGCCAATGGCCAATTGGCGCGGGTTGCTAACTGACAACAAGCGCCAATGCCTGAAAATGAAAAGCAAAGAATTTCTCCCAACCAAGACCAGACTCACCACTTCAAGCAGAATCCAAAACAAACCCAGAAGCAAAGTAATGACCAAAAGAAGCTTCCGAACAAGGGTAGACCCTAGCACCTACAGGAAATGGCGCGACTGTCTGGCTGTAATCCGCGCCAGACAGGGGATGGCGCGAGTGATGAACTGGCAACCTGCGCCAACTGGCGCGACTTTCAGGGATAAACTCGCGCCAATCAAGCCAACTATGAAAAGGTGAAAATTCAGAAAAGCAGAGGTCAGATCTGATCCTCTGGGGCTGAACCAAAAGCCAAAACACAAAAGAACCCAGCCCAGAAGGCCAACCAAGCAAGGAAAACCACGAAACAATCAAAACGAGACAATTAAAACTAGACGTCCCTAGCAGAGTTGCCAAATTTTTGAGGAGGTAAATCCCCTCTACGGACAGAGGCGATCCCTACTAGCCCAGCAGGGGTCTAGCAACAACACAACAAGTCATTGCACGCAGCCCCAGTTACCAACATAGTACTGTGCTAGAAGCCACCGGAATCCAATGCCCAGACCCAAGAACATTGGCTGCCTCGTCTCACCTCTCGCAGACGATCCTCCACGATCTCCACGGATGGACACCTGCACATGCAAGAAACAACAGATACAAGCATAAAATCCAGCATACGCAACTAAATATCAGTCAGAAAGGATACTACTCATATTAACATAATTGAAAACAGAGTGGAACCATAATCGTAATCATTCATTAAATAACAATCGAAAGAGATTACAACCAATGTTCCGACGTCGTGGTCTCCTTCGGATGGGTCTCCAGTCGTTCACGTCTCGCAAAGCTCGCCAGGGAAAGGGCAAACCTCTCCAGAGTCTCTCGACGATAGTCTCCTTACTTGAGTCGGCCTTAAGGGAAGAAAGAGGGCTCTTACAGCACAAAGGCTCTTGGGAATTTGGAGATCCAAAGCTTAGGCACTTCAAGACTAGCTTGCCATGGAATTGAGCAGGCTTTTATAGATGGGAAAGGAGGGAGTTGGGATCCCTATTATTGTGGGATTGGCCCTATCAACAAGGAAGGTTCCATGGGAGGTGGCAAAACCACTTCCTTCCATAGAACTCCCGCAGCCAAACCTCCCAACTCAAGATAGGCAATGGTTTCTGAGTTTGTTGAAACACAACTTCCGCCATCTTTATTTAAAAAACACTCCTTAAATTGGCTGGCGCGACTACTGCTCTGGGACAGAGCGCCAGTTGGCGCGGCCTCTTTGTAGGCTTTTCCCCATTGGCGCGAGTGCTGAACTGTCTGCCCACGCCAATGCAAAAGGAGATGTTTTTCATGATTTTTTCAAGGAGATGTCTTTAGGGAAATTGAAGCTCATGCTTAGAGGAATGCATTGATGATGTTTTCAAGGCATGACAATGTTCACAGGTCACAAAATGGGTCCTCCATTGTGCGGGACGGGGAATGGTAGGGACGGTGACAAATTACTGTGTAACAACTTGTTTTGTGTCACGTGTGTTGTGCACCCTCCAAGTGTCACATATGGTATCACAACACTTACATGCATATGAAAATTTTTGTCACACCCTAGACTCTCGATATATGAATCATCATTTAATGGAACTGGTGGGTCACGATGCAACCGTAGGTGCTCCGCTCATCTCTCCATGCAATGCGACATGTGCAATGGCAGTTATCCTTTGCATGTTATCTGCAATGGTATGTCTGGTCTCAATGTCCAGCTATGACGAATTCTTTAGCTTTGTATACAATACAATACTTTGTGATGGTCGTGGAAAAAATCTCTGAGGTGGTGCTACATGCATAGAGTCCTTACAAGCCCTGGATCGATCATAGCTATGTCCCAAGTCGGGTTCATAAAACTTAGATCCAATGTTGGTGTAATCCAGTCTCATATGTAGCACGAAATCCACATATATGTTCTTTGAAAAGTAAATGGGGACTTGGCCATGGTGGGGGAACTAGCCCCAAGCTCCAGTGAATTGATCATAAACAAAAGGGGTCGCATCAACATTCTTAAAATATTTTAGCAAGATCGGACAAGCATGTTTAGCACGACTATCCAGAGGGATGTCAAACAACTCACCACGAACATCAATGTTCTTGGTGGCATCTTTCACAACCTTCCATGTATGCGGGCCTCTAACCTCTAGCCTCCTATCCTATGTATGGAATATAGGAGGCATCTTTGTGGGCCCTCCCTCTGGTATGTCTTAGTCAACCTATTGATGTTATCCAACATCAAAGACAAACTATGTCTAGTAGGTGAACTAGCATATATTTTATCCAGCGCTCGTGTGATCCATGTCTACTAGGCCCTAACACCCTCAATTGTGATATTGGCTATAGTGTCATTCCACAGAGGGATCGACATTGCACTGTGATCCTCATCTTCACCCCATTGAGGGTATGAAAATCATAAACATAATTTAACATATATAACAAACCAGAAGCATAATAACATATACATTAAATTCAAACACATCAACTGAAGACGATTTAAAAATTAAAGAAAATTGCAAGACATAAACACATAAATTTTAAAGAGGATTTAAAATGCAAGAGGTGTCCCTACACACAGGTGAAGAAGGTCCACTATCAGTAGCAAGATGATCAATAGAGATAGAAACACTACCTCTAACATTTTGACTGGTGTACTTCAAGGGAGGATCTATGAGTGGAACACACACTCTAGTTGGGTTATGTGATCTATCACAAGCCCAACCATGTATAATAGATCCCCCAACACTCTGACTAGTTGTGGTTAGAGTGTTTGGGAGATGGATCTGCAAATTACATATAAACTAATCCAAGAAAAAAAAGTTGACATAGAAAGGACGTTGAAAAGAAAACCATTTATAAACTCAAGTAGAATAATCTAGGTTGAAGTCCTAAAATTTATAGTCTCTTTTTTGATAAATTATCAACCAAAGTATTGAGTTCCATGTAAACACAATTGAAAGAAGTGATCAAATCAGGCTTACACTTTTTCCCATTTCTAAATAATGCATTTTATTCATAGAGCATAAATATGTAAATATATGCAAAATTTTGAAATAAACCTATTTGGAAAACTAATGAAATTACATTCCAACCACATACTCCATAAGACAAGTTCTTATAATGTTTGACTTTGACAAATGACATGTACTAGGTGCAAGCACACGAAGACAATGTTTCTAATACAACACATTATATAATGAAACAATATGGCACAAATTAGAAAAGAGTCAAAATGCTTATATTCACTTTAAATGCACTTTTCATCATGGATTTAATGTATGTATCATTGATGCCTTGTTTAAACTTGAATATATATATATATATATATATTACGTTATATAGTTAAATAAAAATATAGGAAGTGTAACTTGCAAAATCATCACTCAATTAATAAATTTAATAAGGGTGGGAACTAACAGATATATAGTTGTCATATCATTAAATTAAAATAATTCTACGAATATGAGTATTGGAAATTTTAAGAAAATTATAGTTTATAGAATATATATATAGTTATTGAGGATCATCCATCTTATGTTATTATGATGAGAATATATATATAGTTATGTTTTTTTAAGCTTGGCAGGACTATATTTTCATCATGTCCAATATATCACCCTTATCGGGCGAGGAATTGAACCGGTGACTTCACATCAAGGAGTGCCTTAACATAGCACCTGATCACGTCTGACCAAGACCTAGTCGACATACATATAGTTATGTTATATATACACAATACTTATATATATATATATATGTATGTATGTATGTATTTATATATGTATGTATGTATGTATGTATGTATGTAATCACTCACACACACACACACATATATAATTTAATTAAATAACAAAAAATTATGGTTTTGGACTTTTAATTTCGTTAATATTTTATTTAAGTACAATTGATTTTTTTAAATGAATTACTATATTTATTATTAGCACAATATTCAAAGTATAAATTAATTTAAATTTAAAATTTAAAAATGAAATAAAATTTCTTATTTGATTTAATAGAGGTTCACCATGAGCAACCATATTTATCATGTCAATCTAAAGCTCCCAATTTATTTATTTATTGGTTATAGTTTAGTTGTTTTTTATTTTGGAATTTTTTGGGCATATTTCAGGTCAAAATTGTTCAAAATTTAAAATGCATTTTAAATAACATTTTTTTTTTGTTTGTTTGAAAAATCAATTCACTATATTCATAAGAAAAAACTTTCAAACCTAAAATAATTAAAAAATAAAGTTTTAACCATATAAAATATTCATAATAAACATGCTACAATTGTGAATAATAGTACATTGAAATAAAAATAAATAAAATAAATAAAAAAACCTAAATTATAGTTTTTTTGGGTGGTTTTCAAGGGTTTTTTTGGTGATTTTCTAGGTTGTTTTTTGTCGTTTTCAAGGTTTTTCTTGGTGTTTTTTTGTGGTTTCCATGGTGGTTTTTGTGGTTTTTTCTTTTTTTTTTCTTCCAAATTAATTTTTTTTCCCAGAAAAATAAAATAAAAGAGACAAAAAATAGGAAACCTACCTTGGCTTGAGCCTTTGGGTCATTTTCGGGGTTGATAGGCAGTTGGATTGAGTTCGGCCATCTCGGCCGAGCTTAGAAATCTTTCGTCGAACTCCTTTTTCCTTGCGGTTTGCGTAAAATGGCTTGCACAGACTGTAACCTAGCTTTTCTAATAAGAATTAGGGTTTGATCGATCCATAACACTCGATTGAGCTATAGTGATCGATCAAACCATATATCTCGATCAAACCCTAACTCTCAATCAAGCTTCTAACTAAGGTTATAAAGGAGCTTGATCAAGGGTTTGTTTAAACGCTCGATCGAACTATGTTTAAGCATATGCAGCTCGATTGAGCGCTTAAAAATTGCTTGATTGAGCATCCTTTTTTCACCAAAACGCGCCCTCGCTTTGCCAAAAAGTGTAACCTAGCTCCATGTGCCACCCCAAGGCCTTTTGGAACTGGTTACAATTAAATCTCATGTTAATACAATCAATAATAATAATAACACATTCTACCAAAGCATTGGAAAGGAATAAAATTCAGTTTGACAAAAAAAATAAAACTAATGATATAAAATGTACCTAGAGGAGAATCGTTAAGTGGTGCGCCAAGGACATCATCTACCACATCTATAACGATAAGCCCTTACAAAAAATTGAGTCTCATATAACAACATGTTTCAATATGGATAAAATGATAGCCATAGGGTTGTTTTATGTTGTAAATATGCTAACAGGAAGGAATTTGAACTTACTCTTGCATGATCTAACAAGGGGAACAACAATTTTGCATAGAGTAGGGAGGTGGATAGCTTGTATTTGATTAATTGAAATTCCAAGGCTCTCATTATTATTTGTAAAGAGAAAGCATAGGCACATGACATTAGCATTCACTATTGCCTTAAGGGTAGAGCCACACTAGGGTATGACGTTATTGCTTTCTCCATTGGTGAAAAAATCAAGGCAAGGATATAAGCCCAATAATTGTTTTACACAATCCTGTGAAAGACTATAGGAATAGGTAGCCTGCACTAAATTTGTAGGCCCAACTCTAAGTAGGACCCAGATGAGGATTATAACAATAACATGTCTCCTTTCCATTTCCACTAAAATATTTGCACACACCTTAAACATAAATATCTGAAGAAATGTATACACATGTTGTAAACATAAGTATTTGAAGCACAATCATAGAGACTATAAGTAAAGAGAAAAGGTCATAAATACAAAATCAATTTCCATTTCAATATGTAGCATGCATATAACTAGACTTCTATTAACATTTGTTCCACTCGATAAATCTAATAGAAATTATACTTAACTAGCACCTACATGAAGAAAGACACCCTCCGCATGGCTTCCTAAGTTAACAATAAATAGACTTGTAAGCAATATTTCATCAGTGTAATTTTTGGTGAAGCATTTGTTTTAGTGTATTATTGCATGCAACCAAGCACATTATTGGACTATCGAGCACACTATTGGATTAGTTTTTGTGCATGCAATCAAATAAATGGGTTGAATGGAGGCAAGTAGAATAGACGTGTGTGGAATGATAGATTGTTTCATTTGTTATTTATAGTTCAGTGGTAATGTTAAGATGAGATAAGATGAATGGTTGATGGGTTAAGAGGTGTTACTTGCATGTTTCGTTGTTGTAGTCCTTTTTGCCTCTATGTTTCTTTGGCATGCTAGGTTGAGTTAGGCCACATACATGATTGCTACATATTTTTTAAGAAGTCTAGTCTTTTCCAATTTTAGCTCTATGATTAATACATAACATATGTTCAGAGTAGTGCATTTTAAATATCATGCCAATATTTATATACAAGAAACATGCATGAGGTTACATAAATGTATTTCAGTGG
Organism: Pinus albicaulis; assembly: GCA_034641835.2. Taxonomy (NCBI): domain Eukaryota; kingdom Viridiplantae; phylum Streptophyta; class Pinopsida; order Pinales; family Pinaceae; genus Pinus; species Pinus albicaulis. Next base: position 1,130,984,733 of record CM076578.1, on the reverse strand, counting down.
ACATCCTCTATATATATTTATTTTATTATTAAGAATCTATTGTTTAACAAATTCTAAGTTTATTTCAATTATATTCATTTTGAAATAGCTTCTTGGTGCTTTAATAATTTTTTAAAACTAATTCATTATATCATATTCATAATTACATAATAATTACTCATTAATAATTTATTTATGAATATATAACATATTCTTTATTAAACATAATCTAAAAGTTAATATATTATAAGAAATAGTATTAAATAAATTTCTCATTGCTTATCTTTAATAAAAGAATTTAAAAATTAATGTTAATATGTTATATATAATCCACTTGAATTATTTAGAGTTTGTTGTCAATGTTAAGTTGAATTAAAATGAATGGTTACTGAGTTAAGGGGTGGTACTTGCATGTTTAGGTGCTCCATTTTGACTCTTTCTTAGTGAGGTCACATAAATATATATTTAATAAGTCTTTAAATTATATTTATATTTCTTGCATAATCACTCTTATTTATTCGAGAATACACTATCATGGTTTCATATAATTTGTTTTTCAAACATTCTTCATTAAATAACAACTCATGAAAATGTCAAGCAACCTAAAGTGTTACTTGGATTTGAAATTGTTATACATACAACAACCAAGAGTGTTTCCTAGACTTGGAATTGTTAACATTCAACAACCTAGAGTGTTTCATCGACTTGGAATTATTAACATATATCAACCAAGTTTTACCTATATTTGGAAGTGTTACCATTTCATGTCACTCCATCAAAAGGTATGAAATGGTGGGTGTTTTTCAGATGGTTTCACATCAGATAACTCTCAGTTGTTATTAATATTTTTTGGAAGATTGATCCGTAAATTTCCATGGATATTCCACTAGAAAATTCGTCACAATATATCCAATAATACTATATTAAAAATTTGTCTACACTATTACAATTTTATTAAATTTCTAGCTCTGTAGATTTTAGTGTTATTAGTGCATGCATGGGAATGGAAATTAAACAAAAATAGAGAACTAAAAAATAAAAACTCACACACACATATAAGATATAAGATATTCTCTGGGAAACCCTTTAGGGAGAAAACCCAGTTGGAAGGTGAGGCTAATCCACTCTCTTTCTCTTTCTGGAAATATGGTTGTAGGTATAAAGAAGTATGGCCTGTGGCTTGTGGGCTGTTGTAGTGAAAAAATCCTCTCTGTGTTCTCTACCTCCTATCCCTCTTGGATATTTTTGCTAAGCTATGGAACAAATTCACTCGAAAGAATGGAATGTCTCTTCATCCTAGTGGTCTGGTTATAACACAACCCGATAACCTACTAGTGGTTAAGTTTGACTACCTCAAATCTTAAACATAGTTACAATATAGATTCTTCTAGAGTCTTTTACATCAAAATCACGTGGCTAGACCCTTTTCTATGAATAATGGGGGCTAACGCGGCATCCTCTCAAACCATGGTGGTGAAAATAGGAAGGTCAACTTCTAAGTGTCATAAATTTCACATACAGACTCGGATTGACATGTTTCTTGCGTCGTTGGAAATATCTCAGTGTGTAGAATAACATGAAAAGGTATGAAACTAAAATGGTAAAGTTTTACCCTTAAAATATATCGTTTTATGCCTCAAAACTCTCTTGGAAGGTTTCAGACCTCATTTTGTCAAACTAGGTCCTGCCAATAAAAAAAATCTTGTGAGTTGATTACTCCACTTTTTCCACTCTGAATGCATCTAGATAGATGAAAAAAAATATAATGATCCAATCCATATTAAAGACATGCTTCATAATCCAAAGAAGATTAATTAAAAAAATGAATTCTCAAAAGAAGCTTTGTTAATATTAATGCCCCTTTGAAAAGTCAAATTACTCTATGGGTGGACTTAATAATATTTTGACTTGGGAGATAAAAATAGGATGGTTTGGCCCAAATACATACTATTTGGGCAAAAAATATTTAGACCCATCTTCTCAAATTTTCATTATTCCACTTATATAGTGCAAGTCTTATGTATAGAAATCAAATTGACATCATAAGTCCTCTTGGTGAAAGGGTAGGTTGGAATATTATTTGAAATAATAGTCGGTAGACAAGTTAGTGAAGAAATTTGAAAGTTTCCCTTGGTGGGTGTTATGCTTCTTTTTCCCCAAAAACTTTTTGTTCATATTAGATATGGCTAAGAAGAGGGTTAAACAATATGGCCAAATTCATAGCCTTGCGCACTTTTCTTGATCTAACATTAGAAAAAGGTGTTTGAAAGCTTTAGGTGATGGGAGATTCAAATTTGGTCATTGAACATGCCCTTAAGAAAGCTTATGTGGATGGCATGCCTCAAGATATTCAAGAGTCCAACATCCTAATGGAGCTTAATAAAAGAACATATTAACTATAACAAGAATATTTATCTCTCCCTATTGGATTTTGATTTTCTATGAACTTTTTCTTGGTGTGGAGATCAATTCCATGAAATTTCATTTTTTTTTTTGATATGGATGATAGATGTACATACAAGAGGGTTTCATTTTTGCATAAAGGAGGAATGGTTTTAGTTTTTAAGGCTTATGTGGTTATCATTTGTAAGAGAAATTCTCGGATTATCCACAGTGTAATAAGAATCATGTCGACGTTTCAAATCCCAATAGGGATCCATCTTCGAGACTATTTTCTATAAAGGAGGAATGGTTATAGGTAGCCTCAAGATTATTTAGATGACTAAATGGATTGTTTTTTTTTATATAAAGGAGGAATGATTGTAACTAGCTTCAATTTACATGATTGATTAAATGATTAAGAAATTTTCAGTTTGGATATATATGGTAGTGAAAAGACTTATTAAAGGGTGGTAAGTCAATTTTTGAGTCAGATTTAGGGTGGATTGAAAAACCAAACACCATACTTCTTTTATAAATAGCAACATGTATTTTGATTCTTTACAAATATAAGGTTTTTTTCTTAAGAATTTTTTTTTATAATTTTATAAGTTTTTTTTTTTTTTTTAAATTTAAAATGATCGTATAATCATTAATTATCAGAATGGAAAAATAATTTGGGGATATTGATGGAATATATGTAAACAGAGCATATTATAAATAGCTAAGAGAAAAAAGGTGGATAGCAATGTTGTAAAACACTATATAATATAATATTATTTGATTTAGCCAAAATAAAATCATAATTATCCCTTAGGCATGTTGCTTGTTGGCCAACAAACGTATTGCTAAGGCGTTCGTGCCACTATGCAGGTCATAGGTTCAAACCTCATCTCACCCATGCAATGTACTTAAGGGAAGTGCAATTGCACCTGGGGGTTATATTGACAATTGTTGGGGATCGACCCTGTGTCACGTGAATATGAGAGCTGACGCGTTACTGATTTTGCCAGTCATTGTATATATATATATATATATATATATATATATATATATATATCTATCTATCTATATATAATTGTAATAAAACTAAAATAACCGTAACACAACCCTAAATCATTCTATATAAATTGGAGAGGATAATTAAATTGTTGGTAAATCTATTCTTGAATTTACGGTTGTATATTTCTTAACCTCTACATACATTTTTGTGGTTAGATAGGTTCTGTTATCACACATAAATTTTTAATTTTGATTGATAGGGTCACTCACCTAGGTTTCATTTTGTCTCAATAGGTTGGTTCATGAAATTGATGAGAAATTGATGAAAATATCTTTATCCTAAGTCTAAAACACTCCTTTAGTCATGTCATCTCAGTCATATCTATCAAATTCCACTTTAGGTTCACATGCATGGTTTCAAATCAAGATAATTGCCACATGTCTATTTTTTCACGGTTTTGCAGTGAATATAACTAACTACAAACTGGCAGATTTCGCTACGGAATCACCTGACCAGTCCGTAGTGAATCTGCCATGTTTATAATTGTTTTTGCTATGGAATCATGTTTTTCTGCATCAAAACAGAGGATGATGAGTTGTCAAATTTCTAATGGTTAGGGATAAATGCGAGGTCATCTAATTCGTTATCATAATCACCCAAGCATGAAAAAGCATAAATAACCTCATCATTATCTTTCACTCCCACATTTGTCATCATGCTCTCCACTTTCAAATTCCATTTTTTAAACTCAGCCCAAAGCACCTCTCTGTCATCTATTGTTCAAAGTTTTGCATGCAGTAGTTCACTATCATCTCTGAGAAGCTGACTCCCACCGCAAGCAGCTTGTTGTGTAGTTTTTCTCTTTGCAGGTGTCACAATGAAGGATGCATCATGGTTATAAAAGAGGATGACTATGAAGAATAAAGTAAACAAGGGAGGCTCTTATGTGAGATACGAGCCCATGGAAATCAAGCTACTAAATGAAGACCCCAGTTTTGTGGAAGCATTCAATAATGTTGGATGCCTGAAATTCTATTAGAAACTCCAAGGATTTCATGCTCAAATATCAAAGTATTTTGCATTAAACTTTACAGGCATAACTTCAAAGGTAGGAGTTATGAATTTTATAGTATCACCTGAGACTATTTCTCAAGCCACAAAGATACCAAGAGAGGGTGAAGGGTGGTTCAGGGCCACTAAATTCAAGATGCATAATTGTGATGAATTTTTAAAGCCAAAACATATTGGAGTTGACATGGTATTTGGATTCCAAGGATTTATACGAAGGAGAATTATTCCAAACTGTTGTTTGTGATCTAAAAGTATTTTACTTGTGAGGGGAGATTTCATATGGTTTACCTGTACCATTTCAGGCTTCTATTTCACTTCACTGGTAAGAAGTCCCTTGATCTTCCTTTATTTTTGTTTAGGAGCTTAGGGAAAATGTCTGATAAGGTTCAAGCGAGGGCTGAAGGCAATGAGACATCAATATTTCACCATGGTCTGATTAAACTCTTAGTGTTGGAGGAATTGAAGAAATTAAACAGAGATTGGGCTAATTTCCTTTTCCTCAGTGGTGATGAAGTTGATTTAGTGACACCTAAGAAAACCCCAAAGCCAAAAGCTACCCCATAAAATAAAAATGATAAATATCCAGCTGGGACAGAAGGTGTAAATGAAGAAGAGTTAGGTCATATCCTAGAGCCAATGGATGTTGAAACAGAACCTATACAAGAGGCAGAAATCCCACAACCTTCACCTACAAGCAACAAACAAAAGATTAGTAAGCATGGCCACAAGAGAATAACCAGAAGTTGAACAAGTGGAAAGGGAAACCTTGAAGATATTCTTCAAGCTATAGATATTTAAGAGATTCCAGTAGTCAGAGCTGAAGACATTGAAGGTGACAAGAAGAAAAAGAAAGGTAAGACTGTTAAAAAGCTTGATTTTGCAGGAGAAGATGCAGGTTTCTTGTTTCAGCCAAGGAAACCACTTACTAGGCTCCAACTTGCAAAGGGTGTCATGGAAAATAAAAATATAGAGAATGATGACAAATGAAAGAAGCCTATCATAGAAAAAATTATTGACTTGTCTCCAGCAGTAGAGGAAGTCTTTGTACGAAGGAAAGGGAAAGAGAAGATAGTGGAAAAAACTGAAGTACAAGTACTAAAGGAATAGTTAAGAGAGGCTAGAGAAGAGGTCATTGAGACCAAGTTAGAGATACAGGAAGCCAAAGTAGATAGAAATATAATGGAGGATTTCAAAGGAGAAGTAAATGATTAGCTGAATATATATGATGAATCACTAACCAATGCCAAGAATTTGCTGAAAAGGAAACTTCCTTTAAGAAGGGCGGTGAAACACACCAGAAAAAGGAACTTATGGTTACAATCTGAAAGTAACAGGCTTAAAAGCCAGGTCAAAGAATTAGAGGATCAAATGGAGATGATACATTCATAACTGAAGAAAAGAGGACTTAAAATCACAGTGATTAATGAGCTTGAGGAGATTCAACCTCCTACTGCTAAAGATGAAGTTCCCAAAGCTTGGAGAGTTGATCTAATTTTTTTTGAAAATTTTGCAGCATTCAGGGATCAACATTTACAGATTTGAAAGTGAAATCTTGAAGAAAAGGGAGAATTTTGGGTTTTCATGCCAATTAGGCAATTTCATAGCGAACCCCGGGCTTGAAGCCCAGATTTCGCTACGAAATCCCTGTAGGTGACTTTTTGTCAAAAAACATAGTTTTGGGTGAAATAAAAGATGGAGAAAATTTGTATTTAGCTCATTTTGTCTAACCAACACATCCAAATCAGAGAGGAAAGCTAAAAATTGGCATAGATAGGTGAAATGGAGTTGCTATAAAATCATGCTACGAAACTGCCTGTTTTACTCTGTTTTTGCAACAAGCGGCATTTGGTAGCATTTTGGTATTTCGAAGGTGTATTAAAGGTTAGCCAACCACGTGGAGGTTTTAAAAAATATCAGTGGAACACTCCAGCAATGATTTTCTCCTCGAAAAGGTTGTCTTTTTCTCCATCTCAACATAAAGGCAATGATCAAATGTCATGACATTTTTTCCTTAAAAGTAGGGTGATTGGTTGCTATATCTAGTGGGGGTATATGTATCTTGATTATGGTTAGTGCCACTCGAGCACTTGGCTATTATTGATGTAGTTAGTGTATGTAATAAATAAGATGTAGAGTCATAATAGGTTTCTAAGTCTAAAGTCTTTAGGTGTCTGTTTTAGTTCCAGGTATATAGTATATTGTTAAGTGAGGTGTCAAAACAAATGGTTTGATGATCTAGCCATGTGGGCAGATCCAATGTAAGTAACAAAATCTTATTAATAGGCAGAACTTAGAAGGAGAAAAGGTTGGAGAATGTTACTCTACACCACCACTTTGTAACGTTTTTATGATCAGTTATATACAATGACTGTGTTTTTCTTCTTCACCTGAGATTCTTTTGGTGTTTCAATGAGATTTTTCCCTATGTATCTTAATATTTTTCTTTCAATTCCTTGATATTTAATTACTCATAATTCATGTTCTTCATGCTGTCACTTCATTTTAACATTAAGCTATTGTATATTTATCTATGTGTGTGTTGTCCCATCATTGAAATATCTACATGCCTTAGCTTCCACAAGGAGAGCCATTGTCATTGAATTTCCTAACACTGACTCCATAAGCCCAATGGTAGTAAACCCTTTACATTTTTCACCTGCAAACAAACACATTCAAGATAATATCACAGAGTTAGCCATCTGATTGAATCATAATTGAACAAATCGTAGTTACTATGAGAGATCCCTCTCAGGCTGAAGAGGCTAATTTTCACTCAAAAGTTGGTTTGAAAGAGTTACTCTAAGTTGTCTGGTGGAGCAGCCCATTTGTACCAACTTAGTGATAACATGTTCTTTTAGTAAAGTGATTACATTTGAATTTTTATCCATTCCTTCAGATAATGTTGTGTTGGAATCTACTTTGATACTTAACAAATTTAATATTTTTGCACCTTCCTTCTGTTGTCGTAGTTCCACATTTGTGGTGAATTGAAACATAACCATAAGAATCAAGTGGGAGGGTCGAATTCATGTATAGAGATCACGTTCGTCTAGTAAGAGAATTGTTGGTACACAAGGTTACCTGGAAGGTTATCTAAAATTTTCCTAAATGTGAATAAATGGTCGAAAAAAATAAATGAAAATAATGCCATCCTTACTAGCACAAGACACATTTTTTTCTTCATATTTTGGGGATTGCATATTCTTCATATGCTTTGTGCAAGCTTCATTCATCATGTCTGGAGAATCAATGTATTATTAGAAAAACAGCCACATCAGATCCCCCTAGTGCTATAGATCTCAACATAGTCCCTGTCTTTGATGTAATTTAGAGAAGTTCCTTTCATGTGAGCGATTGCGACTTATGCATGTCGACTTCTGATGTAGGTTGTTTAAAAAAATGACCTCACTTTTATTGCTTATGTTTTAGAATATTTTAAAAATCAACAATCAAAATAAAGATGATTAAGAAACATAAATAATAAATAAAATATTCACACTACAAATATTTAACAAAAGAGTTATAAAAATAATGATAATATATTATATATAATCTACCCGAATTACAATCAATAATTTTCCAACCCATCAAGCAACATTGCAGTCAAGCATGGACATAGTTGATGGAAATTTTGTTATATCATTATCAAACAGATCAAGTCTTAACAAAAAAGGGAGTGTGCCTCCTAAATTAATACCTGGACCTATAATTTTTCAAATACTTTGTTATCAAAATTAGTTGGATGAAACTAAGATTGTAAATTATTACATGCAAATCACAAGAATTGCATTCCATAATTTATAACATATCAACTCTTCCCTTTGATAGTTTCTCTAAGAGCCTTTGATGTAGCTACAGAGGTAACTAATTCAGTTGCATATATATGAATATATTGTGGTGAAAGTTCATGATTTCCATTGACAAGGCCTTTTGGAACTGTTTACAAATAAATCTCATATTAACTGGTGCACCAAGGACACAATCTACCACATTTATAACAATAACCCATTGGAAAAAATTAAGTCGCATATAACAACGTGTTTTAATTTGGATAAAATGAAAACCACAAAGTTGTTTTATGTTGTAAATATGTAGGTGAAAGGAGGGAGTTTGAACTTACTCTGGCATGTGTTAACAAGCAACACAAAAAATTTGCAGAGAGTAGGGAGGAGGAGAGCTTGTGTTTGATTAATTCAAATTCCAAGGATCTCACTGTTATTGGTAAAAAGAAGGCATAGACACATGCCATTTGAATTCTCTATTTCCTCAAGGTAAGAGCAACACTTGGGGTTGACTCTATTGAATTTTCCATTGGTGACAAAATCAAGGTTAATACATGAGATACTAGTCTTATTAATCAAGGTCAAATCATTGTTATTAGTATTTTTCCATTTCAAATTTCAAGTTATTATGTGATATACATTCAGAGTAATTCATTTGAGATCTATTGTCTCATGAAGAGACCATAGAGACGTTCTCTTTAGGCATCAAGTAGTCGTTGGGATAGTAATCCTAAAGTGTTACCTAGACTTGGAATTGTTGACATATAGCAACCTAGAGTGCTACCTGGACTTGGAAGTGCTACTATTTCATGCCACTCCATCAAGGGGCATGAAATGGTGGGTGGTTTTCGGTTGGGTACACCTCGAACAACCCTAACTATTATAATATCTATTCCTCACATATAGGTTATGGACCTTTGTGGAATTATAGATCTAAAAATTTACATTCTTCACTATTAAAATGCCTTTAAAATTAGCAATATGGATACTCCATGCCACAATTTTTTCTAATTATTCTTGTACCAGGTTCTGATGACTCCCCAAATTAAGCATTGCACCCTCTGAAACAATGTTGCTTTTGTTTGTTGTCCAAATCTCCATTGCAGGAGGAGAGGTGAGATTCAATCCCATTACAAAAGACAGAACAAATTTTCCAAAAGAATATACATCAATGAATCCAAACCTGAATCTATGATTCTCACTAACAGAGGGGTTCTCATATCCTTATGTGATTGCTTTGGAGGGCCCCTACATGATTATGTTGTACCCAATGAGGCTAGAGTTAGTGAGTGCAAAGAACTTCCTTTCATTTTCCCCAATCAAACACATCAAAATCAAATCTGGGATTCTCTCCAACAATGGGATGCCCATATCCAATTTTTATTTCTTTAAAGGGACCCTACATGGTTTTGTACCTATGGAGGTTGGATTTAGTCACCACGTACCTAGGGAAGCTGGATTTAATGATAGCCACTTTCCAATTGGAAGGTAGTGAAAAGAATTTCCCTTCACTTAACCCAATGAAACACAACATAATAAAATAACATAGAGTGTTAGAGGACTCCAAGGCCTGTGAAAAATTACACCTTTCTTATTTGAATTGAGTGCATATTTTCAATAGGCTCTGCATTTATTACTACGACGCTTTCTCGATGTCGGTAACTACCCAAATTGATAGCAATGTACCTACTTTCGTAGAACATTTTCCACATTATTTCCTTCATTTTTATTGGTCAAAGGTAACATTTTACACATTATTTCCTTCCTTTTCTTGGCTTAAGCCTCATATATTAATCCCAAATCCATTTTCGAGGTCCAACTATGATTCCTTGAGACTTCATAATGTTGCTCAAACTCTTTCAGTGACACTTACATCTCACTCATTGACCAAAGATCTCTTGGAGATTCCATTAAGGCTTTGTTCATGGATATAAAGCCTAAGGAATGTTTTTTAGAGCTTAATAACTTTTGTTTTCTCCCCAAAAATGGTAGGCATATCAAGATCGACCTGTATTTTCAAAATCATACTAATAGAGTCCATCTTCCTAGTTGGAGGCATCATTCATTGCCATTAAGAACAATAAATACCTATTTGGAGCATAAATATTTTAATTTTATTGTGTGGCTATGGTATAAGACTTGTTTTCCATATGTTGCATGGAAAAATTCAATATAATGGCAAGCATATCTCAAAAGCTACAAGGTGTTTAGAAAAATCTTTGTGGTTTCTCAAGACCTTGTTCATGGCCCTTGAACTCAAAAAGCTTCACTTTTGGCCTAAGGTCCTTGTTTTTATCCCTTGGCCATGGAATGTGTATTGAGACACATTATTACTATATGAAACATACTAATGGTGACAAATATCTCTTACACGGGCCAAATATTCCCTATAGGTGTATTGTGTGGTTGTTTGATGACTACCATAGGAATCTTGATCCTAAGAAGAGTCATATATGGCCTTAGGAGCTTATGTTCTTTCCATAACCATGTATAAGTCCCCAAGTGCTTTATATGGTGCATAAACCTTATAAGTTATCTAACAATTAACATGGAGGCCCTAAGACTTAATTATGGAATATAAAACCTACAAATGAGAAAAATATCCCACTCCAAAGCCAGAGATTCTTTATGTGGTTGTTTAAGGCCTACTTCATGGTTAGTGATCTCATGAAGCTCCATTTTAGTACCAATGTCATTGTCTTCCTCTCCTAGCCATAATATTTTCTTCAATACCCATATTTATTATGTAAAACATAAGAATGGTGGAAAAGGTCCCATGTAGAGGCCAAAGATCCACTACATAAGTATTTTGTAGTTGTTTGAGGAATACATCACAAAACTCAAGCTTGAGAAGATTTAATAAGGAATAAGAACATTATGTTGTTTCCTACACCATGGGTAAGACCCCAAGTAATATACACGATGTGAAAAACTTGCAATTGGTGACCATATTCCATTTTGAGGTCATAGATTCCTTAGAGAGGGTTTGTGTGTCGGTTTGATGCCTTGCTTACGACCACTGAGATTGTAAATATTTTCTTAGTGCCTAAGTCCCTTTCTTTCCTCCCCTTGTCATGGTAGATGTCTTCAAAGCCATTCTTATTGTTTAAATCATACCAATATTTCCCGTATTCCCAATTGGAGGCCTTGTTCATGGCCATTAAGCATAAGAAAAATTCGCTTAGTGCACAAATCCATTACATTAGTTTGATCTATTTGTACAAATAAGTGATTTCTAGTTTGTAATGAGAGTATTTTGATTTATGGCCAGGGTTAGATATATTCTTTCATAAGTTGGAAAAAAAAATTGTTGGTTCTAAATATTTATGACCCATATTTTGATAGGATTAGTTATTGTCAATTTTCGTTATAGAAATCCCATGAGAAGGGGTAATATTTTATTGTGGGGTGTAGTGGAACTTGAATTTCTCATTCTAATTGTTATAGATATGGGGTATTAATCCATAGATGGATTGTTTATTTGGGGAATCTAGAGGAAGTGGGTCTTCTTCACATAAAACTTGTGAAACTAAAGCTCACGTGGAGGAGTAAAAGGATGTGTTCTAATGGAATAACCAAAAGATTAGATGGGTTCCTTATGTTTGATTGTTTAGTGAAATAACATAATATGTTAAAGAAAAGGGTTATATCAAGGGGAGAATATATTCATTTAGCAATTATTTTGGAGATGGTTGTACCTAGAAAGATACCTCTTATTATGTTCAAATTTAATGCTAACTAGTTAGAGGAGTTAGATTCTTAGGGAACATGCATTTCTTCAATTTGAAAATAATAAATAACATACCATTTGATGTGCACAAGCCAAGAATATTAGTGAGGATAAGGAGTCAATGAACATTGAAGAAAATAAACTATGTGAGTCAAGTGGGTTTGGATATTTTTTATAAGAGGCTAGGTAAACATGAGAGCAATCCAAATTAGAGGTCTTAGTTCTAGAGTAGGGAAGGAGAAAATTTCTAGATGAGAAGGAAGCTACATGGAGTTTTAAGTGTAGGGTAATATGTCTATCTAATCAGATGAAAACTGTAAAGCTTTTCATTAGTATGATAATCACTACATAAATGTTTATACTACTTATAATGTTATAAGGCCTATTGGTTTGGAGGTAAGTAAATTGGAAGATACAGATTGGAATGGAATGCGTTGGATTTTCTTATGTGTTCTATTCAACTTTGACAATATTTTCTCCATAGGTTGTACCATATATCTCATAAATTTGTGTATAAGTGGAATTCCCTGTGGCATTTAGCATCCACAAATAACCTCATTGAAAAGTGTCATAAAATTTTGTTATCTCACTTGAAAACTCTAGACATGAATAAATACTATCACTTGCTTCATTATTCTTATATCTACAATGCATACTAGAAACAAAGATAATGAATCATTGTAGAGTTCATGCACACTATAACCAAAATTTGTTGCTACAATATTGTCTCCTTTATTTACTCTTCTCTCATCTTTATACATTTTTCTATTCTTAGTTATGAAATTTTCAATAGATAAAATAAGAATCAAAGCCATTTCTTCTCTCACAATCTAGTGTTTAACACATCTTAATAGTTGTTAGGGTTAGGTTTATTATTTTTTTCATTTCACAACTTTCAATAACTATTATTTTTTGGACCTTCTAGAATCTTCTTGAAAGTTCACACTTGGCTATCGCAACTGAGTAACAGGAGCTAACATGCCATCCACTACTCACTATGTTGGTAAAAAATAACAAATCAACTTCTTAAAGGAATAAATTCTTATGAAATTAGCCTAAGGTGTTATTTAAACCAATGGAAATATTTCAATGAGAATAACAAGCCTAAAGTGTTGGGTAGTACACATGAAAAATTGTATTCCACATAAACGATATGTTAATCCAAAAAGCGAGACTTATAAGTTTCAAGACCTTAAATCTCCAGATCAAAAATCACTCTTAAAGTAACCTAAAGAAGTTCCTAGCTCTAGCTTTTCATAGTAGAAAACACCCATAATGATAAAAAAACATATATAATGGTCTAATTATATTGCTAAAAATTCACTTTAATAAGATTTAGTAAATCTCCTAAGTTAAAATACCACTCATAGATCACACTAGATACTTATGGATTACAAGTAAACTACTACTTTTCCCATTTTGATGTATGAATTTGATAAAATTTTATCCTCTTGTGACATGCACTTACACCTAGCTTTTCGAAGAAAATACTATTATATGTAACCAAAAACCTACATTTAAGAGAGTGTGTCAAATTATTATTCTCTTTTAAAAAATGATTCCGAAGGTTGTTGCAAAAGATTGTTACTACAAATGTAGTGATCAATTTCATATTTTTATAAATTGTAGAAAATGAATAAATAATTTGATATATTTGTGGAAGAGTAATTATTCTTTGATTTACATTTGAATAGACACATTGATAAATTAATAAATTTAAAAATAAAGTCAAAAAATAAATAAAAAAATAAAACTAAAAATTATAAAACCAAGTTTATATTAGCTTAAAATTTTCATTGTAACCTAATTTATATATAACAAATATTTTATATGTTTCATAATTTTTAATTGAAAATGTTATATTAAAAATAAAATTAAAAAAATTATGACACAAAACATTTAAGGATTAAAAAATAATCTCCTATCATTTGATGTAGGACATAAATCTTGTGAACCAAGTTGTTTCAAAGTAGGCAACAAGTGGAACTGGTTTGACCTAGAAATATGTTTGCTATAGCCATGCCATAATTGGATGCTTGTTGTAATATATTCTAATGGTGGCCCCACATAAATTCTCTTATATATTTTTTCTAATAGAGAAAATGTGATGAATCGTGTTGAGGTTTTCCATGATAATTTCTAGAATTGAACTCGTAGTCTCATATCTTAACAATATAAATGGATGTAATGAAGTTTTCATAAATGATCTAATGTATCTCCACATTGCATTGGATGTATTTGAGAGTAATTTCAATGAAATGATATTGAGAGATTAACTATCATTTGTGAAAAAATTCTTGGGCCACCATTTAATGCTCACTTTGTTTTTGTTTTGAAACTGGATTTGGGTTTACATAATTTATTTTGCCACTGAAGACTTGTTACTACAAACTACAGTATCTTTGCTTTCAGGAACACCAACACTCATATTTTATACCTACTAGTTATCCATTGTATTTGAGTTCTAGTGAACTGATAGTAGTCGGGAATTCTACATTCAGTAAGATGCTCATTCCTAGCCACATGTGGTAATGTGGTTTAAAAGTATTGTCTAAATACTTAGGATGCTTTGGAATTTAATATTTTTTAGTATCTAAACACAAGTGGCATTTCAAGCTGGAGTGTGGACAGGGTAACATAGGCTTGAGATGGTTTTTTTGGAAATGAATTAAGAACAAAGCCAAAAATTGTAGAAATTTATTAATACAATTATGTATTACCAGATTATATCCAATGTTAAATACATAATCCTTCTACTTAAATCTTTGCAGAAATTTAATCGCCAATTGCAAACACATGAAGAAAAATCAATCACATGTAACACAGATGTTTTTACTGGGAAATCATAAAGCTAAAAACCCCACTATCATATATTATGTATATCATGAATCATGAAACAATCTCATACAAAAATCTACTCAAAGAGCTCTCAGTACAATATAAAATCGTCTCACACTGTCATACAAAAATTGGCATAAACATGCACCAGTTTACTACCACCTGACAGTCTGCCTCCACTGCGCAATCCCTGCTGATGAAGAACCCTAAATGAATTCGATCTTGCCTTGCCTTGACTGCGCAATCCTCATTGGCATCTCCAATGTGTGTGTATTTGCATTGAATGCACCACTATAATCACAACTGATAGTCAAACAGGCCCTTTCACCTATCTCTCAACTTGGTCTCCACTGGATCTGACATACATGTAGTTAATAGTAGTATTTCTTTAGTTGCATGTGAGACCAATGCTTGTGAATTAATTAAATAATTAATTCACTGATCTCTCACTAGTGTATCTTTATTTACAACTAGTTACAACAAGCACAACTGAGTTTAAATCACTTAACTGAGTTAAACTAAATAACAACTCACATAACTACACATCCAACTCTGTTACAAATTTGTATCACTCAGTTACAACGAATTCCACTCTGCATGTCCCACCAACCAACCTTAGAACTCATAATTCCTTCAGTGAACTGGTTTTCCACATTAGTTAACTGAAATCAAGTGCTTCAAGAGAATAGATTATTGTTTATTGTCTAATTATTATTAAGGGCTAATAATAATTGACATACGATCTATTTTTAGAAATTCGATCTATAAATAGACTTCGTCCATGCATCTAAAAATAGAATCTCATCTGTAAATAGAATTTTCTCAACCATCTATAAATAGACTCCTACTATAAATAGAATATGCTCACCATTCTAAAAATAGACATACACCTAAAAATAGCCTACAGGCCCCACCTAGTGTAGGTGCTTAATTTTCACTAGGATCATCATCTTGTAAAATCTCAACACTCCCTCTCAACAAGAAAGGGATTATCCTTCACCCCGATCCTGTCTCTATGGTATTCGAATTTTCTCCTGGTGAGCGCCTTCGTCAAGATATCTGCATCTTGATCTTCTGTAGGAATGTACTGAAGCAACATGATCTTCTGCTGCACACAATCTCTGATACGATGATACCAGATATCTATATGCTTAGATCTATCATGAAAAAAAGGATTAATCGAGAGTTTAATGCAACTTTGATTATCACAATGAATCACTATAGGATCTAAATGAGAACCAAACAAACCGACTAGGATCTTCCTCATCTAGATAGCCTCACATGCAGCTTGACTTGCTTCCATGTATTCCACTTCCGCTGAACTGAGTTCCACAGATATTTGTTTCCTTCTGTACCAAGAAACCGTTGTAGATCCGATACTGAAGACCCTTCCTAATGTGTTCTTTCTGTCCGTTGGGTTGCCTGCCTAATCTACATTTGTGACACCATGCAACTTCACCTCATCCATCTGTCTATACCATAAGCCGTACTCAGATGTGCCCCTGAGATATCTTAGGACATGCTTTCCCACCTTCCAAAAAAGATTGGTAGGCTTAACCATTGCTTGAGTAAGCTAGTTCACCACATAGCATATGTCTGGTCTTGTATTAACTAAATACATGAGCAAACCCACCAATTGTCGATAGACAGTATCATCCACTACCTCTCTAGATGTAGCATTCTCCTTCCTCCAGTTTCCTGGAAGAGGAGTATCCAGAGGTTTGCAACCCTCCATGTGAAACTTACCGAGTATCTCACTTGCATACTTGTCTTGAGACACAAACATTTCACCTTCTCACTGCCATATTTCCAATCCAAGGAAATAGTGAAGGAGGCCCATATCCGTCATCTCAAACTCCTTTGCAAGGTCCTCCTTGCATGAGTGTATCAGCTTCTCATCACCAGTCAGTATTTAATCATCAACATAAAGAAAAATGATTAAAGGCTTACCCTCCACCACAATATGGTATAGGTTTTCATCTGCCTCACTCTTGGTGAAGCCAAGTCCAGTGAAATATTTGTTGATCCAAGTGTACCAAGCACGAGGTGCTTACTTCAGCCCATACAACGCTCTTTTGAGTTTGCACACATGTGAATCACCGCTGAAGATCTCAAATCCTTTAGGCTGCTCAATGTACACTTCTTCCTCAATGATCCCATTAAGGAACATAATCTTCACATCCATCTGATGAATGTGCCAACCCATCTGCGCTGAGAGAGCAAGGATGGTCCTTATGGAAGAATACCGTGTGACAGGTGAAAAGGTTTCTTCATAATCAATCCCCTCGATTTGTTAGAAGCCCCAAGCCACAAATATTGCCTTATACTTCTCAACACTCCCATCAACAGCTTGCTTTACCTTTTAGATCCATCTTGAACCTACCACTAATTTATCTACCGACTTTGGAACAATTTCCCAAGCATTGTTTCTGACAATGGAGTCATACTCCTCCACCAGTGCATCTACCCATGTGGGCTCCTGCACTGCTTAAAGGAAGATGGCTCATTCATAATACATTTTCTCATGAGAGCCATGTATCCAGTGAATCGATCAGGAGACTGTCTCTATCTGCGCTGTGAAGTAGGGACTCCTACATTCTATGTTGCATCAAGCTTCAGCCTCTCAGCTTCTGTGGTACGCCTTCTGCCAGTTTAGATTTTTAAATCTGTGTGAGTGGACTCCTCCACTCCATGAAACTCCTCCTATGGCTGATCCACATCTAGAGACTCATCTTTAGGAACAAGCAATTCCTCCTCTGCATGCAAGTATATCTCCCTCTCAAGCGAAAACTTCATGGCTTTCTCCTCATTGAATTTCATATCCCGTCGCACCACATTCATTCGATTGTTTGGAAAATACAAATGATAATTATGGGGTGTTTCTGTGTATCCCACAGATATCCCAAATTCAACAGTCGGCTCCAACTTCTTCCTGGTGTTCTTGGTCACATGAACATAAACAGATGAGCTAAAAATCTTAAAGTGAGAAACATTCGGTTTCTTACCAGTAAAAGCTTCTTCATGTGTACTCATGCCAAGTACTCTATGAGGACAATGGTTTTGCACATAAACCACAGTGTTTCATGCTTCCGCCCACAAGTGCATTGGTAGGCCCTGATCATGTAGCATAGCTCGTGCAGCACCCACAATCATTCTGTTCTTCCTCTCTGCGACCCCATTCTGTTGTGGGTTATGAGGCGCTATGAGTTCTCTTCGAATTCCTTCTTTGCTAAAAAATTCTTTGAATTCATTTGAGATATATTCACCACCATTATCGCTCCGCAGAGCCTTCACTTGCTTCCCCGAATCTTTCTCCACCAATTCTTTAAACTCACAGAACTTTTAGAATTTTTTATATTTCTTCTGCATGAAGAAGATCCAACATCTACGAGAATCGTCATCAACAAAAATAACATAATACCTTTGTTTTTATATTGAAGCAACAAAGAATGGCCAACAGACGTCTGTGTGAACTCTCTCTAGGATCATCGAAGGACGGTTCTCCTTTTCATGAAAGGTGGTATTCACAAACTTACCCACAATACATCCCTTGCACTGATCTATTTGCGCAAGTGTACCCTAGGGAAGTCCAGTAGAAATCTGCTGCAAAATCTTCAGGGTGCCATGGTAAAGATGGCCCAATCGCCTGTGCCATAATTCGCCCTCATCTCGATTCACCTCTTCTTCTTCTTTTCCCACCATTGCAGCGCAACCATCTACCTCCAGCTTGTAGATATTCTTGACTTTAATCCCTATCCTCTTGGTTTGATTCGTTGTTTTATGTCACAGGAAATATTTTCCATCGTTGAAAACAATATCATAACCTCAGTCCTCCAAAATCGCGACTGAGACCAAGTTTTTCTTCAGACCTGGAACATGCATAATATCTTTCAATAGAAATGGTTTACCTGACTCCCTCTCAAAGGTAATGGTACCAATGCCGGTCACACTATATCATCCATCATCGCCCATATCTATATGCATTTGGAGATATTTCTCCTCCAAGTCACTGAAAATATCCTTATCTCCCGTCCCGTGGAAGGAAGCACCACTATCAAGATACCACACTGATCCCATTGCACTTGAAACCAAACATGAGATCAAGGAGAAATCAAGTTTAAATTGCGAGGCAAGGGCCTCGCCAGCTTCAGCTCCAACAACCTTTTTGTTCTTCTTTTTCTGTGGGCAGTTAGTGGCGAGATGCCCATGTTCGTGACATTGAAAACACTTCACCTTGGACAAATCCAGATTCTTTCCTTTAGCCTTGGATTTTGAGTGGAATTTCTTCCCCTTCCCTTTCCTTGCTTTGGCAGCCAAAGCACAATCCTCTTCATCATCATGCTTTGATGAAGAGTCATCCCTGGTGTTTCACCTGAACTCCTCCTGCACTAGATCCGACCACAATCGTTCCCAATCCGACAGTTTTTCCCGTCCATTGACAAAGTCTTGATAACTGTGCCAATTCTTAGGAAGTCCCAAGAGAGCCAAGCTCACCAAATCATCATCAGCAACCATGATACCCACACTCCCCAGTTCATCCCGACATTGGACAAACTTTGTGAGATACTTAAGAATATTGTCGCCCTTTTCCATTTTGATTTTTCTGAGTTTATCCTTCAACGCCAATTTCCTATGGTCGCTGTTGCTTTGGAAAATATCTGTCAAAGCCTTCCACATTGCAAATGGAGTGGCTTTCCCATGAAGTCTTGATACAATATGGTCTCTCACACCTTCCAATATAATCCTTCTCATCTTCGCTACTTTATTTTTCCAGGTGTCAAGTAATGCAGCATCTGTCGAAGTGGGCTTAGCATTAGGGGAATTTTTGAGGTCTAAACCTCCGACACGACCTTGAAACCACGCGGTTAGCGCCGTGGTTTTATTTTAATTTGTTTTAATATATAGTCCAAATGTGGGTTTTTAGACTTATTTTTATGTTTATCACCATGTATAAGTGTTCACAACCTAGCGCTTAGGTATTTTAGGGTTGTTCATAGGACTTATATTAATGTGGATAGGGTTTTAATGTTTAGGGTTTTAAACTTAGGGATTTTTACATAAGATTTAGATCCTTAGTGCTAGGATTAGACCTTAGGATTAGTTATTAGCACTTACTAGAATTACATCACCATTTTAACCCAAAATTCACCTTCTCATCCACATGACGACCATGACATTGAAGGACCAAAACTGACGAAACTGAACTGATCATCAAACTACTAAAGTTGACTAGACCTTTCTGCTGAACTATACTGATCAAGATCCTCCTAGATCAATCCTCTCCACTTAAAATCTTTTGGACTAGAAAAGATTGATTTTAAGAAGACATTAAGTGAGGATACAACTCCCTCACTTTTCTGATCTCCATCCATTTCTCCTTACTTAGATTCATGCCCTTGAGTCCCACTCAAAGATATTCCACATCTCCTCGTCTGGAAGTACGAACTCTTCTATCCAAGATGGTATCTTCTTGCAACTTTGTCATGTACTCAGGTGATAAGTCATCAATCGAAGGAATCTGTTATCATCCTCGAGATCAACAATCATCAGAGGTTCATACAATTTTAGATTTTCAACATTCACAACTGAGTAAATATGCATGTAAGGCGGTAAATTTAATCAGAATGCATTATTTCCAATCTTCTCAATAATTTTAAAGGGACCATACCTGATATACTTTACTTTCTTACCTTCCCCTTTTAACCTGCCTTTTTTGATATACAACTATACCTCATCGCCGACCTTAAAATGATGGTCGACTTGATACTTGTCGTGACACAATTTGTATTTGGCCTGACTCTTCTCCAACTGATCCCGTACTGCCTCATGTATTTGTTGTATCCACTGAATGAACTTGATTGCCTTGCTTGAATCATCTCATCCATCCACTTTATCTTCTTCACCGAAACAAATTCCATCGGTGACTTTGGTAGATACCCCAAACATGTTTCGAAAGGTGATCTTTGAGTTGAATAATGTAGAGCACGGTTGTAAGCATGATGCACATAAGTTAGTGATTCATCCCACAACTTAGGATGTTTACTGCAATAACCCCGAAGAATATGTATTATGGTTCTGTTCACCACTTCAGTTTGTCCATCAGTCTGCAGATGAAAGGTTGTGCTCTTCTTCAGCTTGGTATCCATAAGTCCCCATAAAGTAGACCAAAATTCTCCTACAAAGCGAGTATCTCGGTCAAAAATAATAGAAGTAGGTAACCCAAAGTGAATCCATACCTGTTGGAAGAACATTTGTGCTGTTTGTTCTGTAGTTACTTGCTTTTTTCATGGAACAAGAATGCACATTTTTCTGAATCTATCAACCATGACATACATATAATCATGTCTTTTTCTGGACATAGGCAGTCCTCCAACAAAATCCATGGAAATGCTTTCCCATGGTCGCAAAGGAACTGGAAGTGGAATGTAAAAACCAATCTTTCGATTACTTGGCTTGCTTGTTGAACACATTACACATCCTTTAATGTACTTTGATACTGTTTCATACATATGAGGCCAAAAACAATACCTTTGAATTTGTGCCATAGTTTTACTTACACCAAAATTCCCTGCTATTCGAGAAGAATGAGATTCTCGAATGACTTGTGCCCTTTCTGTCTGTGGAACACATAACTTACCCAGATGATATATTAACCTGTCATGAATATGATAATTGATTTCTTGTATTTGAGTACCATGTGTTAGTGATTCATATATTTCTTTGAAATCTTCATCACTACTATACTGTTCTACATAACTTTCATGTTTCAATGAGTTATTTTGCAGTATTACTGAAACATTCAAAGATGGTCTAGACAACATATCAGCTACTTTGTTAACTGTTCCTTTCTTATATTTGATTACTAAGTGAAACTGCTGAAGAAATCCCATCCATCTGTAGTGGCGAGATTGTTGCAGCTTAGTTTGTGATTGAAGGTATTGAAGTGGTTGATGATCTGTATGAATCACTATTTCCTTACCCATAATTTAATGTTTCCATTTCTTTACACTTTCTACTAAATAAAATAGTTCCTTATCATATGTTGGATAATTAATTACTGCCTTAGAAAAAGTTTCAGAATGAAAACAAATTGGCTTTCCATTTTGGAGTAGGACTGCTCCCATTGCATATCCACTTGCATATGTTTCTATTTCAAATGGCAGTTGAAGATCAGGTAATGCTAAGACTGGTGTTGTAACTAATTTATGCTTAAGTTTATCAAATTATTTTTGTTGTTTACTTCCCCATTGAAAAATAACTTTAGATCCTGTTAGAGCATGTAATGGTGATGCAATCAAAGAAAACTGAGCAATAAATTTTCTCCAATACTGAACTACCCCTAGAAAAATTCTGACTTCAGTCACATTTTATGGTCTTGGCCACTTAAGGATTACATCTATCTTATCTGGATCTATCTTTAAATTACCACCTCCAACTATGTATCCCAGATAAACTAATGAAGTTTTCCCAAATTCACATTTTGACAGTTTAATGTATAGTTTTTCTTTGTGCAAATTGCAAAAACCTGCTTAACATGCTTAACATGTTCCTCCTTACTTGAACTGAAGATTAAGATATCATATAAATAAATAATGACAAAATTTTCGAGACATGGTTGAAAAACATCATTCATGACTCTCATAAAAGTTGTTGGCGCATTGCACAAGCCAAAAAGCATTACTAACCACTCAAATAGTCCTTGCCTTGTTTTAAATGTTGTTTTCCATACATCATTTTCTGCTATCCTTATTTGATGATATCCAATACGTAAGTCCAACTTAGTAAATTAAATAGCATTCTTCAATTGATTGAGCAAATCATCAATCCTAGGAAGAGGGTACCTATTTTTTATTGTGATTTTATTTAAGCCTATAAAATCAACACACATTCTCCATGTTCCATCTTTTTTAGGAACTAGAATGATAGGTGAACCACATGGAGATGTACTTGGTCGTATTAAACATTTTTCGACCAATTCCTAGATTTTCCTTTTAATTTCTTCATTCTCTACTATTGGCATTCGATACATACCAACATTAGGAACAGGGGCATCAGACATTAACTGAATCTCACGTTGTATTTCTCTTTTTGGAGGAATATGTTTAGGTCTTTGAATAGATTCTGAAATTATTCTACCACTTTAACCAAACTGTCTTTAAACTGAACATCACAACCTTTAAATGCATCTTGCAAATCTTTATGAGGTTCCTTAACAACCATGAGAATGTATCTTTTACTTGAACTAATTAAGTGCTTCATCTGATTAGCACTGATTAAGTCCAAGTGATTTTTAGTTTTATGTGCCCTTACAATATATTCAATTCCATATTTCTTAATATGATACTTATGTTCCTTCCTATAGAATATTGCATCATGGTCATAGAGATAAGGGCTTCCTAAGACAATTCCACAAATGTCTAACGGTATCACATCTAGATCCACTTCATCGACATAGTTAGCTGTGATTGAAAATTTTAACCGACACTGTTTGGTAACATGAATCTGAGTTTGATATTTTAACCAACCCAAAGGATATGGTGTTGGATTATTATGTGTTTTCAAACCCAATTTTTTAACCAATGACTCAGAAATTAAATTTTCCTGTGATCCCGTATCGAACAATGTATCTATCTTAGTATGCTTTAAAGTTACCCTTATATGAAATAACTCGATTCTTTTTCCTTCATTAAACTGTGTTATATTTGAAGAGGAAAAAGTGCTAGCTTCATATATTTTACCTATTGTAACCATAACAGTGATTTTTCCTTCATCATCTGAATTGGATCCCAAGTCCTGCTGAACTGTTGTCGAAGCCTTCTTATCACCCTTCTTCTTTTGGAACTTTTTTGGCTTAAGTTCTGGGTGGAGTTTCCAACACTTAGCTTCAGTATGACTAATCCTTTGGAAATGTGTACAGGTAGGTCTTTCATCTTCCTTATGAGCAGTGGCAGTCTTCTTTCCTTTTGATTTTCTTTTCTTCTTGCTGTCTTTGGTTTCCCCTTACTTAGATGCCTTTGGTGTAAACTTGAATGGTCTACCACCTGATTCGACAAGAATAGCTTGGACACAAACTTCATCAAAATCATTAGGATTGAACATTAATAATGTATGCTGCAAATATGAATGCAAACTGCCAATATACTTCAACAAATTTTCTTTTGTGTCCAAAGAAATATCGAGTGCTAATGCTTTCTTTCTGAATTCCTGTGTGAACTCTTGAACACTCTATCCCTTACCTTGTCGCAAGCGCTGTCAATCAATTATAGCTTGATGTGTGTGACCCAACGGATAGAATTGTTTCTTTAGAGCTTTAATAAACTTAGTCCATGAGGTGATAACTTTTCCTTTACGCTTTAAATATATCTGTGTCTTACTTTCCCACCAGATCAAAGCAGTACCCCCCATTCTAAGAGTAGCTAATTGGATCTTTGTCTTATCATCAGTAATATCTTGAATATGATAATAGACTTCTAACTGTTTTACCCAATTATCTAGTTTCTCAGGGTTTATTTCACCATCCTACACAGGTATTTCGAACTTAACATCAAGTTTCAATAATGCACTCTTAGGTTTCCTTTATTTTTCTGATTCAGAACTAGAAATAGAAGAAGAAGAAGATGATGATGGAGATGACGGAGGAGAAGGGGATTTATCTGCCTTGCCTTTACCCTTGTCCTTCTTTTATGCCTTTGACGATGAGGTTGCATCCCTCGTCTTCTTGTCTTCATATAATTTTGCCAACATTTGCTGCATCTTTAGAAACATCTGTTGGATTTGATTCTCATCCATGGGTTTCTTTTCAGTAGCTTCAGGAGTCTCAATGGTCTCAGTCCCTGTCGTCGTTGATTAATGATCGACTTTCTGCCTTCCAATCTCTGGATCGAATTCCTCAAGCTCACCTTTTCCATGTTGCAATCCCAACCTAGTTAACATCCACTGGCAAACAAACTACAAGCACAACTTGCTCTGATACCAAAATGATCTGTAACTGATCGAATGAAGTGCTTAACAAGTTTGATTAGTTTGTCCTTTAGAATGACTGTTAATTGAAGTATGATTTAATGAAAAATGACATAAACCAGCAGCTTAAATAAATTAATTAACAGCAATAATCAGAGAGAAGAAGAGGCAAATAATTTGATGATGGAGTTCGTCCCTCCTGGACTACATCTCCGGGTCCGCTTTTAAGTGGGCGTCCATTTTTATTAGGATTGATATTGAAGAATATTTACACTGAAATGGAATAGACTGACTGTGCTCCCAGGAAATTCTGAACCCTGCAAACATAAATTAATCTTCCTCGCCTTTCTGACGCCTGTCTTCATGATCAATTCCAACCACCGACGGTTGAGCAATGCTGCAAACAAATTCGCCTTTGTCCTTCTAAAACTGAACTCAAAATGCACAATGCCTTCCAAAAACTAAAGATGAATTCATGAGCCAATGTCATGGCTTAAATAGGCCTACTTCAAACTATTTTTTACTTAAATTAGCATTGGTTGAGAAGAATTTTGTGATAAAGCTCTCGAATCCCTTCATTCATGAACCTTAGGTGTTGAATTAAATGTAAAAACCCAAAATAAAACTTTGGATAGGGATAAACCCTTGGTAGTCAACAAACTGGGCGCATTCGTGAAGCTGTTGCATGTGATCAGGCGGGTTTATCTGAAGGTTATGGATTATCCTGACAGTTAGGGTTCGACGGTCACGGTTACCTCCGATGGTTCTGGTGTGACCTTGTCACATGCTTACCCGACGCGGTCTCTGCGTGATGTTACAGCTGGCGGTTTAAGACATTTGTCAAAACAACTCCGCTGTGGTTAACACATTGTCACATGTATTTTTTTAACTCCAACATGGTCTTGTAACCACGAGGTTAGCGTTGTGGTTTTATTTTAGTTTGTTTTAATATATAGTACGAATGTGGGTTTTTCAACTTATTTTTATGTTTATCACCATGTATAAGTGTTCACAACCTAGCGCTTGGGTCTTTTAGGGTTGTGCATAGGAATTATATTAATGTGGATAGGGTTTTAATGTTTAGGGTTTTAAACTTAGGGATTTTCACATAAGATTTAGATCCTTAGTGCTAGGATTAGACCTTAGGATTAGGTCTTAGCACTTAGTAGAATTACATCACCATTTTAACCCAAAATTCACCTTCTCATCAACATGACGACCATGACATTGAAGGACCAAAACTGACGAAACTGAAATGATCATCGAACTGTTGAAGTTGACTAGACCTTTCTTCTGAACTGTACTGATCAATATTAACCCAAAATACACCTTCTCATCCACATGACGACCATGACATTGAAGGACCAAAACTGACAAAGTTGAACTGATCATCGAACTGTTGAAGTTGACTAGACCTTTCTACTGAACTGTACTGATCAAGATCCTCCTGGATCACATATATTATGTATATCATGGATCATGAAACAATATCATACAAAACTCTACTCCAAGAGCTCTCAGTACAATGTAAAATCGTCTCACACTATCATACAAAAATTGTCATAAACATGCACCAATTTATTGCCTCCTGACAGCCTGCCTCCACTGTGCAATCCTTGTTGATGAAGATCCTTGAATGAATTCGATCTTTCCTTTCCTTGACTACGCAATCCTCATTGGCATCGCCAATGTGTGTGTATTTGCATTGAATGCACCACTATAGTCACAATTGATAGTCAAATAGGCCCTTTCACCTATCTCTCAACTTGGTCTCCACTGGATCTGACATGCATGTAGTTAACAATAGTATTTCTTCAGTTGCATGTGAGACCACTGCTTGTGAATTAATTAAATAATTAATTCACTGATCTCTCACTAGTGTATCTTTAGTTACAACTAGCACAATTGATTTTAACTCACTTAACTGAGTTAAACTAAATAACCACTCACATAACTACGCATCCAACTCTGTTACAAATTTGTATTACTCAGTTACAACGAAGTCCAATCTGCATGTCCCACCAACCAAACTTAGAGCTCGTAATTCCTTCAGTGAACTGGTTTGCCACATCAGTTAACTGAAATCAAGTGCTTCAAGAGAATAGATTATTATTTATTGTCTAATTATTATTAAGGGCTAATAATAATTGACATCCGATCTATTTTTAGACATGCGATCTATAAATAGACTTCGCCCATGCATCTAAAAATAGAATCTCATCTATAAATAGAATTTTCTCAACCATCTATAAATAAACTCCCGCTATAAATAGAATATGCTCACCATTCTAAAAATAGACATACACCTAAAAATAGCCTACGGGCCCCACCTAGTGTAGGTGCTTAATTTTCACTAGGATCATCATCTTGTTGAATCTCAACAAAAATAGGGTTGATGATCTGTAAGGAATGTTTACTGACCTTCAACTGAAAAATAAATAGAATTACATGACTGATGCTACTCTCTTGGAAAAATAATTTCACCAGATGCTTCGAGAATGGAAAGATGAACTCCATGAGGCATCATTTGCTTCCTCAGAGTTGTCATTGGACATGAAGCATTTATTGCAACTTTACGATGAGGAGGATGATACAAGCAATAGTCCTAAAATTCAACTTGATGGATCAATGCTTCGGGAAAATAATATTTTTGACTACCAAGTGAATTTTCTTGTGGATGACTTACATACACCAGAGCAATATTTTTAAAAGGGTTTGTAAATATGCATATATAGGGGATGAATTACATCAAAATAGTTACCTTCAAACATTAGAGAAATTGTTTCCAAATCTAGTGGTGGGCTTAGAAGTAACTACAAGGCTTCAAGTTTGATAGATTGATTATCATCAAGATTACATACCTATTGCACAACCTACTTTCACTTTGAATGGCGAGGAATAAAATTCACAAATTCTTCATATTCCACAACCTAGACTATATTATTTTTCATTTGAGCCTAGTTGTTGGCACTTTATTAGCCTAATAGATAACAAATTTACAAAATAATGGCATGATTAGGTTCTTAAAATTGAGCGAAAGAAAAAATATAACTACCAATCTCATAAAATGACACAAATAGATATTTCCCAGTCAAATCAATTCATTATTAATAATGGTTCATAAATTACCTTGGGCTCTTGGCTTGGGATAATGGCCCAACAGAGAAAATATAAGGTACACAATAAACTTGGATCTGATCCAGTAGATCTACCCTAGATTGGTCGTGGTTTTTCTCTATAGATATGGATCTCCAATCTCTTTGCATTCTCTCTTTCACAACATGTATTGGTGCTCCACACAAGTTATCAGATTAGCTCAATTCTCTTGGAATTGTTGACTATTCACTATTAGAGCTATCAACTGCTACTTTGGAATTGATATTTATAAGAGGATTTTGTAGCTCTTGCTCACTTTATTTAGCATGCATTGCCCTCTTTATCAGAAGTATTTTATTTCAACTTCTATTTTTTCATTTTGTTTGGATTCATGTTTTCCCACTACATCATCATTCCCTTTCATTCCTTGGTTTGATGTGCTTGTTCCCACTTGAACATTTTTTAAGGTTGTAGAACTAAACATCATTTAAGCTCTTTCTCTTAAAATAGCTTTGTTTACTCTTTTTTGAAAAATAATTTGAGTGGTTCATTAAGCCTGCAAACTTTTAGGGTCGCATCATAACTTTTTATTTCTTACCATTGTTGGAAATCACACTTGGCTTTGGAGCTTTTACATCTTTAATTGTCTCAAATTTGTTGATAACTATGGAAAGTTCAGAAAAAGGAGCTTCTAGAAGTTGAACCTACTATTTATTTGCTTCCCCCTGACCCTAGCTTGATTATATTCCATACATGGCATTAAGAGCCCATCTAGTCACATCTTCACTAATATCACATCAACTCATGTTGGGTAGCCAATAAAGCATCTAGCAAAATTGCCTATTTGGAAGTGTTGAATATTCCATCCCATATGGAAGCAAGCGCCATCTCTCATAGGCATCGCACATCACCCAACCTTTTTTTATAACAACTATAACTAGGATAACAAACATACACCAGTACCCATGGGAACTCCTTAAGATACCAAACCTGCATGGGTACTCGTTGGAACTCATGGAAAGGGCTAAGGAATTGCAATAGTTGAAACACGTGCTTCACTAGTTGAACTATGATCCAACTTCTTAAATGAAGATGCCTTTGTTAAACTATGTGTTATGTATCCCCTTCTCAAACACCCTTGAAACCCATTTCTCAAAGGTTCCATATCTTGACTCTTTCATACTATGTTTATGATAAGCATCAATGAGATATTTTCTAGTTACATTCTATTCTTTCCCAACTTCTTTGACATAATCTCTATGACAATCCTTGGCATACACGTGCTTTGATTATTTTCAAACCATCATACCTTCAACCCCAATAGTTTTCGAGGTCAAAGAATCCTTGACTTACTTGTGTTTTATTGGATATTTGTATTATTCTCTTGTCTTATCCCTAGATTTTTCTTTCGATGATCCATGTCATTTTTCAAGTTCCTCTGTGCATGTCCTTTTTATTTTTCTTTCTCGATGACCCATGCTGATTTTCAAGTTCCATATCTCTGCTAGCCATTTCATCAGAGGTACCCTTACCAGAAGCCTTGTATTTTGAAGCTTCATTAGTAGCATCTTTCTTCCCGTGCTTTTCCTTGTGTTGACGGTGCTGGAAGCTGCCAATAGGGGTGGGGTGTCCGTGGGGTGTCATCGATGTGAAATCCCAATTAGACCCTACACCATTTGGAGTAGGAGCCCCAACCAAAATATGATCGATTGTCAAAGTGGTGGGTTTTAATAATTTTCTTTGGTTGCAATAAACACATAGAATGATGTATACATGACTTTGGTGGAAACAAGTGTATGAACTTTGTGAAGTGTCGTGTAATGCATGAGAGGTTCCATCACATTGAAGAGAGAGAAAGTGAGCCCCTTAGAATCATGTAGTAGTACTTAGCATAAAATAGACACACGAGCAATAAAAGAGAAACATTAATTAACCTACAAAATATTTCACAAGATAACAGTGATCGAAATAACATAACAACATGCATTCAACAAGATTCATACTAAAGCAATCATTAGTGTAAATGAGATAACACATATCACAAACATAACAAGAATAGTCTTACTACATCCATGACATATGCATGAAGGCGTGTTGGCTCTAAGATTTTATTAAAAGTTAAAGTTTCAGACATACATTTACAATTAACAAGACACTAGCCCCAATAGTGGGACTTGAAGCCAACACTTGCTTCTCCAAAGAAAGATAATCCTCTTATGCTAAATAGGAGAAGCCAAGGATCCAAACAAATCTCCCAATATTTTGATTCCAATCCCTTTACATGAGTTATGAGGGTGTGTTTATAACATATGAGATGACCATCCATCTCCCTTTGTGACCTTTGGACTCCTCTCATGACTCTTTGACTTCTTTTGTCCTTTTCTAATTAGCGACCTTTCATATTCCACAATTGACACTTAGACTTCCACTTACATATTTATTTAAAATACAATATTACAAATACCCATATGAGAAAAAAAATGGGCAGATCCTAATAAGACAAAATAACATATCAAGCTTGAGTTTGAGGAAAATCTAGCTCAACGGCTTCAACTTGAAGATCTCCAGTCACATAGCGATCCCAAGCTTTGTGTTGTGTGATGATCTCCTCAAAATTTGCGATGGGATTAGGCTGAAAGTTGACTCTAGCCTTTGTTGCGTCTGGGTATACATTTTTGGAGTCAGTTTATGTTTCCTTCTTCGATAAGAACATCATAGCGTTAATCTTGGCAGGGACACCAATATACCTTTGCATGTTATGTCTATTGATTTCCAAGTCCTCTTTGGTATAAATCTACCTCAACTGGTCCAAGTATTCTGAGACTTCCTATCTGGCCGCATTTCTGCCTTTTGCTTCTGAGAATGTCCCGAATGAAGGAATTTTTTGAGATTTCACCATAGAATCCACACTATTATATAATATTGCATAAGAGGACAAGAAGTTAGCTATGAAAGCGTTGATTTGTTTGTTGCTTTGTATAAGCATTTGGACTTCAACTTTTTTTAACTCAACTTGTTATCTTGTTTTCTTAACTAACTCATGTGGTGCACCTTTGTACTTCATTCCCCATTCATGCACATGAGTGATAGTTGCATGAATAAATTTTAGAGATTTTTCATTCTCCCGTAATATCTACTGCATGTCATGCAAGGGGAAAACAACTTTATGCATGGTGACCAACTCCTCTTAGAGGTTCGTCATATTTTTCTCCCAATCCTAGTACTTCACTAAGTATAGTTGCCTAAAGCTCTTTTAAGTACACCTATGCGGGAGTTGTCTTCTGAACCTCTGCCTAGAGTTTTTCTATTTGTTGTCTTGCAGATTCCAAATTCTTCACCATTTTCTATTCTCGGCCATCAAATATTCTTTGTTTTCCTTAGAAGCTCCTGAAAAATCCAAGTTGGTTGTGGCAATAGCTTCAGGATTCTTTCCGGTGTCCGTTACAATCACCTTCTTCTTGATGAAAGCAATATGTGTGAGGTCATCCAGAAAATGCTTCTTTTTTTTCACAATTTTATTCTAAAGCTCATCGTAAGTTAAGTTTCAAATATCCATGACGTGACTATCATCAAGAGGAGAAATTTCCTCTTCGTTATCTAGAGCTTTCCCTTCTGAAGGAGGAGGGGAAGACTGAGTGATGATATATTTTGTACAAGGCATAAGATCAACATATTGATTTTGTTGCTTTGGATCTACCTCCATGTATTGAATAACTATCAAGTCTTCAATCTCCTAGGAAATTTATTTATCGTGTTATTTTTTGCTTTCTTCTTCCTATAGTCATTTTTTCTCTTCTTCTTTGACTTGCTTCAACATTGTTTCTTCTTCTTCTTTTCTCCCCATTTCTTCTTCTTACGCCTGCCTTTCCTCTTGTTCTTTCTTCTCTTGTTCTTCCTTTTGACTTTTCTCTTCCTCTTGCCTATTTTGTTTCCTCTTTCTCTCTGCTACCATAACCACTTTCAAAAATTTTGGATCTGCTTTGAATTTACGGCTTTGCTCCTCTGCTAGACTATGTGCAACCTTCCTTTTATACTTTATGCTCATTGGGTTGAGCTTCTCTAATTAACCTACTTCCGGAGTAGTTTCTTATTCTTAAGTCACATGTGATGGACCTGCATGGCTAACTAGTGTGTGGGGCCTAAAGGCATTATAACAGTTTTTAATATTTTCCTCCTCTGATCTAGAGTAGGTACCATTTGGCCAATTGAAATGTATCTTGGAATAGTGTTGCTTGCAAACTCTTCTAGGATCATACAGGTGGTACTCCATAATACCAAACTTGAAGTTCTCCAACTCATTACCTTCTGTTTTTGCAACCTTTAGATTCTTAACTTCGTAGGATCCCACCTGCAAAGGAAAATTGGGCCAAGGTGTTGTCTTATTCCTTTGCAAGACTACTGATAAGCCTATGGAAATATGGTATCCAAACTCCTGCATGACCAGTTTATCAATGGAAAATATTGATAGTAGATGTGATGACTTTTGAAAACTGAACACCCTGAGATAAGTGCCATCAGGTGAGGCAAACTAATCGGTAAGTTCTGCTACTGCGTCCATAGCCTCATAGGACATGCAAGTTGTCTCTTTCTTAAAGGTCATCTGGTACAATACTATGAGGAAGTCATCAACCAAATTCTCTATGACTCCTATATAACAACACTCTAAAAGCAACTTGCAATAAATATGAAAAACATGCTCTTCGGGTGTCCAAGTCCAACTCATGCCAGGGAAATAATTCTGAGTACATATACAATCCAATAGGTATGCGTACATATAGAATCCGGCTTGTTTTCCCTTAGGAGGACTCTTTTCCTTAGTCACATGGATCATAGGTTTTTTAGCCAACAGATCCGACCAGTTGAACACCTTTCCCTCATTGACAATCTGATACAAAATATAAACCCAGCCTTTGGGAAAGGTTTTGGTACACTTTTGACCATATATCTAGCAACATAATACAATCAGATAATGGAACACTTTTCTAAGATATTTAGTCTTGTATGTGTTGTCGGATGTCTTATGGAACTTATATGGCTCTTTCAACCAAGTTTTGATGACATCCTTGGTGCTCAAATAACTGGTAAAAACATAAAAATGAGTATCCATGAATGCTTTCAGCTTTGGAAAATGATACATGATGTGAATATCATGGGCCAAATATGAAGCAAGTTGTTGTCCACTTGAATTGCAGAGGGCCATTCTCTTTTTAGCTATGTGTGGAAGGATCCACTTGATGATATATGCATAAGGGAAGACTGGAAACTCGCATACAAATTTATGAAAACATGACTTCTAGACATTTATGTATACTTGTTTGTCCTCCAGATATGCTTTGAAACTGGTAGTTTAAATGCATCCTTAATTGTCTGCCATGTGATATCTGAATCCTTTTCAATGAAAATTGAGTGTCATACATAATAGGCATGGTAACGAGAGTACTCTCAACTACTTCATCGATGCTGCTCTCTGTAGTGTCTTTTGAATTTGATCTCTTTTGAGGCATGATGATGGAAACTGATGAAAGAGAGATGAGCTCAAAACCTGCAGTACCTATATCAAAAGATGCACTTATGGCAAAGACAAATTAGATCAAGAAGATAGGTTCATTTATCAATATTAAAGAAACAATGGACTCACTGGAGATAATTATTGTGCAGTTTATGGGCTCGGCGAGGCAGACTAGGCTCTTGAACTGTACATTGCACAATCTCAATAAGCAAGGGAGGAGCTTGAGGCTTGAGACTATGCAATGTGCAGTCTCAACTCAGAAGATTGAGTGTAGAGACTGTGCATTACATAGTCTCAGTGACCAAGGTTGAGGCTTGAGGCCTGGCACTACATAATGCACAGTTGGGCAAGCCAATGAATGTGCATTGTGCAGTCTAAAAGGCCAAGGGTAAGGCTTAAGCCTTGAAATTTCAAAATGCACAATTGGAAGGGGAAACCGCTACTTAAGATTGCATAGATCTTCCTGGGAAGGAGAGAGAAAACTTTAAGATCTGACTATCAGGGCAGGAAGAAGTGTATATCAACCTTGAGATAAGTTAAACATAGTTACCGATCAAATGAGAAAATTAACTGATACCCATTTTTTTGAGGTAGCAAAAAAAGCACCCAATTTTGAAAAGTGGTGATGCAAAATCACCCTTTTTTTTAGAGCATGGTTTTGACACTTTAAATTTTCTTGTGACTTTTTATTTTTATTTTTAATGTCATGATTTTCATGTTGATTTTCAAAAGTGGTGATGTAGCATAACCTCTTTTTTTTTAGCATATTTTTGGAACTTTAAATTTTCTTTGATTTTAAATGACATGTCGATTTAGAAAAATGGTGATTTTTTTGGCACTTTAAATTTTTATTTATCAAGTATGAACATTTTTTTTTAAATGTTAGTGATTTTCATGCTAATTTTGAAAAGTGTTGATGCAACATCAATCCTTTTTGTTTAGAGTGGTGATTTTCATCTTCGTAATAAAACATAAAAATAAATAAATAAACATGACAAAAATAAATCAAATATAAAAAAAACACCAATAAAAGTGTGAAAAAATCTTTCATTAAAAATCACATATGAAAAATATCGTCGATGCGTTTCAAACCAACTATTGTGGTTCATCATCAAAAATCGATGATAGCACACATAAAGGCTTACGATTTAAATAGATGCAGAGAGGATCAAACTAGTCATTATAGTATAACGGCTAGTTTGACTAAATTAATTAAGAACCTACCTAACGAGAAATTTAAATTATTTATATTTATTAATAGAGTAAAAATAATGGTTATTATTAAATTTAAGTTGATCTTTTTATTTAAATAATAAATTAATTAATTAAAAAATAAGTAAATAAATAAATAATAATAATATAAATATAAATAACTAAATTATTTAACTTAAAATAATAATAATAATAATAATAAATAAAATTAAAAAAACCAAATAAACAAATTAAATAAATTAAATAATTAATTAATTGATTAATTGAAAAAAGAAAAAAAGGAAAAAAAGGAAAAGGCACGGATGCAACACATGCTAATGCTCCAACCAAAGTGTAAAAAAAACAAAAAAATATTTTTTAAAAATAAACAATTTAAACAAAAAAAATTCAAACAAAACCCATAATTTAAAAATAATAATAATAATAATGATGATGATAATAATAAAATGATAAAATAAAATATTTGAAAATAACTAAAATTAAAAAAAAATAAAAAATAAAAAATAAAATAATCAAAATACTAAAATAAAAAATAATTTAAATTTGGAAAAAAAAAAAACAACATACATATATTTGTATATATATATGAATTTTACATTTTCAAATTAAAAAAAAAAAAAACACAATTCATTTTTTTTAATTAAAAAAAAAAACATTTTTCAAATTAAAATTAAAATATATATATATATATATATATATATATATATATATATATATATATATATATATATAAAATTTAAAATAATAATAATAATAATAAAAATAATTAAATTAACTAATTTTACTGCCGGATCGGGGCTCGGCTGTCGAGCGAGAGGCGCGCTCTCCCCTTGCTTCGGCGGCCCCGCGGTTGAGCCCCGTGGCGGCGTGGGTTGATTCTACCAGCTCTCCCACCACTCGGTGGCCCCAAAGGCGTCAAGGGGTGATTCTGGGAATCAACCACTACCACCCTAGGGGCCGCAGGGCTCGATCGCCGAGCAAGTGGGAGTTGCCAGCTCCCCCCCGCCCAGCGGCCGAGGCCCACGGCCCCTAAGGCAACGATTTATTTAATTTTTTTTATTATTTTTTTTAAATTAAATTTTTTATTTATTTATTTTTAGTGTTTTTTTATAATTTTTTTTATATTTTATAAAAAAAAAATTATTCTTTAAAATTTATTTATTTTTTTTTTAATTTTTTAAAATTTTAAAAATGTGCTTCCCTTATTATTTTTTTAATGTTTTTAAATTTTTATTTTTATTTTTTAAATCTTTATTTATATTTTTAATTTAAAAAAACTGATTTTTGTTATATATTTTATTTAAAAATGATTTTTTTCATATATTTATATACCCCTTTTTTTAATTTAAATTTTATTTTTTATTTTTAATTTTTAATTTTATTTTTATTTTTTAACTAATTTTTTATTTTTTATTTTAATTATTTTTTTATCCATTTTTGTAATGATGTTGTTGTTATTATTATTATTGTTATTATTTAAAAAAAAAATTGTTTTTTTGGTTAATTATGTTTTTTTATTTTTTCCTTATTTTTTTAATTTATAAGTCATATTTTATCTTTAATACCATGCCTAAAAATCATTGGAATTTTATTTTCATAAAGGTGATACTTTATCTTTAATGTCATCCTTGGATTTTAAGGCTTTTCAGAGACATGATAATGGATTATCTTTAATATCATGCCTAAAAATCGATTGAATTTTAAGGCTTTTGATATTTTATCTTTGATGTCATGTCTATTGTTGAAGTTTTAAGGTTTTTCAGAGTCATGATATTTTATCTTTAATGTCATTATTAAAAATTGTTGACAATTTACCCCAAAAAGAAAAAGGTGTTATTCCAACAACAACACTTTTCGTTTTCAATGTGTTTTTTGCATACACAAAAATTGATGACGTTATTCCAACATCAACACTTTTCATTTTCAGGTTGTTTTTTGCACACAGAATTTGGCGACGTTATTCCACCATCAACACTTTTTGTTTCAAGGGTGTTTTTTCAATCTTTTTTAAGAAAAAAATTGGCTTTTAGCATAATTTTTAAAAAAATGTTGAAATTTGACCCTAAAAAAAACAGTGCATTCTGGAAGACACACTTTTCATTTTTGGGTTGTTTTTTCATGTTTTTTTGAGTTTTCTTGGGATAGAGTTCTCGTTTTGAGGTAATATTCCCAGTTTGATCGGTAACTTTGTTGTTATATCAGTGAATAAAATGTTCCAGAAACGATCATGCACAAGAAAAAACATACATTTACAAAATGACCTAGCAGTGGCAACTACTAGTAGGCAAAAAGCAAGAACTTGATGTGACACTTGTAAAAGGTGAATGACGGCCCGAAACAACACTTGTACAAGTTAATAACAATAAAAATGCCAGCTACTATGAACAGAAATGGGAAAAATAACATTAATGAAAGCAAAAGGGACAAAAGTGACAGAAAAAGTGACAAAAAGAAACACATGAAAAACTTACCCGGAAAAGTGTTTCAAACTGAGTCAAAAGCTCCTTGATCTCATTGGAAAGGCTAGAGATCCAATTTCGATGTGAAAATTAGCTACAAGAGTGTCTATTATATAGATCTAACCCTTAGGGGTTCAAGTTAGGTTTTATGACACGCATGCCTAAAATCAAGGAAAAAGCGACACTTGTCTTAAGATTTAAAAAACAACTTTGTGCCACTTATCAAACATTAATTATGCACTCCCTATTATCTAGGGATAAGCACTTATATTATTCCAAGAAACTGCACATTCATACTAGAAAAAGGGACTGTGAATTCCTAGCAACAAGGGATTGCGCAGTTCACCGTCTCAGTGAATTGTGCAGTTTGTGATTGTCAGAGAGGGTTAGCGCAGCTTTTGTGCTTAGTGGATTCTTGTCTTCAAGGATTGTGTAGTTTTGATCATCAAGGCATAGCACATTTTCTAGGACAGTGGATTGCGCATTTCTGAGAGGGAAGACTGACAATAGGTGTAAGATTAAGGCAGGAGATGACTTGTGTTAGAAATTTCTTAGTTATCATCAATAAATCTTAGTCGTGATCAGGACAACCTAATCAAGTCATTACAAGCACATATATGAGTCTTCACAATCAAAGGGAATACTTGACAATAGTGAAATATAGGCTCCTACGAACAAAATCTAGGCTTCAAAATCAAGGCATAGGAAAAAATTTAAAGGGGGGGTTGTAGCAGCTACAACACTTGGCGACACAATGGTAGAAATCCAACTCTATGTATGAGTCTAATTCTATAAACTATGTCTAGCTCTTCAGGAAGTATCGTTCATTTCATTCATTACCATAACTTGTTTATTTTGCTTGAGTTAAGGATATAGTCACTTTGTTCTTTTCGTTAGTGACACACTATCAAAGACAATTCAAACTTAGTTGATTTGATTGGGGATCAAGAGTATATAGTTACACAAGTGGGAAAGGATTATCAGAGTCTTGGTTTACATCTATGGTGTTGCCATGTTTCTAGCAGGCCTAGAAAGTACCTCGGCAGATTCACTTCAGGGACATAAACATCTCTACATTGCCAGTGAGCCTAGACAGTAACCCAACAAAGTTTCTTTCTTCACCTCCCTGTGAAAAAATCCTTTCTCTTCTTCCGCCCTTTATTCATTTTTTATTTTATAGAACTATGCATTGACACTTTTTTTTATTTCATGGGGCAAAAGAGGGATCCTGACTTATTGAGAGTAGAAGAGGTTGTCCCTTCAAAGAAGGATATTTATACATCTTTGAAATAAAATCCACTTGTTTAAGTTTCCTCCCCTCCTTACTCTACTCGACTTAGTTGCAAAGGTAGAACTGAAAAATTATAGATTTAAGCATCATAATTCCACTAAGGTTTTCTTCAATCAAGAACGTATTTTTCATCTAGGCATCATCAACTAAAATATACGAGGCACATACAAAGAGAAGGAATAGACAAAAATCAAAGCATTGATGGTCATACAATGTCCTCTTGAACTTTTCGATGCTCATTTCAGGAGAAGAACACAATCTCATGCAAAGCTTATTGTGATTGAAAGGAAAGAAAAGGGGTAGGACAAAAGTAAAGAAAAAGAAAAACAAACTCAACTAGACTAGCCCTACTCCTAAACTAACAAAGGATAGGAGAGGCTTACGTAAAATGAAACTTCCAATGTGACCAACGAAGTATTTCTTAACCATCAGCGAGGGAATCAGCAACAAGAAATATCACTAAGAACAACACACGACAAGAAATATGAAACACGACATGTTCCAAAATCCGAAAATTAAAAAATGCAAGTAGAAAAATATAATAAGAAAGCACATCCTAAACATTTTGCAAATGCATCATGATGTTTACACACATCATGAAAAACGGTCATGTCAAAGCTCATTCGAAGTTTCAAACTTGGAAAACATAAACAAAGACATAAACTTTTGAAAAAGGGCTTTGCAAGTATGATTACTCCAACCATTGAGCAATAGGATCATGGAAAATTGGTGAAAGATTTGGAAGTTGAGAGATAGGGTCATTTAAGACTTTTGCGTCCACCTAGTGAGGATTCTTTCAAGAAAGAGTGTCAACCTAATCATGCTTGGGACAAAAATAAATACTATGAGAACCCGACATAACCATCAACATAGGTTGAAGTGTCTCAATATCTTGAGGAAGTTCCAAGATATATGAAGATAGATCATCCAATACCAGTGGCTTGGATTAATTGACAGTTGAAGATATTGAGTCATAACTGGATGGATAAATTAATATATCGGAACAACCATGATCAAATTTTGATTTCTCATAAGGAAAGGAATCCTCATGATATGATGAATCATAGAGAGGGGTTGATTGAAAACAAGAATTTCCACTCTTTGTTTCTTCAGATTTATAGAATGACGAATGAGATAAATCACAAAGATAATATTTTTCCTTCCGCTGCTTTAATGTAAGATTAACATTCCACAACTCCTGACTGCACTCAGAATTAACATTCTCAAAGGCTGACTCGCCAAAATATGTGACAGTTTCAATAGGCCCATGGAAAATGTCAGGAAAATGAGCGAGAGGTGAGGGAGAATTTGAAATATTAGAGGAAAAATCATTCTTCATCGTAGACACTTGTTCAAAATTAGAATCCCATACATAGTCATTAATATGAAAGATATTGCAAATTTCTAGGTCATCACTGACTCCATATTGGACTTGATCCTCTTGAGAACTAGAAGAAGCAATTGTAACAAGTTGATGTGACATCTCAAGGTCAGGAGGATCATAGGAACTAACAAATGGAGAATGGAAGGGAATAATATCACTGATTAGATCAGATTAAAAGTGGAAACTTGCATTCAAATTTTGAATATGATGGGCGAGAGAAGATGGTGTTTGATCAACAGATTGGCATTCATGTTCTCCAACCTCAACTTGTGTGCATGGAGTTGTTTGATTTAATGGAGAATGAGAAGAAGACATAGATTCACGTGGAACAAAAACTTCTTCTTTCGCAGATTTGAGAGCTTCATAACCAAGAAATGTTAGGATACTTTAAAAGATTCATATTCAGACGGGTTTTTTTTCAAAAAAAATTGAATAAGATACTCAAATTTCTCTTTCATATAATTCCAATCATGTCATCCTTAGAAAATTCACAACATAAATGAATGAAACGATCATGAAAATCTTCAAGAGTTTCATCAGGTTCTTTTCCGAGACGAATAATTTTCTTATAAACACTTTCATAATCATACATGTCAAAGGCACAATGAAGCTCCTTGACAAGATGTTCGAAAGAGTGAATGGAGGTGGTCAGAAATGTATAAAACCATTGTTTAACGCATGCTTCAAATGTAAGCACGAACAACCTGCCAATAATATCCTCACAATCAATTTCATGATAGATGCAAAATTCAATAGAATGGGAGGTGTGCTTAAGAATGATTGTTCCACCTTCGTAGTCAAATTTCAAATTCGACAAGCCATGAATTATCCCCGAGGGAACTTTCAAATTTGCAAATTTGGAAAAACATGATAGGGTTAATATTTGGGAAGAATCCATTGAAAGATAATAAAGTTCAAACAGACATTCTGGGCTCAACTTATCATCTGGCCCTCCTTCTAGCACCAAAACATGTTTACGATGTTGGAAGATGCCAACGGGGGAGGGTGTCTCCTTGTTGTGAAATCCCAATTAGACCCCACACCGTTTGGAGTAGGAACACCAACTGGAATACACTATGTTTCTGAATTGGTGGGTTTTAATAATGTGCCTTGGTTACAATAAACACATAGAATGATTAGTATACATGACTTTAGTGGAAACAAGTTGATGCAGGAGCATCCAAGCACTTTCATTAAAATTAGAATCCAAAGTTGTGAAAGGAGATTACGCAGACAGTCAATGTAAACCGGGGCAAATTTGGTTAAACCAGAACTGAATTTCTAGAAATGATGAGATTTAAGTAATTATAATTATCTGCGATGTATGCATAATGAGAGATTTAGGGGTTTGTTTGAGAGATTGAGGGAGAAAAATCGTGGATTTTAAATAATCCACGCCCTCGAAATTTCTATATAAAGAGTATATGTTGTGTGACAGGGAGAGGGAGAGAAAATACAACGTAATCGCAGGAGGATTTGTGACTAAGGCTGAGATGCCTTAGACTGTAATTGAGTTTTTGTATATAATTGAAATATGTGTTATTTGGATTTCTGTTTATCTATGTGTCAAAATGTTGTTTATTTACAGTTTAGTTTTATGAGTTTACTGATCGACAATCGATCACTATAAGGATCAATGGTGATCCAGTGATAATTCTGGTTCGTATACAATGTTAAAAAGCATGTGGTAGATTCTTGCATCGAACACTGGGTCGGTCAAGGTACCAGGATTAGAACATGAAGCGAGGTTTGTTACAGACAGAATTATGCGTTTAGAACCACCAATAGTTGGAACTGTGACTCCAGATGTGACGGAACCTTGCAACATAATATTTTAACAGGCAATGATATTCATCCAGTGAAAGCAGAATGGCTGACTTGAGTTATTGATTTAACAGTTATCAGTTACTGTATGCAAATCCGTGGTTTTGTGTTTAGGGATAATTTTACAGGAGCGTAAAATTTGGCAATTACCTAAATGGGATTCATAACGAATCCAAGAGGAATTGAACCATTAATCTGCGTCCACTATAAAGGCAACCAATCCGGTGGTATTATTAAATTAAAAGACTGTATTTTGGTGATGCAAGAAGTCGTGGCTTCTTTGACGAAGTATATAACTGGCGAAGTTGAGGAAATTAGTAACGCTGGAGCCAATAAAATCACCACCGTTCGATCGCAATCCAAAGAAAATCGCATGCGTGATAGGAACCCATTGCCAGGTTTCATGGCCGTTGTGGGAATATTGTTGGCCATGTTATTGTTTACAATTCCGCTCTTCTATGTCACAATTTTTGCATTCACATGGTGTTGTGTAGAAAACGAAGGGAATTCGAATATCGGTCAACTACTCTGGCCCATTATAATACGATGAGGCTCAGATTTGATGCCCTAATGATTAAAAAAGGATGCACTCATGTTTGTGGTGGTGGACTTGAGACGATGGCTGCGTTGAGGAGTGGACGATGATCCATTAAAAGAAGCGTGACCATTGAAACCGATTCCAGTGTGTACTGCATAGGGGTGAGATGGATGGTTGCCATCCATTCTGAGCTTTAAATCATTGTGGAGGTCTTGTTTGGGGGCAGTAATCCTGCGTAGCCTTGTGGTGGAGCCAATATATAGTTCATGTTCCAAGTTTCTATTCTTGAACCTGTTTCGGCAAAGGAATTTGAAATGATACATAAGAGAAATTGAGAATATCTCAATAGTTTTATTGTTGTGTAATGAATTATTTTGTTCAGATCGTGGGCCCATAAACCACAGATCTACGTGTTTGGAAAATATGCAGTTTAGCTACATCAAAGTGGTATCATAGCAGGAAAATATTTCCTGCGGGAAAGAGTTTGCCTACGAAGAAAGAAGAGGTACAGTTTTGTTGAATATTTGTAAATATTGTGGTTTTTATATTTTGTGAAGGTAGCAGCAAAGGAATGTGAGAAGATTGCAACAGCCTAGAGCGGGAGTGCTCAAATGGTTCCAGAGGAGAGAACCAGAGAGATGTGGAAAGACTGGGCTCAGAGGAGAGAAGCTTGGTGAGGTATCTGGTGGCAGGGAGGACTTGCTATTGCAGAGGTTTTGTTACAACTCACAAAGGGAAATTCCACATATGATGTGGGTAGAATTGCTCAAGAATGTTGTTACAGGAAGATCACAAAGGGAAATTCCACAGAGAATGTGGGTAGAATTTCCAAGAGATGATGAAGACATATGACCAGGAGGTCATAGAAATTTTTGTACCTCGGGAGTCTGATGCAGGAGCATCCGAGTACTTTCATTAAAATTAGAATCCAAAGCTGTGAAAGAAGATTACGCAGACAGTCAATGTAAACTGGGGAAAAGTTGGTTAAACCAGAACTAAATTTCTGGAAATGATGAGATTTAAGTAATTATAATTATCTGCCAATGAGAGATTTAGGGGTTTGTTTGAGAGATTGAGGGAGAAAAATCGTGGATTTTAAATAATCTATGCTCTCGAAATTTCTATATAAAGAGTATATGTTGTGTGACAGGGAGAGGGTGAGAAAATGGAATGTAATCACAGGAGGATTTGTGACTAAGGCTGAGATGCCTTAGACTGTAATTGAGATTTTGTATATAATTTAAATATGTGTTATTTGGATTTCTGTGTATCTGTGTGTCAGAA
The DNA here is from genome assembly GCA_034641835.2 of Pinus albicaulis. Classification (NCBI taxonomy): domain Eukaryota; kingdom Viridiplantae; phylum Streptophyta; class Pinopsida; order Pinales; family Pinaceae; genus Pinus; species Pinus albicaulis. The sequence goes on along the minus strand of CM076578.1, from coordinate 1,130,941,394 downwards.
TGTTGTTTATTTACAGTTTAGTTTTATGAGTTAAATTCTATGTTATGAGTTTACTGATTGACCATCAATCACTATAAGGATCGATGGTGATCCAATGATAATTCTGGTTCGTATACAGTGTTAAAAATCATGTGGTAGATTCTTGCATCGAACACTGGGTTGGTGAAGGTACTGGGATCAGAACATGAAGCGAGGTTTGTTACAGACCAAATTATGCATTCAGAACCACCCACATTTGGAACTGTGACTCCAGATGTGATGGAACCTTGCAATATAATATTTTAACGGGAAATGGTATTCAATCCAGTGAAAGTAGAATGGTTGACTTGAGTTATTGATTTAACAGTTATCAGTTACTGTATGCAAACCTGTGGTTTTGTGTTTAGGGATAATTTTGCAGGAGCGTAAAATTTGGCAATTACCAAAAATGGGATTCGTAAAAAATCTAAGAGGAATTACACCATTAATCTGCATCCACTATAAAGGCAGCCAGTCTGGTGCTATTAAAAAATTAAAAGACTGTAGTTTGGTGATGCAAGAAGCCGTGGCTTCTTTGACGAAATATATAACTGGCGAAGTTGAGGAAATTAGTAACATTGGAGCTAATAAAATCACCACCGTATGATTGCAATCCAATGAAAATCGCATGCTTGATAGGGACCCATTGTCGGGTTTCATGGCTGCCGTGGGAATATTACTGGCCATGTTATTGTTTACAATTCTGGTCTTCTATTTCACGGTTTTTTCATTCACACAGTTTTGTGTAGAAAATGAAGGGAATTCGAATCTCGGTCAACTGCTCTGACCCATTAGAATATGATGAGGCTCAGATTTGATTCCCTAATGATAAAAAATGATGCACTCATGTTTGTGGTGGTGTACGTGAGATGATGGCTGCGTTGAGGAGTGTACGGTGATCCATTAAAAGAAACGTGACCATTGAAACTGATTCCAGTGTGTACTGCATAGGGGTGAGATGGATGGCTTCCATCCATTCTGAGCTTTAAATCATTGTGGAGGTCTTGTTTGGGGGCAGAAATCCTGTGTAGCCTTGTGTTGGAGCCAATATATAGTTCATGTTCTAGGTTTCTATTCCTGAACTTGTTTCAGCAAAGGAATTTGAAATGATACATAAGCGAAAATGAGAATATCTCAATAGTTTTATTGCTGTGTAACGAATTATTTTGTTCAGATCGTGGGCCCATAACCCACAGATCCACGAGTTTGGAAAATATGCAGTTTAGTTTCATCACAAGTGCATGAACTTTGTGAAGTTTCAAGTGTAATGCATGAGAGGTTCCATCGTATTGAAGAGAGAGAAATTGAGCCCCTTAGAAGTATGTAATAGTACTTAACTTAGAAGAAACACATGAGCAATAAAAGAGAATCATTAGTTAACCTGGAAAATAGTCCACAAGATAATAATGATTGAAATAACATAACAACACATATTCAACAAGATTCATACTAAAGTAAAAAAATTATTTCATAAGCATTAGCATAAATGAGATAACACATATCACAAACATAACAAGAATATTCTTACTACATACATGACATGTGCATGAAGGCGTCCCAGCCCTAAGATTTTATTAAAAGTGAAAGTTCTAGACATGCATTTACAATTAACAAGACACTAGCCTCAATAGTGGAACATGAAGCCGACACTTGCTTCTCCAAAGAAATATAATCCTCCTATGCTAAACAGGAGAATCCAAGGCTCCAAAAAAAACTCCCAAGATTTTGATTCCAAGCCCTTTACATGAGTTATGTGGGAGTATTTATAACATATGAGATGGCCATTCATCTCCCTTTGTGACATTTGGACTCTCCTCATGACTCTTTGACTTCTTTTGTCCTTTTCTAACTAATGACCTTTCATATTCCACAATTGACACTTGGACTTCCACTTACATATTTATTTCAAATACAATATTGAAAATACCCACATGAGACAAAAATGGGTAGAGCCTAATAAGACAAAATAGCATAACAATCTTGAGTTTGAGGAAACTCTAGCTCAACAACTTCAACTTGCATATCTTCAATCACATAGTGATGCCAAGCTTTGTATTGTGTGATGTTCTCATCAAAATTTACGATGGGATTAGGATGAAAGTGGAATCTAGGCTCCATTGCATCTGGGTATACATTTTTGGAGCCAGATTGTGTTTCCTTCTTCAATAAGAACAATATAATGTTAATCTTAGCAGGGCCACCAATATACTTATGCATGTTATGTCTATTGAATTCCAGGTCCTCTTTGGTATCAATCTTCCTCAACTGGTCCAAGTATTCTAGGACTTCCTGTCTGATTTCATGTCTACCTTTTTCTTCTAAGAATGTCCCAACTGAAGGGATTTTCTGAGATTTCACCATAGAATCCACATTGTTGTAAAACCGTGCATAAGAGGACAACATGTTGAATATGAAATTGTTGAGTTATTTTTTTCTTTGTATAAGCATCCAGACTTCAGCTTTTTCCAACTCAACTTGTTGTCTTGTTTTCTTAAACAAATCAGGTGGTGCACCTTTGTACTTCATTCCCCATTCATGTACTGCAATGATAGTTGTGTGCACAACTTTGAGAGAATTTTTATTCTCCCTTGATTTTTGTTTCATGTCATGCAAGGGGACAATTGTTTTGTGCACGGTGACCAACTCCTCATATAGTTTCATCATAGTTTTTCCCAATGCTATTACTTCACCAAGTATAGCTGCCTAAATCTCTTCTAAGTACACCTATTTGGGATCTATATTTTGAACATATACTTGGAGTTTTTCTATCTATTGTCACACATCTTCCATATTCTTTGTCATTTGTTTATTCTTCGCCATCAAATATTATTTATTTACCTTAGAAGCTCTTGTAAAGGCCAATTTGGCTACGACGATAGCTTTGGGATTCTTTCTGGTTTCCATTACAATCATCTTCTCTTTGATGAAAGTAGGATGTGTGAGGTCATATCGAAAATAATTCTTTATTTCTTGCACAAATTTATTCTAAATGACATCCTATGTTAAGCTGCAAATATCCATGACCAGACTGTCATTAAGAGGAGCAATTTCCTCTTCATCACCTGGAGATTTCCCTTTTGCAGGTTGAGGGGGAGACTGAGTGATGTTTTGTTGTGTACAAGGCATAAGATCAACATCCTAATTATGTTGTTTCATCTCTACCTCCATGTGTTGAATAACTATCAAGTCTTAAATCTCTTGGGAAATTTATTTATCTTACTGTTGTTTTCTTTCTTCTTCCTATAGTCGATTTTTCTCATTGGTTTGTGCTTTGTTGATTATCGTGCTTCTGAAGTAGCTTCCTATTCTGAAGTCACATGAGATGGACCTGCATGGCTGACTGGTGCACGAGGCCTAGAGGCATTATAAAAAAAATTAATATTTTCCTCATCTAGTTTAGAGTATGTCCGACTTGGCCAATTGAAATGTATCTTGGCACAGTGCTACTTGCAAACCCTTTTGGGATCACAAGAGTGGTACTCCATAATACCAAACCTGAATTTTTCCCACTCATTACCTTCATTTTCTATAACCTTCATATTCTTAATTTCATAGGATCGCACCTACAAAGGAAAAGTGGGCCAAGACGCTTTCTTCTTTCTATGCAAGATTGTTGATAAGCTTGTGGAATGATGGTATGCAATATCCCGCATGATAAATTTATCAATGTGGTAACATATGTGATGAATTCTGACAACCAAACACCTTGAGGTAAGTTCCACTAAGTGAGGCAAACCAATCGGAAAGTTATGCTTCTGCGTCCATAGCCTCATGGTACATGTGAGGTACAATACTATGAGGATGTGATCAACCAACTTCTCCATGACTCCTCTATAGATACACTATGAAAGAAACTTGTAATATATATTAACAACAGGCTCTTTGGGTGCCCAAGTCCAGCTCATGCCAGGGAAATAATTCGAAGCACATATACCATCCAATAGGTATGTATACGTATATAATCTGGCTTGTTTTCCCTTAGGAGGATTATTTGCATTAGACACATGGATAGTAAGTTGTTGAGCCAATAGATCTGACTAGTTGAACACCTTTCCCTCGTTGATAATATGATGCAAAACATAAACCCAACCTTGAGGAAAGGTTTTAGTATTTTTTTAACCATAGATATGATACCATAATACAATCAGGTACTAGAACAACTTTCTAATAGATTTAGTATTATATGTGTTGTTGGGTGTCTGACGAAACTTAGATGGATATTTTACCCAAGTTTTGATGACATCCTTGGTGCTCAAATAACTGGTAACTGCATAAAAATGAGACTCCATGTACGCTTATGTCTTGGGAAAATGATACATGAGTTGAATACCATGGGCCAAATATGAAGCAAGTCATTGTCCACTGACATTGTTGAGGGTCATGCTCTTTGTATCTATGTGCGGCAAGATCCACTTGATGATATCTGTACAAGGGAATACTTGGAACCCACTTGAAAATTTATGAAAACCCAACTTCTGGACATTTATGTATAATTGTTTGTCCTTCATATATGCTTTTAAACTAGTAGTTGTGAATGCATCCTTAATTGTATGTCATGTGTTATTTGAATCCTTTTCCATGAAGATTTGAGTGTCAAACATAATAGGCATGGTAAGTGGAGTACTCTCAACTAATTCATCTATGTTGCTCTTTGTAGTGTATTTTTAGGTTGATATTTTTGGAGGCATGATGACGGAAACTGATGAAAGAGAGATGAGCTCAAAACCTACAGTACTTGTATCACAAGATGCACTTATGGAAAATACAAATTGTATCAAGAAGATCAATTTATTTATCAAGATTAAATTAGCAACACACTCACTGGAGAAAAGGATTGTGCAATTTATGGGCTCAGGGAGGTAGGATAGGCTCTTGAATTGTGCATTATGCAGTCTCAACAGGTAAGGGAGGAGCTTGAGGCTTGAGACTATGCAATGCACAGTCTCAGTGGCTATGGTTGAGGCTTGAGGCTTGGGACTATTCAATGCACAATTGGGCAAGCAAGTGACTATGCATTGTGCAATTTCAAAGGCTAAGGGTGAGGCCTAATTCTTGAACTTGCGGAATACGCAATTGGAAGGGGCATAAATTACTTAGGATTGTGTAAATATACTTGGGAAGGAGAGAGAAAAATTCAAGATTTGAATGTCATGGAAAGAAGTGTAGATCGACCTCAAGGTAAGTTATATTAGTGAATAACATGTTCTAGAAACAATCATGCAAAAGGAAAAACATACATGCACAAAATGACCCAACAACGGCAACGGCTAGTAGGAAAAAAGAAAGAAGTCGATGTGACAGTTGTAAAAGTTGAATGGCGAACTGAAACAACACTTGTACAAGATAATAACAATAAAAATGCTAGCTACTATGAAAATAAATGGGTAAAATAACATTCATAAAAGCAAAAGGGATAAAAGTGACAGAAAAAGCAATAAAAATGACACATGCAAAACTTACCCAGAAAAGTGTTGCAAACTAAGTTGGAAGCTCCTTGATCTCGTTGGGAAGGCTATAGCTCCAATCTCGAATGTGAAAATGAGATCTAAGAATTTATATTATATAGATGTAGCCCCTAGGGGGTCAGGTTAGGGTTTATGATGCACACACATAAACTCAAGGAAAAAATGACACATATCTTAAGATAAAAAAAAACAAAAAAACAAAAAAAAAACTTTGCACCACTTTTCAAACATTAATTATGCACTCCCTATTATCTAGGAATGAGAATTTAGCTTATTTCGAGAAACTGCACATTCATAGTGGAAAAAGGGACTGTGCAATTCCCAATAACAAGGGATTTCACAATTCATTGTCTCAGTGAATTGTGCAGTTTTTTTACTGTGAGAGAGGGCCAATGCAATTTTTGTGCTAAGTGGTTGTCTGTCTTCAAGGATTGCACAGTTTTTATTCTCAAGGTATAGTGTAGTTTCCAGTGATAGTGGATTACGCAGTTCCTAAAGGGAATATCGGCAGTAGGTACAAGATCAGGGCAGGAGATGGCTTATGTTGGAAATTACTTAGTTATCGTCAACAAATATTAGTCATAATCAAGACAACCTAATCAATTCATCACAAACTTTGCATGCATAGATGGGTCTTCACAATCAAATGGAATACTTGACGACAATGAAAGATAGGTTCCTACGAATAGAAGGTAGGCTCCAAAATCAAGGCATATGCAAAATTTTGGAGGGGAGCTTGTAGAAACTACAACACCTTAGCACCCATACAACATTTCGATCAATCACTTATCTTATGAGACGTGTATGAGACCAGCTCCAAAAATAGAAGAAAAGAGAGATCAACGCCTTAGAATTCAGCCACTTCGAGGGGGAAACCTCGTTTACATTACATAAATGAACAATTCTTGGATGATACAAATAACAAAACCTCCTTCAATATATAGGAGTCCATAGGGTAACAATATAATCCTAGCCGACCTAACAATAATAATGTAATGGCACAATAATAACAATATTGGGGTTACAGGGGTACAACAATAACAATAATGGGGTTTCACTAACAACAATAAGGGACTACACTAGTAATATAGGGACCTAACATGCCCCTATCCTTCAAGAAAGTGTTATCCTCAATGCTTGAGTAGCTATGGATGCTTCTTTATAAAAATTTCATCCTCCCATGTAGAATCTTTAGTGGGTAAGTTCTTCCACTTGATGAGATACTCTGAAATTGATCGATTTCGTAGCTGTCGAGTTCTTGTTTCTGTGAGTGCTTCAAGTTCCAATATGATTTTTCCTTCCTCATCAAGTTCTGACAATATTGTTTGAACTGGAATTTTTTCACCTATAACCTTCTTTAAGCATGAAATATGGAAAACTATATGCACTCACGAAGAAGTAGGAAGCTCCAATTTGTATGCCATAGTGCCAATATTTTGCAACACCTTGTAAGGACCATATTACTTTGGTGATAATTTATTATCCTTCTTAGCTTGCTTGAGGGACATTTGTTTGTATGGTTGTAGCTGTCAAAATACCCTGTCTCCTACATCAAAACCTCTCTCGTTGCGATGTTGATCTGCCTATTGTTTCATTCAATTTTGTGCCAAATTTAGGTTATCCTTTAAGAGTTGGAGAACTTCCTATTGATGCTCGATGTGATCTTCCACTGCTTGAACCTTAGAATTTTATATTAAAGATGATGTTATGGACGGTGGATGATATCCATAAAGTTCCATAAATGGGGTCATCTTTGCTGCAGTATTGAAGGAAGCGTTATACCACCTTTCGGCGAGAGGTAACCACTTGACCCTATGTTTGCTTATCAGATACAAAAAAATGAAGATATACTTCCAAACATTTATTCACTATCTCAGTTTGACCATTAGATTGAGGTTGATAAGATGAGCTATGAGCTAGTTGATTACCCAAACAAGAAAATAATTCCGTCCAAAAATTTCCAGTAAAAATGGGATCTGTGTCACTTACAATAATCTTTGGGTTTCCATGTAGCTTTTGAATTGTTTTCATAAATGCACTAGCAACTGTACTTGCTTTAAATGGATGAGATAATGCAAAAAAGTGTGCATACTTGGTAATTCTATCAACTACCATCATGATGACACTCTTTCCTTCAGACTTAGGTAAACCTGTGATAAAATCCATTGAAATATCTTCCCAACGTTGAATATAATGGATAAAGGTTGTAGAAGACCCGGGGTATTAATTATCTCAAATTTATTTTGCTGGAAAACCAAACATTCTGCCACAAAATTTTGAATATCGGATTTAAGGCCATCCAAAAAAGAATATTTCTTCACCTTGTGGTAAGTTTTTAAAAATCTTGAGTGTCCTCCTAAAGGAGAAGTGTGAAATTCCAAAAGAATATTTTGTTTTAGTTGGGAATTCTTACAAATATATAAGCGGTCTTTGTACCATAAGGAATCATTTTTCCAACTAAATGACTATTGTGGATATTCCGAGTCCTACATCTGAAATACTAGGATATCGCTGCAACTTTTGAATGAGTATCCACACTTCTTCGTCCTTCTTCCATTCATCCCTTGCTTCAGTTATCCAATCTGGTTGGATAATAGAAATGTCACAAAACAATGATTCCACTTCTTCATCCTTTCTTGAGAGTGCATCTGCAACAACATTTAGCTTCCCTTTTTTGTAGATGATTTCAAAGTCATAAATCAACATCTTTGTGACCCATTTTTGATGCTCTTCTTAAGATAGTATTTGTTCCAAAAAGTGTTTAAGAGTATCATGATCAGTTTTTACCTTGACGTGTCTTCCCATTAGGTATGGTCGCCATTTCTTTAGTGCATGTATTATTGCCAACATTTCCTTCTCATAAATAGTTTTATGTAAATACTTTCCTTTGATTGGACAACTTTCAAAAGAAATGGGTCTTCCTTCTTGCATTAAATCAACACCAATTCCATTTCCTGAGGCATCACATTCCACAATAAAGGTTTTTGTGAAGTCTGGCGTAGCTAAGACTGGTGGTAGGCACATTGCCTCTTTAAGATGTTCAAGGGCCTTAGTTGCTTCAGTAGTCCATGAAAATGCATCTTTCTTCAATAATGTTGTTATAGGTGCTACTATTCTCCCATAATTCTTAATAAACTTGCAATAATACCCTGTTAACCCGAGAAATACTCGCAACTCCTTTATGGTTGTGGGGACTTTCCATTCCTTAATGGCTTTAATTTTTTTAGGGTCTACCTTGAAACCCTCGTGAGATACAATATGACCTATATATTCCACCTGTTGTACTCCAAAGAAACATTTGGATGTTTTTGCATATAATTGTTTCTCCTCCAATAGTTTGAGCACCCTGTCAACATGTTGAACATGATCCTTCCATGACCTATTTTAGATTAGTATATCTTAAAAAAAATTACTAGCACAAATTTTCTAAGGAAGGGTTTGAAAATAGAATTCATCAACCCTTGAAATGTAGAAGGGGCATTGGTAAGGCCAAAAGGCATGACCAAAAATTCATAAGGCGAAATTTGGTGCACTTGCTCTTGTAATTTTGATATGTCATGTTGCAATTCTTCGTCTTCATGAGTCATAGTAGAGCCTTCTGAAGGCTTCATTGGTGTTGAATTATTTTTAGGGGGAATTTTAGAACACAATACTAATATATGTTCTACAATATTCCCTTAGAATCAATTCAAACTAATTTTTCAAACAAGACTTATGCAATTCTGGAAAAAAATACACACTTTTTTCTTGCTTTTGAGGAGCTCGATATTGAAACTGAATTATATTTGTGATTTCGGATACTCAATATCTGAAATTCAGTCTTGTAGTAGCCCTCTGAATATTCTTTCAAATTCCATAGGTCTAACCTGATTTGGATTCTTCAAGGCAAAGTTATGCCCAATCTACCACAATGACCTAATTATGGACTAGTTCAGTAGATCAAACTTGTAGGGCATGCCACGTGTCACTGTCTCATCCTTCGACTTTGAAATTAATATACAGGAAACTAAATTTCGTGTACTTGCAGCCACTTTTTACAGAATTCCAATCTGATGCTTAGAGAATGAGTTATGACGATTTTTCCACGGTCACCTCTTTGAGATGAAATTTGGGAGCCTGAAAAAACCATAACTTCTACAGATCATATCTCCGAAAATTTTGTGAACCAAGATCTAAAATTTTTACACAACGTTCCTTGGGATTTCAGCTTTGTGTGATAAAAATTTTAGTTTCTAAACCTTCATAGAAAAATAGTTATATCGAAAATTCCACGATGACCTATTTGGAGCATCAAAACCCTAGAATCCAAAGCTCTTATACCAAATGTTATGAAACCAGCTCCAAAAATAGAAGAAAAGAGAGATCGACACCTTAGAATTCAGCAACTTCAATGGGGAAACCTCCTTTACATTACATAAATGAACAATTCTTGGATGATACAAATGAAGAAACCTCCTTCAATATATAGGAGTCCATGGGGTCACAAGATAATCCTAGCCAACCTAACAATAATAATGTAATGGCACAATAATAACAATATTGGCGTTACAGGGGTACAACAATAACAATAATGGGGTTTCACTAACAAAAATAAGGGATTACACTACTAATATAGGGACTTAACAGTTTATGATGCACACACATTAATTCAAGGAAAAAAAGACACATATCTTAAGATAAAAAAGAAAGAAACTTTGCACCACTTTTCAAACATTAATTATGCACCCCCTATTATCTAGGGATGAGATTTTAGCTTATTTCGAGAAACTGCACATTCATACTGGAAAAAGGGACTGTGTAATTCCTAACAACAAGGGATTGCACAATTCATTGTATCAGTGAATTGTGAAATTTTTTTATTGTGAGAGAGGGCCAATGCAATTTCTGTGCTAAGTGGTTGTCTGTCTTTAAGGATTGTACAGTTTTTATCCTCAAGGCATAGTATAGCTTTCAGTGACAGTGGATTACGTAGTCCCTAAAGGGAATATCGGCAGTAGGTGCAAAATCAGGGCAGGAGATGGCTTGTGTTGGAAATTACTTAGTTATCGTCAATAAATATAAGTCATAATCAAGACAACCTAATCAAGTCATCACAACCTTTGCATGCATAGATGAGTCTTCACAATCAAAGGGAATACTTGATGACAGTGAAAGATAGGTTCCTACGAACATAAGGTAGGCTCCAAAATCAAGGCATATGCAAAATTTTGGAGGGGGGCTTGTAGAAGCTACAACACCTTGGTACCCATACAATATTTTGATCAATCACTTGTCTTATGATCCTTACATTTGTCTATGTCAACCATCTTTCGATGAGATGCAAAATATTTATGACCACTTACATTTTTTACTTCTTTCATTTGGTCATATACTCTTTCTTTGCATTCTTTCTTCACAAAAATTGGCATCCACGTAGTTTTTGTTTTCATGATCTTTTTGTTTTCATGATCCTACCCAAACCTTTACACTCATATATTTCATTATGTTCATCTTTTAGTATGTCATCCCGAAGGATTTTGTCCTTTGTTGCTTCTTTTTCAGGTTTCCTCTATTGATTAGATCCCTTCAGTTTGTCTCTCTCTGATTCACCCATGCTTTCCATTACTTGGCCTTCCATGATGAAAATCCGTTGAAGAGGACTTTTAGGAATTTTCAACTTAATTGAGGAATTCTTTCCCAATTGAGTATCAGGATCCTTTATTTTTATATATTTTGTTTTGTTCCGACCGGATGTCCATTTTTTTCCTTTGATCCTCATGAATCCTTTACTTACTCAAAATCATTTTTATTTTTGGGTGGATCATCCTAAAAAAAATTCTTAACTGTCAAGTTTTTAGGTTATTTTGCATTATCATCTCTCTCTAAAATTTGTGGTAGAAAATCTAGAAGGGGTGTAATCAAGGAAAACCCAAGAATCTAATGTGATGTCATAATTTGGATGATAAATAGAGGAGATATAGCATGAGTGGATTCAATTTCAGGTGATAATTTATGTCCATCCTCGGGAGTACCCTCAAAATATGGAGATGGATAATTCTCAAGGCCTAACCCAATGTAAATTGCAGATTTTTTGTTGCGAGTAACATAATAGGAGCTCATCTTAAATAGAAATTTTAACCTATTTTGATCATCAATATTTATGTCCTTATCTATATATCAATCCAATTTCAAAGGAGAGATTTATCTATTGTAACGTACACCTCCCCTCACATTTACCCAAGTAACCAGAAAAATTAGGGCGAACATGATCTAAGGACAATTAAGAGCATACTCAACCTCCTTAGTGACTCTAAGGAAGTGGAATCGACGTAGAAAACCATAACATAGACTCCTTGCACCTGCTACAAGACCCCCAAAGGTTTTCCCAGCCATCAAGATGAATTTTCCCTGGGTCCCACTGACTTTTTCTAAAGGAAACCCTCAGACACTCCCTTGATATGGGTAAGGGTGTGTCTGGGAGGCTCTTGACGCACCCACAACATGGGCATGCGTGCTTCCAGGGACTCAATTTCCCAGACCTGTGCTTACATCCACGAGATTTAAGGCACTTTTTAAGCCCATAATCTCGAACACGACCCAGAACTTCCTTTAGCTTTCAAAAATCATCAAACACATGACGACAATTCCAAATAACCAAAAAATGACTCCAGGATTAGGCCTGACCATCCCCAATCGAGAATGACATTCTGTAAAACACTTGGCATGAATGAAATCTACAGGTATAGGACACAAGATAGAGTATGAATGATTGATAACTCTTATGAGACATTACAAGAAGGATAACCACCCTCCTCCTTGAACATATATGACATCAATTAGGTATTCCATCAATTATTTTAATAATTACAAGTAAATACATGAAATAACCATGACATGAATCCATCATTTAAACATGCTTATAACCAACATAAAACCATGGAAATAATAGTGACATAAAAACCATTAAATACACACATTAATAAGTAGAAAAGAAAGATAAATTAGCTTCCATTAAACATAGGAAATAACCCACCAGGTTCAACACTTCCACGTACCACCCGACCATATATGTGGTTGAGACAAATCTCTCTTCATCTAGTCACCCTCGTGTCATATTCCAAGCATGAATGTGGGATCTCATGGATAAACCCATCCAAAACACAACCAAGGGGATCCATAGGCTAAACCACCTCCACCCTCACCATACCATGATCATACCAAAATCGGTGCTCTAATCACAAAACCGAACTGAACATGGAATGCCATTTGGAATCCATCACTATCCTTGAGGAATTTTTCATCTCCCTGTCTCTTAAGCTTTACCGTAATCCAATCTCATATCATTAGGCATTAAAACGAGACATCTCCCTCAGACTTTACCATGTTTCCTGCCAAAACCATTCAAGGGATTCCTGGACCTTTGGGAATGAACCTGAGACCACCTCCACCTCGAATTCTGAAATCCATTCGGTAATTCCAAAGCTCAAAAATGAGATCAAAATTCCATCACACCATGGCATCATGAAAAGACAAAGCAAAGCTGAAAACCATTATCAAAACCATGCCACTAACAACAAGATAATTGAATAACAACATGCATAATCCATACATGTCCAAACTAGCTAGGAAATCACACATGCAATATGTTACCTACAAGTATTCATGCTGAAGTTTCTAGATCCTGATCTTCCTTGCTTGATCTTCACTTTCCTTTCCTTTCCTTTCCTTTCCTTTCCATTCCTTTAATTTATCTCCTCATTCTTGGCTCAATTTTGATTTTATCCAAGAAAACTCTAAGTATCCAAGAGTGTAAGAGAGGGAGAATAGAGAGAAAAATATTTCCAACTGATCCTCAGAAGCCTTTTTATCAATGAGGCCTCTATTTTCTTCATTTTCCATTATTTTCCTTCCATTTACTCCTCACATGCAACTTGTGACCTTTCACCTTCCTTTTCTCCTAATTTCCATTACTTTCATAAATAAAATTGTCAATTAATGCCTCATGCCTTTCCAAATCCTTTTCCATTGCCTTTGCCAATTTTCTTTAGCCATAATAACCGAAATGAACACCCGTTAGGATGTTTTTCCCAACATTTGACTTGGAATAAGTGTTCATTAACCGTGGTCTTATTTTTTTCTTTATTAACTTTTATTTACATGAAATTTTAGCCTGGGTCTGTTACAGAACCCTCCCCCTTAGGGGAACACTGTCCTCGGTGTTCAATGACACCTATACCTCAGCAAATCCATTGAAACACAAAAAATACTGCCTATGGAGATTTATAACATAGCTCATTGCAGTATTTACAATGAACAACCTGTTGAAAACATACCGCATACCAGAGCTTTATAACATAACTCATTACGGTATTTACAATAATATATATGTATGCACATTTTCTCAACCTGAAAATAAAAGGATACGATGCCCGCATCCACAACAAGGGAATCCATAGGCTCACACCTACACACTCAAGGTAGTACCAGGATTCACTTCCTTCCCAGGAGGTCCATAATCCACTGTTAGAGACAAAGTTGCATCTAATGCCCAGCACTACAATCCTATGCAACTATACCCTCAGTGAACAGTTACTGGCTTATTGTTCCATGGCACACTCCCAATGTGCATCTGATTCCATATGGAAATGCTAATGACTAAAAAAAATCCATCCCTGGTCTTCTCTTCTCCACTACATAGTCCCTAGGGAAATCTTGTCATCCCCTTTCATGCAGTCACTCACCATCCAAGTTCCCTGGCATCCCCTATCCCGAGCGATCCATCCCTTGGTAAGGCCACCCAATTGGGCATCTCTATGCTTCATGTATCACACACATAACTTCCATTAGATTCAAAATAAAATCACATCATACCTCGTTGGTAGCTCGTCAATAAGGTACACTTGAAATCCTTTTAACTTCCAGTCACAACAAGTCAAATCATATATTTGACCAAATCATCATGAAAAAACATATCACACCTAGTTAGCTCAAAACACAACCATCATAAATAAAAATCATGAATTGCATGAAATAATCATAAATAAAAATCATGAATTGCATGAAATAATCATAAACCATAATCATAAATCACATGTATCCATCATAAGTTAGAATCATAGATCACATGCATAATAAAGATGAAACAAAATACTGATACTTATCCTTCATCGGTCCTTACTTCTGCCTTTTTTCTTTTGTACACACATTGGATCAGTTGCCACATCCGACAAACACCTATTGCATTTTCTTCTCTTCAATCACGTACACATACACATAGTGTGCATCGCATACATACAACCACACACGTCATACAACACCATACAATACATGCACCTACATTTAGGCATTCAACACAACACATACACCTACATCCGGTGTATGAAACAACACAATACATACACCTGTACCCGATGTATAATACAATACATATACATATACCACATGCTTGCAACACAACATGTACGATATGCACACAATACCACATGTATTCGTGTACCATAAGCACAACTTGTACATAGTACCACCTATCCACAACACTACCTGCACAATGTGTGCACAGCATCACATGTACACGTCACCACCTGCACTACGTGTACACAACAGCAAATGTATATCGCACCACCTGTACAATGTGTACACAATACCACATGTACACAACACCACATGCATGACCTGTACATGACACCACATGTACACAGCGCCACATGCACGACATGTACATAGCACCACCTACACACAACACCACATGTACAACATGTACACAACACCACATGCACAACATGTACAGAATGCCACATGTACAATCATGCACACAACACCATATGTACAACACACACACAACACCTTATGTACATAGTACTGCATATACAACATGTACATAGCACCATATGTACACAACACCGCATATCCAACATGTACATAGCACTACATATGCAATATAGACACAACACCATATATACGCAACAGAAATACAACATCATATGTACACAATACTACACATGCTACATGTACACATCACCATAGGTACAGTCACTGAATATATAATATGTGCAACATATACACAACAATAGTACTGCACATACATATACCACACATTGTCCCCACAAGAAACCTTGCTTCTAGTGTCTTTCCATTATCCATGTGTATCCTAGCATGTCGCAGATCACACTACTTTCACTTCTCTGATGTACTCCTCAGCATTACATGTCCATAACATAAACATAGGAATAGTACAAGCATATAACATTACATCATATCCACATGATGTTAACCTCATAGATCTATCAAGTCTACTCTGCCACTTGATTCCTCATATCCAAGAACCTCTTCATGCCATTCACCTACATAAGAAATCATTCCTCCACAATAATGATCCCTGACAACCCTGTCAGATAATGACTTAGATACATACATACATACCTATATAATCATTAGCATAAAATAATCATCATCTGGTCAGACAACGACATACAAACACACATTTATACATATAAACATTCAACATCAAACAACCATGATCCATGATGACCTTTTCAGACACAACATACATACATACATACATGTATACATATATAAACACCAACATAAGCATTATCACATCATAATTACCAGATAGCATAAGGTCGAGGTCAATAGAACTTCCTATATCCATGCACAACATTGAGAACAATAGTTCCCAACATAGCCAAGGCATATAACACCTCAGGTCCATTTTCTTTACCTTTTTTGTTTCATTTCTCACGTTTGTACTGCCACCGTCCATTTACCACCATGGACCCAACAAGTCCATCCGACTGTCATATTCTTACCTTTTGTTGTGCTTATTCATGCACTGAGCTTCATTTAGGTCTTACATCACTTATCGAGTTCCATAAAGCTCTCCCCGAGCTCCATTACTTTCCTCTTCCCCAACCAATCCAAAAGAATCTTAAAACATAAAAGGAAAGAACAAGATCAAGAAAGAAGAAGACCATGAAAAAACAAAATCAATATGATACCACAACAAAGTGGTATGTCCATACACTATACATAAACAAAGCCACAAATCAAGCACACACAAATCATAAAATACTGAAAGCACAAGAATAGAAACAAACACCATGACTCAATCCCCCATGGGCTCCGAAAGCTTCCAAGGGAAAACTCAACCCGAGCTTTTTCAAGGATTTCATGGTAGTCTCTTTTGCATGCAATCCCCCGCATCATACTGCCATAAACACATAATTTTCAGCACATAAATAAATATAACAATATACCAGTTATCTTACCTTCTTGTTCCAAGAACGTTGCAATGTGATTGAACAAGCATGTCAACCATATGTACCAAAGATCAAGACAACATATCTATCAATTGGAAATCAACTTTTACCAAGACTAACAACCATGTCATAATCCATAATCAACTCACATTCATCAATCATAATACATACTTCTACAACTATCACCTACTTGTACTCAAGTACATATCAATTGTCTTAACACATATGTATTAGTACAATCATCTTAAAACAATATCCTTCCTTCATGAAATCTTACAGACATATACTCATATCATGAAATTAATAAAAAATTCAAACAACTATAAATGTACCATGTTAGATAAATCAACTAGACAACATAATAGACACCAAACACTCAATACCAAATAGATGACATAATCAAACAATTAAGCATCAATTAGTCGACATAAGCAACCTCATACCTTAATGTATCTCATTGGAGGTTACCTTGTCTGCACAATCAATCACCTTTATTTGGTTAGTTTGAGACATTAACCATAAGAAAGCAACACATCCCTTGGAGGTTTTCCCCAAACCATCCACACCTAATAAACCTGCGATGAGAGCAAGGATGGGTTGTACTTCTTCTTTGAACAGACTCAAGGGGAAAGACTCTGCGAAAGGAAGGGTTGTGGTCTGATCGTCGGTTATAGAGGCGATGAAATCGCCTTGCTGTTTCCATGGAAATTTTGCAAACTGAGGGGTCAGAGTAATTTCACTAAAACTGACGTAGTTTGCACTAGTGGGAAAACGAATGGCTTTTCTGATAATATTGGGGGAAAGAGTGAATATCCTATTCCCTTGAGCTGAGAGGAACATGCCCCGACGTTCGTCGTAGGCGTCCCTGAGCCAACAGATAAACTTGACCACTAGATAAACTAGAGGGGTAATTTGATGATACAGACCCGACAGAACCACCCGATACCTATCCCTATTTTTGACATGTCTCCTAAAAATTTTAGGTTTGATACTGCTGATGGGAAATGGATACTGCAGGTCACAGATGTCGGCTTGTAGGTCTAAGAAAGGTTAAAACCCTAGAGTATTTCTGGTTTCACGGACTTGAGGAGTCTTCGGCTCTGACTTCTTAGTGGTGACCTTACCCATGACTAATATGAAAATTTTAGAAACAAAATGAAACCAGAGGGAATATGAGGGATGGAATACCTGCGCAGTAGGAAATTTCCTCAGGAAAGCGACGTGGGGGTACTGACAGTGACTGGGTGGACCTAGTACCGGGCTCCCACTTTTGTTTATACCGTAGTCAAAAACCTGAATATTTTACTGCAGTAAAAGACGGGGGACCGTTATATAGAACTGAGGGATCTTGGGAAAAGGCGAAAAGGTGAAGCAAGTTGGGTGAGCGTCGTAAGGACACTGACAGTGAGACACGTGGCATGTAGGAATTGGGTGTTATACTTCGGGTAGGTAAACACCAAGTGTCGGGTTAAATACTGGTACGAGCCTTAGTACCAGATATCCTAAGAAATTTACCTTACCTTTTCGTCACAGAGACAGCTCTGCCTCAGGACATAGCCCTCGTGGAACGCGAATTGCATAGTGCGACAGCTTTAATACCCGTGTGTTATTCCCCGTATAGCACTCGCCTCGTGTCAACCCTCTTAACACATCATCCAGTTTCCAAGGGGGTGAGGCTCCGCCTTACTCCTCCACTTCGTGACCCCCCCAGAATTGCACTTGCGGAATCCCTTGCCAGCGTGCATAAAGTGAATGCGGGCCCCGTTTTGTATTCTTCCCATTTATACATTTTATATCTTTGCTTGGCTAATGTTCAAAATCCTTATGTATTTCCACTCCATTATAGAAATGCGCTTATCCATTAGGCACGTGACTTAGCTTAGCGTTATTCCTACTTAGCCAGCTTCAAACATTTACCATGAGTAATGTTATTGGGTGCTTTGCTCCACATGACTTAAATTAAAATGTTAAAGGTGAACTATATAATCAACATTGGCTCCACCTGGGGGCGGCACGTTCATCCTTGGGCGTGTCGAGAACCTCGCAGACCACTTGTTAACCCTTCATGTAGACACCACTCTTCTACACTTTTTCTTTTTCTCTTCATGATTCTTCACGAAAAACATCATTAAAACAAAGATAAAAGCAGATAACTAATGTACAATATAATACATCAGGCTCTCTTGGCCTGGATCAGAACTGGAAGTAAGTTTTGAGGAACTGACCATTTACAGGGGCGTCAAGCAAGTCTCCCTGTAAATTTTCCAACTTGAATGTGTTGTTGCTCCCTTGCTTCACAATTTTGAAGGGGCCGAACCATAAGGGCTCAAATTTACCATGCTTCCCCTTATCTGCTCTTCGAATATCCCATCTGAGCACTAAATCCCCAACCTGCATCTTCTTGTCCTTAGCATGCTGGTCAAATAGATCTTTCATCTTATCCTGGTATTCGGTTAGCCTCTGACACACCTGGTTTCGTGTTTCTTCCAACTCTACCAGCTGATTGATTCTCCTAGTTATATCATCAGGTTCTTCTTGGCTTTCCTGCATGAATCTGGCTACTGGTAAAGCCAACTGTATGGGAAAGACTGCTGCTCTCCCATATACCAATTCATAAGGGACTTCCCCGTTGATCTCTTGCTGGTGATCCTGTTGGCCCATAAAGCAAATTTCAGCTGAGAGTCCCAATTTTTCTGATTTTCGTTGGTAGCTTTCTTTAGTGCTCTCACCAAGTTCTTATTATAAGACTCTGCTAGGCCATTTATTTGTGGGTAATAGGCTGTGGAGTGACCCAATGCAATGTTATACTGCTGGCAGAAGCTAAAAAACTTAGCAGATTTAAAGGCCTGGGCATTGTCAGTCACTACCTTGGCAGGGCAGCCAAATCTGGATATAATATTTTCTTCCATAAAATTCATCACCACAATATCTATTTCATTCCTCGCAGGTATAGCCTCCACCCATTTTGTGAAATAATCTGTAGCAGTTAATATCCACTTGTGTTGACCACTCGACGTAGGATGAATCTCACCAATAAAGTCAATCCCCCATTGCTGGAATGGTTCGTCCACATGTACAGGGATCATGGGTAGGGGTGCCAACTTCTGTCTCTTTGCAAATTTTTGGCATTTTTCACAAGCTCTGACCTAAGCAAACACATCTCCAAAGAGTTTGGGCCAGAAGAAACCAGCTTTCAGAATTTTGTGAGCAGTAGCTCTCCAGCTGTAATGACCCCCACAGATACCTTCATGAAACTCATCCATTATATTTTCTACCTCATCTTCTGTGAGACACAGGAGCAGGATACCTGAAGGATCTCGCTAGTACAACCGACCGTTGGCAACAACAAATTTCTGTGATTTCAGCCTTAGTGTTCTGTATTTAGCTTTGTCGCAGCTAAGGGGGCATCTGAGAGTTAGAAGATACTCCATAATCTCCTTATACCACGGGCTGATGAGATACTTCATATGAGTCTTCTAAGTAGTTGTATCTATCCCTCATTGTTCTTCCATCTTCTCAGACTCCTCATTAGCTATCATAGATAGATTTATACCCAGAGCCTGATAGTTCGATTCCGACAAGATTTTGGCTAATCCTTGTCCTTTAATCAGTTTGGTAGGGCGAATATCCAGCTCATATTCTTGTATTTTTGCAATCCATTTCCCCCTTTTTCCTTCGCTATCTCCTTGGATAAGGATGTCCTTCACGGCTGCTGTGGGCACAAATGCAGTGATGTGTGATTGCAGGACATACATTCAGAATGCCTTGAGAGACTTCACTAGAGCATAAGCCTACTTTTCTAGTATGTTGTATTTCAATTCTGCATCATGGAGCACCTGGCTGAAGAAAGCGATGCGCTTCTCATACCCCTCCTCATTTTTCTGCAATAAAACTCCTGCCACTGTATGAGGTGATGCAAATGAAAAAATCATGAAGGGTTTGGCATAGTCTGGTCCAGCTAGCACTGGGGCTTTTGCAAAGGCGTTTTTTATTCTGGAAAAGGCCTCTCGTGATTCCTGGGACCATTTTACCTCGTTATTCTTCTTAAGCATGTCGGTTATATGCCTAACTATCTCTACATAGTTAGGGATAAACCTTCTCAGAAATTTGATGTGCCCAAGGAACACCTGCACCTCCTTTTTATTTCTAGGGAGAGAAATGCCATTTATAACTTCTACTCTCTTAGGATAAATTTTTACCCCATATTTGGTCACAATATGTCCCAAAATCTTACCCTCTTCCAATGCAAACAATGACCTCTGTGGATTGAGAGAGAGACCGTACCTTCTGCACTTCTCGAAAGTTCTACGCAAGTGTTCAATGTGCTCTGCATCATCCTTTGAAAACACAGTGATATCGTCGAGATAGACCACCACAAACTTATCTTTCTCCCCAAAAAAGGTAATGTCCATGGCCCTTTGGAAAGTGGCCCCTGCATTAATCAACCCGAAAGGCATCCTGGCATACATAAATGTACCCCATGGTGTGGTGAAGGAAGTCTTCTTTTGATCTTCTGGGAGTACAGCCACCTGATTGTAACTAGAGAAACCATCCATCATCGACATCTATGAAGCTCCCACTACTTTCTCCAGAATATGATCCATCTTGGGCAGTGGGTAATTATCCTTTAAGGACGCTCGATTTAAATTCTGAAAATCAACACACAGCCTTATTTCTCCATTCTTTCTCCGGACAGGGACTAAGTTGTCCACCCACTCAAAGTACCTCAATGGCACAATGATTTTGGCCTTTAATAACTTCTTAATCTCTTTCTCTATGGAGGGGAACAGCAGGGGATTAATCTGTCTAAGCTTATGTTTACGTGGCTTCACATCTCCCTTTAGAGGAATTTTATGCTGCATGATGCTGATGTTGAAGGTTTTCAGGCCCTGATAAGACCATACAAACACATCTTTGTAAGACTGGAATAGTTTCTGGTAGAGCTCTTTATATTCCTCTAGGACTTTCTTGGACAACTTCACAATTTTGGGGTCAGCATCGGTACCAAGGTTTAGGTCTTCTACCTGATTCTCTTCTATCACTTTTTTTGGCTGTAGTGGGACATCGTTCGTGTCAAACAACCTTTCTAGAGGTACCAGTCCTCTAGGTATAATGTTTCCTTTTAGTTGCAACACTTTATGGCCAGCCACCTTTTCTTCCCATTTATTTTCTGAAATGTCTTCAGCTTCTTCTTCTTCGCAAGCATTAATATCCATGTTTTAGAATTCCCCAACTGTTTCCAGAAATATTTTCACTTGGTCTTCATCTTCAAACACCTGCCAATTCTTGATGTTATCTAGGATTGATGGTCGATAACGCACCTCAATTTCATATCTTAAGAGAGGGTTCTGAGGGGGGCAGAACGTACTAGCAGCCACTACAAGGGAGTCTGCCATCCTATTCTGCTCTCTAAGCATAAATTGAATATTAAATGCCAGGAAAAAAATTTCCACCAAATCCCATACTTCGTTCCTATCAGCCCTCAGCCTAGGGTGTTTGGTTTGGCACTGATTCTTCACTTGTCTAACCACTAGTTCTGAATCTCCCAGAACTTTTAGACTTTGGATATCATGCTTCTAGCTGTCTGTAACCCTAATAGAAGTGCTTCATATTCTGCCACATTGTTAGTAGCTTCATATTCTAACTTGAAAGACAATGGGACCCATTTTCCTGTAGGAGAAATTAGTAGTACTCCAGCCACATTACCTTCTCTGGAATTTTCTCCATCAAAGTGAAGCGTCCAGACTCCTGCTTCCTGGCTCTTTGAGGACTGCTCGGTCTTGATCTGGCAGAATGATGGTTCTTGAGCATAATCTTGGTCTTCCTCCAGCATCAAACATGAGAAATATCCTTCTTTACTGTAGACTGGTGAACTAACCGAGTTTTCAGCCTTAGTAACCATCTTGACAAATCTTGTTTCCCTATACAACCTCCTTTCTTGGCCACCAAAAACCGAGATAGTAGCATATGTTAAGTCCAGCTTAATTGACCCACCGATTTTGGTCCCCCAAGACCTTGACAGCAACATGCCGAAGTGAGCTGGAATGTCAGCCACCACTATATCCATCACCACACTTTTGGCTGGGATCTAGGCCAAATTGACCACCAAATCCTTGATTATACCTAGGCATTTAACTCTTTTGGAATGAATAGAGATCCTTGTATGGACGAGTGATTTGTAATCCTAGTTGTTCCATGACTGACAAGGGAAATAGGTTATGGGAAGCTCCTGAATCTAACATACAGTTATATAATAGCAGGTCATGAATCACTAAAGACACATAAAAAGGAGGAGTAGAGGCATCTAACTCCTCAACATGGGGGCCAAACACAACCATGGGTCTTTCTTCTTGAAGGTTCAGACTGTCTAGGATATGTCTTGCTTCTGGAGGAAGCATAAAGGAGGTGACCTGAGACTGATATGCAGGCTACTTCAACAATTCAGTCAAGGGAACTGGGATTTTGACCTTCTCAAGCTTCTTTTGTAAACTAAAGGTAGAAGAGGACTTTTTGTTATAATCTCCTTTGACTCTTTTCTTTGGACCAAGGGTTTGACTTCTATTTCCACTGACTTGGCATTAGGGGGAGTGACTACTTTTGAAGAGGAAGGAATTTGATCACTAGACTGCAAAGATTCGTTTAGAGGCCTCTTACCTTTGTCTGTGACCTTTTGTACTATTGTCTCCTTCTGAGCAGATGCTTCCTTCTGAGGCGCGTCTTCCTCCTGATCTTGAGTGCGAGTTCTTTTCCTAGAAGATCTAAGGTCGTATCTTATATTGAACTGTGCTTGCATGAAATCGACGAATTGCTTGCAATAGTCATCGATCTCTAGATCTTCGATGCCTTCTTTGACCTTTTCTTCCTCATGTAATGGAATCTCCATTCCATCACTTTCTTGCAAGGGACATTATACTTCATCACTATTTGAATAAGCAAGATATGGATCATCCTGCTCATAAGCGATGTCTTCGGTAGGACCTTCTACCTGACCTTCCAAGTACAGTGGGTGGGGTACCTGATCTTGTTGCTCCTTCCATTCCCTTTGCAGTATCTGCAGGGGTGGTTTCCTATACTGAGGGTTGTAACCCCTATTTGGAGCATTCTGGAAATTCTTGGAGGATGAATTCTTGGCCTTGAGTTCAAGTTTGACTAGCTTACTTGAAATATTCTTAATCATTTTGTTCATTTCTTCGATTTTGTTATCAGCCGACTCTCTGTCCTGGCCAGAAGTGGATACCTCTTATTTGCCCCTTCTTCTGGTATCTTGATCTGATTTTCCCTTTGATTTCCCAATGGAGGTGAAATTTGCCTCCAGCTCTAGTGCATCAGTTTGAGCATCATCCAGGGTGGCAGGCTTTCTTTCTCTCAAAAGGAACCCGAATTCCGAGTCAAAAGATGCTACGAAAACGACTTTAGCAGCAGTTTGATGAGGTTTCATATCAGCAGGAAGGCTTAAATACAATTTTTTAAACTTCTTAATGAACTCTGACACCCCTTCGTTATGTCTTTTCTTGAGTGTACTAAACTCAGTGAGACAATGTCCATGATCCTTTCTCTCTCCCCACTTTCTAAGAAAAGAGTCTTCCATCTGATCCCAATTAGTAATGGAACGATCCGCCAAAGTTTTAAACCACTTTCTAGCTTCTCCATCAAGAGATTGAAAAAACAGTCTTAAGACTACGTCTAGATGTTCCACATTAAAGTTCTCTGCAAAAGAGCAGAAGACCTCGAGATGATTTTGAGCTTCAATCTCATTTTCCCCATTGAAACAGGGTAAGATCTTCAGATAGTCCTGAGGCATATCATTCAATACTTGAGGCAATGCCAGGGGAGCATACTTGTTCAGTAAGAAACCAAGAACATTGGTCATTGGGGGTGGTGGAGGTAGTTCAATATTTTGATGCGTAAAAGGAGGAGGAGGTGGAAGTGAAGTGTGAATGACAATGGGAATGTATTGGGCAGATGCTTGGGGTGCTGATGGGAAAGACGGACTATTAATAGTAGATACTTCGGTGACTTCTTTGACCTCTTCGGCCTCAAGAGTGGGATGAAGAGTGTAGTGGGTGGTATCTATGGATTCAGCTTTGTCTTTGACTTGGATGTTTCCCAGAGGAGGACTATCTGAGTAGTAATAGGTATCTCCCACAGAGGAGTCGGGACCTTGCACTTGGGCTACTTGAGAGGAGGAGGATGGAAAGTCTTCTAAAGAGAATTCAAGGATCTCTGTGTGAACTGATTTTTTTTCCCTCCAACCTCTCCTATGTAGGATCTTCTCTAGGTCAGACACAGAAGGTGTCTTTGGCTGAGACGTATCTGACCTCAGGTGTGGCTTTCGAGGAGCCAGGATTGCAAGTAAGTTTATCTGATAAATTACTATGGAGTCGCCAAGGTGAGGGATCTACAACTCTCAACTCTTCATGCTCACCTTTCTGAAGGGTGAATAAAAGTTTTTTTGAGGCCCAGAGATTAAAATTTTCTCAACTTCGTATCCCCGGCAGTGGCGCCAAAAAGATGTTGTCATTCCTAGAGACAGCATTGAGTTGTGAAAGACCAGTGCCTAGGACATCTTATATAGCAAGGAGCATATGATATAACATGGGAAGTTATCAGAAGAAGGCTCTCGTGCTATCTCATGTAAACAGGAAAGTTTAATTTGGATGGAACCAGAATACTCAAAACTTCAACACAAAGAAATCAATGTTGCAGAGGCAAAGTGCAAATTCCTAATAGAAACGTATCAGAAAATTCAAAGGCAGCTTGTTGTAAAGAGGGATGGATTCTAAAATACTTCACAGATATGAATAATCAGAGGGTATTTACTGAATATGAAATATAGAGAGAATATTAGCTGTCACCGAGATGAAATCCAGAAACAAATATCAACATGTAATGGTCTTATGATAATAAGAATCCACACATGACAATAGCTTTTAAAGATAACATTCCATAACAGCTGATATAGAAGAAGTACGGTTGAAGTGAAAAATGAAATAGCATATCATGCCTGAGCCATATTTAAAGTGCTAGACAAGTTTTAGCATAAGTATCAACTATGATAAATTCATACCAAGACTAGTGAGCTACTCGCATTCCAGAACATGATACAAGAGAAATGGATGTAAACGAAATGAAAAATTAAGCTATAACACATAAGGGAGAGTTACAGACTGTAAGCATAAAGACCAGAATCCTCATTAAAGATGAAACTCCTCATCACTGAGACCCAACGGGCTCTTCGCATTTATATCAAAATTTCAACAAGATGCATACATAATTCTTTCACAGTGTATTCTTCTGAAAATCTGTAACCCTTTTTCCTATTGGGTTGTTGCCTATATAGAAACTTCAGAAACATGAGCGGGAAGATATTTTTGGGAAAAATATCTTCCTCGTGTGCTAGTAATCAGTTTGAAGTCTTAATCAAAAGTAACCAAAATTCATGATGAGGGATGGCGCTTCTCATCATTTACAGTTAGGCTCACGGCCGTTTCAAAACAAAATATTTAAAACTGTCTTTAACAAGAAGTAAAATGCAGGAGTGAAAGGTGAATTCCACTAGAAATTTTAAATTAACAAAGTAAAATAAAAGTAAAGGCCACTAGGGTCGAATCATGAGTTAACCATGTTCACTGGTGCGACAGATTTGATGCGGTTGCTGACACAGGTGGCGGGACATTTGCTGATGAGCTGGCTAACAGGCTGGCATATTTGGTGCACCTTTGTTGACTGTACGTTGTAGGTTCAAGCATTGACACGAAACTTTCCACTCTGATATAGGCTTCAGTGAGATCATCGAAATTTGCATCGGTAGGAATTTTTTGCTTCACCAGGTGCAGGAGGGAAAATTCCTTGTGGAGCGCTGAAACTATAGTCTCGGGTTTCAGCTGAGTGGATTTGTCTGAAATTACATCGGTTCAGTTCATCTCCTCCCTGATACGTGCCTCATAAGCTGGTAACGGCTGTAATACGGCGGGGGTAGGACCCCAGCATGATGGAAGCCCGACAGCTGTGATCTCGGCCCAGATCATTTCAAATCGTTCTAAATTGACCTCCACATTCTCCAAGGTACTTGAAGCTATACTGCGAGCAGACTCCTTCTCAATTATTTTTTGACATTCTGCGACTTCCTTGAACCTGCTCGTTCTACCCTATTTCACCACGTCT
Source organism: Pinus albicaulis (assembly GCA_034641835.2). NCBI lineage: Eukaryota > Viridiplantae > Streptophyta > Pinopsida > Pinales > Pinaceae > Pinus > Pinus albicaulis. The sequence goes on along the minus strand of CM076578.1, from coordinate 1,130,914,510 downwards.
TCAGGTCTCAGCCCTTTCAGGAAAGAGATATAACTCTTTGCGTTCTGAACTCTGCTTGATGCATCAATATTCCCCTCATGAAGCTTTCTTCTGAGATAAAGCATGGACGACTTTACCTCCTAAATGAAGTTTCAAAATGCCCAATGCCCTTTCCCCTCCGTGATGATCTCTGCCCAGATTAATCATCTGGCTTCCATGAGGGTGATATTACCTTTTAAGCGACTATTTAGTTCGTTGATGGTTTTCTCCTACTCTACTTCTCCTTCTTCCCTTGCTCGATTTCCTTCCGCATGGCATCGATTCTCTTGGAGTTCTCAGCCAAAAGAGCTTCCATCTCATTGATTCTTTGTCTCGCTGTAGAGACCTGTTTCTCCAATGCATCATTTTTGGCCAATGTTGTAGTCAGTTGTTCAGACAGTGAACTAGTCTCTGGTGGGACTGGTGGTGGTGCACACATATGTGTATCCCAATTTGTCTGTAATGCATTTAGTCTGCCTTGAAGAACAGCCATCTCTTCTGCGATCTTTTCCTTTTCCTCTTTCTCTTTTGCAAGAGAATCAGCCAAGTCTGCTCTGTCTTTTTCAGCCCGAGCTAACTCAGCTTTTTGTGCATGATGGGAGGCCGGTATATTAATTTTACCTTTCAAGAATGCAACTTCCTTCTGCAATTTCTCGATGAGGTGACGCTGTGGGTTGGCTTCACCTGTCTCTTTTCCTTTAATCACATCCTGGAGAGAGTGGATTTCATTCTTGAGGGTGCGGGAATTTACCTTTTCCTTTCTGAAATTCTCTGTCACTTGGGAATGCTTGTTTTGCAACTTCTTCAAAGTGATCGAAAGCCGCATCACTTCATTCTTTAGCATAACATCGAAAACCTGAAATATGTTGCATTTATAAATTGCTGGTACTTTTGACATGTCGACTGCAAACTCTAAAGCTTTGTAGCTGGTAGTACCGGCATCTGGGTCCAGAACGGCCTCGGCCATGGCCATTACTAAATGTTCAGTGTCCAGGTTCATTGAGGCTGAAATTCTGGTGTGGTATTTCTCAACAAATCCTTCCATCTCAGCCCGGTACTTATCTCTGATTTCTCTAGATTTCAAACTCCTTTCGGTTGCGACTTGGGAACCGTCGGTTGTGATAGCTTGTGAGACCTCTGAGAAATCATAAGATGTAACACCTTGATTCCTGTCTTGCTCTTGTCGGGTCTCCCATATGGTATTTCCTGTTCGAGCAACTATTCTTCCCCAATAACTTCTGCTTCACTGGTCACTGTTTTCTGCCTTTTTGGGGGGGAGAACGTGCTCCTGATATACCTGCCTCCTCTACTTCATGACCTTTACCAGCTTCTCTTTTTGAAGCTGCATCTTCCTTTTCCCCTGTTGCAGATGAATCGGTCTCCATCTACGAAAGCAAAGGCCAGTTTTCAAGATTAGCCCGCCATTATATGAAAGGTCTCGTTTCATGCACATATGGGTTGATTTGTTCCTTCTCCTTCTGTTAGAGATGATGCCCCTCGGATCGTAGGGCCAAACTTTCCCTTGTCTCAAATCCATGTCTTGAAGCAGCTTTTCAACGATAGGGAGGGCGTGCCTTGAATTGACAACAAAAGGGCCAATGGTAATGGGAAGTTTAAGGATAAACCCCTTTTTTGCAGGGATGAAGTGGAGTAGGAAAACCCTAGGTGAAGGAGAGTCATGGATGATAGTGTAGGAAATAGTCATGAATTCGTTTAGAAACCTTGAATAGCCCACCCTCTTTGGTAACTGATGTGTTGCAAGGCTCTAGTCGAAAATTGGTCTGGGCTGAGAATTTATCTTATACACCTTATCTAAACCCAAACCCTCATATTTATCAACATGCTGAAAGAGGAAGAGGTAAAAAACCATAGAGAAAAATTGGAAGCGACCAGTTTCTGAGAGTTCCTGGAACTGGGTCTGAATGGTGGAGGCCAGGAAACCAGGAATTTCCAGAACAACCCCGGTTTGAGACATTAACCATAAGAAAGAAACACATCCCTTGGAGATTTGCCCCAAACCATACACACCTAATAAACCTGCGATGAGAGCAAGGATAGGCTATACTTCTTCTTTGAACAGACTCAAGGGGAAAGACTCTGTAGAAGGAAGGGTTGTGGTCTGATCGTCGGTTATGGAGGCGATGAAATCACCTTGCTATTTCCATGGAAATTTTTCAAACTGAGGGGTCAGAGTAATTTCACTAAAATTGACATAGTTTGCACTGGTGGGAAAACGAAGGGCTTTTTTGATAATATCAGGGGAAAGAGTGAATATCCTATTCCCTTGAGCTGAGAGGAACATGCCCCGACGTTCGTCGTAGGCGTCCCTGAGCCAACACATAAATTAGACCACTGGATAAACTGGAGGGGTAATTTGATGATACAGACCTGACAGAACCACCCGATACCTATCCCTGTTTTCGACATGTCTCCTAAAAAGTTCAGGTTTGATACTGCTGATGGGAAATGGATATTGTGGGTCACAGATGTCGGCTTGTAGGTCTAAGAAAGGTTCAAACCCTAGAGGATTTCTAGTTTCACGGACTTGAGGAGTCTCCGGCTCTGACTTCTTAGTGGTGACCTTACCCATGACTAATATGAAAATTAAAAAAAAAAAAAAAAAAAAAAAAAAAAAACCAGAGGGAATATGAGGGATGGAATACTTGCGCAGTAGGAAATTTTCTTGAGAAAGTGACGTGGGGGTACTGACAGTGACTGGGTGGACCTGGTACTGGGCTCCCACTTTTTTTTTTACCGTAGTCGAAAACCTGAATATTTTACTGCAGTAAAATACGAGGGACCATTATATAGAACTGAGGGATCTTGGGAAAAGGTGGAATGGTGAATCAAGTGGGGTGAGCGTCGTAAGGACACTGACAGTGAGACATGCGGTGTGTAGGAATTGGGTGTTAGACTTTAGGTAGGTAAACACCACGTGTCGGGTTAAATACTGGTACGGGCCTCAGTACCAGATATCCTATGAACTTAACCTTACCTTTTCATCACGGAGACAGCTCTCCCTCAAGACATAGCCCTCATGGAACGTGAATTGCATAGTGCGTGTCTACTCAACTTAGTGTTCCTAAATTGATGTCATAAATTGTCAACCAGGTATAGTAAACTGTTGAAGTGAAGTGCACTATATGTGCCTAGGTATCTTCTTCCTACTTCGTTGTGTTTAGTGTTTTTGGTTTTGTGTTTTTATGCTAAGAGGAAAAGAACTAAATTATTGGCAAAGAGAAGTTATTGATCACACTAAAACAGAGCAAAATCTACTCTAAACTATGTATGGCACCTAAGAACAGAAAATGCTAATCCATATATTTTAAAGCTTGACAGGAAAAGTAACTCATAACATTAACTCAGTCCAATTCATTTCATTAGAGGTATGTTGGAACAACTTGAGAATAGGATAAGTTTGATGTAATGAAGTTCTCTTTAGTAAAAAACAACTTAAAATATCACAGAGAAAATCTCATCCATTGTTAGAAATTTGTTGGAACATTTTGAGAAAAGATTATCTGCAATATAGTAAGGAATCCTATGCTAAAATAACTTATGACACTAGAATTAACCCATTCTGCAACTCAAAATTTCACTATTAAACCTCATTCAAGGGTTAGAGATCTCTTGGAATAACTTTGGAAAAAGGTTGTTTATAAAATTATGAGAAAGTGCAGAACAATTAAGAACTCAAAATGATATAACTAATTCTTGTCCATATGATAATGATGTGTTAGAAGAGACTAAGAACAAGAGCATATTGTAAAATAATGAGGGTCTTTTAAGTCTAATTAACAGGACTAGAATGCAATTAACTAATAAAACTTGAAATACAATAAACAGAACTGAACTAAAATGAAATTAACCTCCGAAGTACTACAGCTCTATCTCATTCGCGTGTTAGTGATATATTGGAACAATTCATGAGAACGGGATTGACTGTAATATTCGATGTAAGTAAACATAAAACATGATGCTCAGAAAACTGCCTAAATTAAGAATAAACAGAGTTTAAAATCACTTATCTAGAAAATATGCACAAAGCCTTTCGGACAGTAGGGGCCCTCTACCATCAGATTGGCACACGAATCCTCAACTCCTTAAAAGTGCTTCAGATCATGTATCAAAGTTGTCCTTCTTTCATTAAAGGAAAAACGCTCAGAAAACAGAGTATCACAGTTTTTGAGAAATAACAACAAAACATCAACTAGCTAGCTGTCTCTCGGTTCACCGAGTTATTCTTATAAGAAAAATACATAACTGTAATTGAGTAGAAATAGGCATAGGTGTCTTTTTCAATCAAAATCGAATTAGAACTCCCGTTGAGGACTTGTACTTTACTGAAGACATCTGCAGAGTCCTTGTCCTTGTAGAAGTCTACTTCTTAGTTTTGGCTTCCTCCACATGCATAACCACTTGCAGATTTTTTATCAGACTTTGTAGAGGGCAAGGAATGATGTAGGAGATTTCTGGAATTCAACCATATGCGTTTTTCCCTCAAATGACACCTATAACCTGTGTGAACATAAAGATAGTTGCGGAATATGTGACTAGCTACAGAATGGCTGCATTCTGTAGCTAAGTCTGATCAAAAATCACTATGACAACAAAACCACAAAAGTATAATAAGTCAGTCATTGCGTCCATTCTTAAAGTGACTTTAATCATTCCTATTGATATTTTAAGCCTATAACTGATAAAGGACAAATGGAATGAAGTGAAATTTGGTGAAAGGAAATCACATCTTTGGGGCTCAACATACCCCCACTGCAAAGCTTTTGCATGTCCTCATGCAATCAATCCATGTATTCTGAAACTTCTGATAGGACATCTAACTTCCTTTTTTTGTTTTTCTTGGTGTTCAATGGCATCCTAGGCTTCCTTATGACCAATTTGAACCTCAGATTTATAAGTGCCCTGCTCAACTTTTTGTTTTTCTTCTTCAGCTTCTCACTAGCCTTGTACAAATTTTCCATTTGCAGAGAGAGAGTTGTGTTCATGTTACTTTTCAGCTTGACTTGTTCCCTTAAAATTTAATTTTCATTTTTTATATGCCTATTAAGTACTGCCAATTCATATTTATCTCTTCTCAGCACTTCAATTGAAGATTCTTGTGGGCTAGGAGTTCTTCCTCTATTTTCTGAAGCTTTGTTTCCAATGACTCAACATAATTATAGATTTGTTGTTGGGCTGGGTCTACCTCCAGAGTTCCTCTATCAAGATCTTCTTTGTACTGGTACTTAGGAGATCTGTCAGTTGGTGTATCTTCATCTTCAATATCTATGATTCTTGTTTTCTTAACTCATGTTTTCTTCAATATGCCTCTAAGCCTATGGCTTCTTCTCAGTTTAGATGGTCCCTCACCTCTCTCCTTAGAATACTTCCTTATTATCATTTCCTTTTTAAGATGTTTCTTGATTTTAGCCAATTTTTCAAATATAATCTCCTCACTGTCTTCTTGTATGGATTTACCAATTTTAAGTTCAACAGATTTGGCAATTTCTCCTCTCCTGCTTCTTGTTACAAGTTTTCCTTCAGATGGAGTTTCTTTAGGTTCTTCAAAATGATTCCTCAAGAGGAACTCATCCCAACTGTCTCCCTCCTTTTTCAAATCATGCCCAATTAGGATTTTAACTAGGCCATGGTGATACAAGGTGGTTTCTAAGAATTGAACCCTTTTTTGGACATTAGAAGCCATCCTCTTTAGGCTATGGATTAAGAAAAAGGGTAAATTGATTTCTTCATGTAAGAAATGCATCATAATTCGAATGTGATAAACATATAGGGTGCCAAACCTTCCCTCACAAGTTATAAACTTTTTCAGAATTAGCAACATATTTCGCCATTTATTCTTTAAGGCTGAACTAGGAATGCCTTTCTTGAAAACTGAGATATCCATACCTGGTGTTTTTAGCATTTGCCTCCATGCTTCATTGTGAAATTCCTTGTTTTTGAACCATCATTCACCTTGCCTTGGTAACTCTGTTGCTTTTGCTATAAAGGATTCTGTGGTAATGAAATTGACATCACCTATTTCAACTTCTGACCCGTTGAATGACCGGGAAAATGACTTGGTGACCTCTTTATGAAACCCATTGAACTTCTCCAAAAACTGTAGCCATCCAACCTGTTGTAACATCTCTCTAATTTGTGGGTAACCTTCTAGATATTTGGTTCCGACTGGTTCGGACCTTACAATGAGTCCCATGGCTTCTTTTCTCAATCTTCAATTTACTGCTTCGTTACTGCTCTCCTATTCAAGGTAAAAATGGCTGTAGAAGGTTGTTTTAACCCCAAAGATGACTTCTCTGTTTCTGCAGACAGGAATTGACTACGGAAAAATGACATGAAGTGGATATGGAATGAGTGAAATATGATGAGGGTAAATCATACGAATAAATTAGTTTGAGAGCTGTCATGAAGTAAAAGACCATGGAGAAATCCCATGAGGATTTCAAAATCATCACTGAATATTTCGGGTTAGTGACGTGACCTAATAGGTCACTTCAAGTACTAACCGTTAATTTTTAATAAATGATGATTTGATATGGCAGAATGGAAGGGATTTGTCCAAGGATTTTATGATAGGCTTGATCAATACGAATAATCAAAATAACTTTATGAAAAATACATATGACTTAACCATACTATAGCTTTCATAATCTGTTATCATAATAATTTCACAATTTTACCTTAGTCCTTCTTTTGATTTTTTTTGTTGTTTTAATATGCTTTGTCTTCATTTGAAAATCATTGATCTTTCAGTCTTCATAATCCCTTTGATTTGACATAGGTGTACAGGATCAATTTGCTGCTGAACAAGTGGTTGCTGGATAGTTGGCTACAGAATATCTGGCTGTAGAATGTCTGGCTGCAAAATGTCTGGCTACAGAATATCTGGCTGCAAAATGTACCTGTAAAAGCCTTGAGACATGGAATGAAATGATTTGAAACATGGATGGAATGTAGTATCAAATGAAATAAAATGGATCATGAAATATGGTGGAATGAAGCATGAGTGAAGTGAAATATGATGGAATGAAATGGATCATAAATTTGAACTGGAATGAAATATGAAAAGTGGCCTGCAACTTATGATTTGTAATACTCAATTGCAGAAAGAGATCAATTTTGAAAATCTAAAATGAAAATGAAATGGACCATGAAATGGAGTGAATGAAGTATGGATGAATGGAGTGAATGAAATATGAATGAAGTGAGATATGATGGAGTGAAATGGATCATAAGTGGAATGTGATATGTAAAGTGGGTCTGCACTTATGATTTTATGATAGTTGCTTTGCAGGAAAAGAACAATTTTGAAAAGCTAAAGTGTCAGAAGGATTCTGATTTTCACTTTATCTTTTCTGTATAAACATGCTAATCAATGATTAGTTTTCATGTTTATACTTTATTTATTTATTTATTTTTCATGCATCTGATTTCAGAAAATACAATTAAGTTGATGAAGAAGAAGGATTCTTCTTCATTAACTTCACATCACTGTTCTCTTGGAATATCTTGACAAATTCTTCTCTTGAAAGTGGCTTATGATACAGTTTCAGTCTATGACCATTTACAAGAAAAGTGACCTCATCTTCATCTATTGTCCTAATTTTTATTGCTCCATTGTCAAAAAATTTCACAATTTCATATGGCCCAAGCCAATGTGTTTGAAATTTACCTTGAAAATCTTTGAACTTTGAATCAAACAAGAGGGCCCAGTCACCTTCTTTGAATTTCTTTTCCTTAATGTACTTATCATGCCATCTAGCACTTTGCTATTGGACTATATTTGTTCTTTGGACTGCATCTTGTCTGATCTCATACAATTCATTAATCTGCTCCAATCTATGCTTTTGTGCTTCTGTTAGATCAAGTCCTAGCTGGACTGTCATTTTAAAAGTTTGAATCTGAAACTCTATGGGAAACAAGACTTGTTTTCCATAAACAATTTCATAAGGAGTATGACCTGTTGTGCTTCTCCATGTAGTTCTATAGGCCCACGAGGCTTCAGGAAGCCTGTTAGGCCCACAAGGCTTCAGGAAGCCTGTTTGCCCAATCTCTTCTATGTAAATGAACAGTCTTTGTTAGGATCCCTTCAATGACCTTATTAGTAGATTCCACTTGTCCATTTGCTTGTGGATGATAGGGAGTATATTTTTTGTGTCTAATTTTGTACCTCTCCACCATTTGTTCCACTAGATTTGATGTGAATTGAGCTCCTTGATCTGTAACAATTTCTCTTGGGACACCAAAACGAGTAAAAATATCCTCACAAATAAAATTAACTACAGATGCTTCAGTAGCAGAAATTAATGGCTTGGCCTCTACCCATTTGGTAACATAATCAGTGCAAACTAACATATATTTATTTTGTCTTGATGGAGGACTAATAGGTCCTACAAAATCTAAAGCCCATTTCTCAAAAGGTTCAATATGTACCTGAGGCTCCAATGGCATCTCACCTGAAGGAGAAGGTTTCCCTACCCTTTGGCAGCTGTCACACCTTTTGACATACTCTTTAGCATCTTTAAAAAGGGATGGCCAATAGTATCCTAAATTAAGGATCTTATAAGCTATCCTTTTATCAGCAAAGTGTCCACCACAAGGTTCATCATGACATGCCTTGAGGATCTCAGGCATCTCATCTTCTCGAACACATCTCCTAATTATAAAGTCTGGACCTGTTTTGTATAACTCATTAGCAACCCATGAATATTTTGCACTGTCATAAATGATCTTTCTTTTGTCTCTTGCATTCATTATTGAAGGAAATTTCCCTGAAACTAGATAATTAGCAATGTCAGCAAACCAAGGAGTTTGAGTAGAAATTGCAAAAAGATATTCATTAGGGAATTGATCTTCAACTGGAGTATTGTCTTTAATTTTTTGGAGTCTAGATAGGAAATCAGCTACTGTATTTTGTTTCCCAGGCCTATCTAGAATGGTAATGTTGAATTCCTGTAAAAGCAATAACCATCTTATGACTCTGCCATTAGTAATTGATTTGTTCATTAGATATTTAATTGTAGAGTGATCTGTGTGAACAAAAGTTTCATAGCCTGTTATATAATGTCTAAATTTATTTATGGCATGAACAACAACTAAGAACTCTTTTTCAGTTACAGTATAATTTAACTCTGAAGGAGTCAAATTTTTACTTGTATAGTAGATGGCATAAGGAATCGGGTCTTTTTGTCCCAATACTGCTCCTAAAGCTGTATCCGAGGCATCTGTTGAAATATGAAAAGGTAATTTCCAGTTAGGTCCCCTTAAAATAGGTGCTTCAGAGATTTTTATTTTCAGGGTCTCAAAGGCTAACTGGAAATCAGGATTCCATTTGAATTCATAGTCCTTGGTAAGTAATTTTAAAAGTGGAGATGCTATCTTGGTGAAGTTTTCTATAAACCTTCGATAATATCCTGTAAATCCTAGAAAAATCCTAACATATTTTTGACAACTTGCACGTATCACGCTGCTGACTTCAAATTTTGACTCATCAACGAATCCCATCCCTCAAATGTGATGCCCCCAAACAATTCCAAATTCCCAAGCAGAACATCAGAACATCATAAACACTTCTCATGACTTAGTGAAAGATTTGCTTCTTTACATCTCTTTAAAACTTTTTCCAAGTTTGCTAAGGCTTCTTCAAATGTGTTTCCATTAGACCGTGAAAGCATCCATATATACTCTACACAATCATGTATTAGATATGAAACAAATTCCTAGTATTGCCCTTTGAAATGTTGCAGGTGCATTGCATAATCCAAATGGCAATACTCGGTAAGCATAGGTACCCCAAGGACAGGTAAATGTGGTTTTGTCCTGATCTTCAAGTGCTACTTGGATTTGATTATAACCACTAAACCCATCTAAAAATGAGAAGTACTTTTTGCCAGCTAATGTATCTAATACCCGATCTATGAAAGGTAGGGGAAAATGATCTTTAAGAGTAGCTTTGTTTAATTCTCGATAGTCAATACATACCCTCCATTTACCATTTTTCTTTGGCACAATTACCAAAGGAGAAACCCACTGACTATCTGAAATGGGATAGATAAAGTTGACATTTAACAATTTCTGCAATTCTTCTTTAACAATCTCCCTAAGATTTGGATTCATTCGTCTCTGAGGTTGTCTGATTGGTTTACAATTTTCCTCTATGTAGATGTGATGAGTGCAAGTCTTAGGGATTATCCCTTTCTTATCAGTGTACTCCCATGCATATGCAGAAGAATGTCTCTGTAATATCTTGACTAGCTTTTCTTGTTGAGATTTCTCTAGGTTCTTATTTATGTTTAAAGTTTTACTTGGAAATATCTTAATTGTAGAGCTGCCAAATTTATCCATGGAGTAAAGAGACATCTGTCTTGATGATAAAAACTCAATGTTGGATTCTTCTTGAAATTGTTCATGTTTTTATTCCGAAGAGGATTCAAAATTTTCTAAGGTATTTAGAATCTGGCTATCTTCACTAATTTCTAAAATTGTGAAGAGAGGTTGTATGTCTTCTTCATCCTCAATCCATTGAGTATCATTTAATTCTGTAATTGTTTTTGCTGGAGGATACAAGGTAAATTTCTTGGTTGAACTACCATCAGAGATGTACATATCACCGGATCTACAACTAATGAAAGCATTAGCTTTAGCTAACCAAGGTCTTCCTAATATAATAGGATGCCCTCCTAGATTATTCTTAGGAGTTAGAATCATAAAATCCACAGGATACTCCCAAGAATCTAGGGACACTAGAATGTCTTCTATTACCCCATCAGGTTTGATCACAGATCTGTCTGCTAATTGTAATAATGTGGGTGTAAAAAGAAGATTAGGAAGTTTTAGTTTATCCATGATTTGTCTACTCATGATATTGATTGCTGCTCCTAAATCAATAAGTGTGTTTTGGATATCAGTTCCATTGATGTGTATTTTAACAACTGGATTTTTTGGGTCTAGATACTTTGGAATGGCAATCTTAACCATCATGATATCTGCTATTTTTCCTGCCAGTTGAATTTTCTTTGTCTCTTTGATTCTTTTTCCTGTTTTTTTCATGCTCAACTCCTTTATTGTTTTTTCTAAAATTGGAATTTCCTTGATAGCTTGTAATAATGGGATCTTAATACAAACATTCCTTAGCTCATCTACGAAATCATAATTAGGCACCATAATTTGTTTTTCTACACCTATATCAATTTGTAATCTTTCTGGAAAGGGAGGTGTAGAGGTAGATGTTGATGGCTGCTCTAATATAGGAGTTGAAATTATTGGTTCTTTTTGTTTTGATTTTTTAATATTTGGGTCTTGAAAAGATGTGTCTTCTTCAAGACTTTTATTTACCCGTAGAGAATCTTCCTCAGAGTTGTTTTGTTCTTGTATGATTACAGAAGGTTTCTTCTTTTCAAGTATTCTTCCAGACCTAAGTTGAACATCATTAAGGTCTAAAGGAGTAATAAAATAGGTTGGAAACTGTTGGCCTTCTATCATGTATGTGTTCTGAGGATTTTTATTGTTGGGGTTTGGTATGGGTTGGGCAGGTAACTGATTTGTTTTCTGAGGAAATGGTAATGGAAGTGGTGGATTTTGAGGATTTTGTTGAGGAGGGAAATGTGGATATGGTGGATAGGATGGTGGATATTGATAGTACTAAGAGTATCTTCCATAGGGATTTTGTGCTCCTTGTGCCCAAGTTTGAGATTGATTTTGGAATTGGGGCCAAGGTTGCTGCCAAGAATTCCAATTTGGTGGGGGTTGATTATACAGCTGATCATGGAATCCTTGTGTTTGAGGTCCTTGCCAAGGCCTCCTAGAGACAAAATTGAGAGATTCTGTGGAATTTGTAGGGGTTTCTTCTTGAAAGACAGCTTTAAGACCAAGAAGTGAAGGAAAACTCTTGGTCTCATGTTTTTCTGAACAAATTACACAAGTCTCTACTATTTTTGCATCCAAAGGGCACTCTCTCAAGGCATGCTTCTTTCTAGATTTGGGACAAAATATTGCTAAGGCATCAGATTCAACTTTTTGCTTGGTTTGTAATTTAAGGGTGTCTATTTTTTCACTAAGACTCCCTAAAATGTCAGATTTGAATTCATCAAGCATATGTCCTATTTCTGCCCTACTTACTATCCCAGAAGCAGACTTACTTGCCCTTGAAAGAGCAGGGTCTCTTGGTCTTTTTACAGTTTTAGATTTCCCTCTTGAAAGGTTGATACATAATTCAACTATTTCAGGTAATGTGAGCTGAGATATATCCCCTTTTCCCATCATATTAAGAATATCTAGCCATTCATCCCTAATTGTCTTCAACAAGAGAGATTTCAAAGTATCTTGGTCTAAGTTTTCCATTTTTTCTCTTTTGATGTTATAGTTAAACCTCTCCAACAAATCTTCCAGATTTTCATCCTCTTTTTGTAGCATTTTAAATACTTCCTCCTTATGGTTGACTGGCATACATTAATCCAAATACCTCTCTAGAAATGCATGTTTCATGTCTTCCCATGTCCTAATAAAATTGTTGATCAAACTCATAAACCATTTTAATGCTGCTCCTTTCAATGTTGAAGGGAATAGTTTAAGTTTTTTGGCATCTTGTAAGTAATCATAGGTTCTACATAGGACTTCAAATTCAAATAGGAAGGTTTCAGGATCTTCACTTTTGAGTCCGTAAAAGTTTGGAAGGACAGAGGATGAAATGTTTTTCATAGTTGCTTTAGTTTCTTCATCTACTATGGGAAACCCAAAAGAGCTTCCCATTTCCCTTATACCTCTTCCTCTGCCTCCTTCTTCACCTCTACCTCCTTCTCCTTCTGCACCTCTACCTCCTTCTCCTCTACCTCTACCTCTACCTCTACCCCCTCCAAATAGTGTATGTTCTCCATTAAAGACTCCTCCTCCCCCTTCTTCTGCCATGGTTGATTCTTCTGTGGAAGTAGAAAAGTTTATGTTCCTAGCAGGGGTTCTTGAATCTTCTTCTAAGACAGGTTCAGTGGATGAAGTGGAAGGTATTTCTGATGGAATATCTGATCTTAAGTCTTCTAGAAGTCTATGATCAGTAAAGTATGGGATGTGGGTTTGAGTTGGAGGTGTGCTGCCTCTTGGTCTTGGTGGAATAAGTGGTGTTCTAGAAATCAAGCTTCTAATTCTTATGAATCTACCCCTCGAGTCTCTTTCTCTACACATATCATTGTTTTTTGGAGGTAAGAAACAAGGCTACCTAGTTACACTTCCCCGACAACGGCGCCAAAATGTCTGCTCAACTTAGTTTTCCTAAATTGATGTCATAAATTGTCAACCAGGGCTAGTAAATTGTTGAAGTGAAGTGCATTATATGTGCCTAGGTATCTTATTCCTACTTCGTTGTGTTTAGTTTTTTTCTAGTGTTTTTGGTTTTGTGTTTTTATGCTAAGAGGAAAAGAACTAAATTATTGGCAAAGAGAAGTTATTGATCACACTAAAACAGAGCAAAATCTACTCTAAACTATGTATGGCACCTAAGAACAGAAAATGCTAATCCATAGATTGTAAAGCTTGACAATAAAATTAACTCATAACATTAACTCATTCCAATTCATTTCATTAGAGGTATGTTGGAACAACTTGAGAATAGGATAAGTTTGATGTAATGAAGTTCTCTTTAGTAAACAACAACTTAAAATATCACAGAGAAAATCTCATCCATTGTTAGAAATTTGTTGGAACATTTTGAGAAAAGAATATTTGCAATATAGTAAGGAATCCTATGCTAAAATAACTTTTGACACTAGAATTAACCCATTCTGCAACTCAAAATGTCACTATTAAACCTCATTCAAGGGTTAGAGATCTCTCGGAATAACTTTGGAAAAAGGTTGTTTGTAAAATTATGAGAAATTGCAGAACAGTTAAGAACTCAAAATGATATAACTAATTCTTGTCCATATGATAATGATGTGTTAGAAGAGACTAAGAACAAGAGCAGCTTGTAAAATAATGAGGGTCTTTTAAGTCTAATTAACAAGACTAGAATGCAATTAACTAATAAAACTTGAAATACAATAAACAGAACTGAACTAAAATGCAATTAACCTCCGAAGTACTACAGCTCTATCTCATTCACGTGTTAGTGATATATTGGAACAATTCATGAGAACAGGATTGACTGTAATATTCGATGTAAGTAAACATAAAACATGATGCTCAGAAAACTGCCTAAATTAAGAATAAACAGAGTTAAAAATCACTTATCTAGAAAATATGCACAAAGCCTTTCGGACAATAGGGGCCCTCTACCATCAGATTGACACACGAATCCTCAACTCTTTAAAATTGCTTTAGATCATGTATCAAAGTTGTACTTCTTTCATTAAAGGAAAAATGCTCAAAAAACAGAGTATCACAGTTTTTGAGAATTAACAACAGAACATCAACTAGCTAGCTGTCTCTCGGTTCACCGAGTTATTCTTATAAGCAAAATACATAACTGTCATTGAGTAGAAATAGGCATAGGTGTCTTTTTCAATCAAAATCGAATTATAACTCCTGTTGAGGACTCGTACTTTGCTGAAGACATCTGCAGAGTCCTTGTCCTTGTAGAAGTCTACTTCTTAGTTTTGGCTTCCTCCACGTGCATAACCACTTGCAGATTTTTGCTCAGACTTTGTAGAGGGCAAGGAATGATGTAGGAGAGTTCTGGAATTAAACCATATGTTTTTTTCCCTCAAATGACACATGTAACCTGTGTGAACATAAAGATAGCTGCGGAATATGCGACTAGCTACAGAATGGTTGCATTCCGTAGCTAAGGCTGATAAAAAATCACTATGACAACAAAACCACAAAAGTATAATAATTCAGTCATTGCGTGCATTCTTAAAGTGACTTTAATCATTCCTATTGATCTTTTAAGCCTATAACTGATAAAGGAAAAATGGAATGAAGTGAAATTTGGTGAAAGGAAAGGACATCTTTGGGGCTCAATAGTGCAGCAGTTTTAAGACCCATGCTTTATTCCTCGCATAGCACTCGCCTCGTGTCGACCCTCTTGACACGAAATCAAGTTTCCGAGGGGGTAAGGCTCCGCCTTACTCCTCTGCTTCGTGACTCCCCCGGAATTGCACTTGCAGAATCCCTTGCCAGCGTGCATAAAGTGAATGCGAGCCCCATTTTATATTCTTCCCCTTTATACCTTTTATATCTTTGCTTGGCTAATGTTCAAAATCCTTATGTATTTCTGCTCCATTATAGAAATGTGCTTATCCATTAGGCACGTGACTTAGCTTAGCGCTATTCCTACTTAGCCAGCTTCAAACATTTACCATGAGTAATGTTATTAGGTGCTTTGCTCCACATGACTTAAATTAGAATGTTAAGGGTGAACTATATAATCAACACCCGGGAAAGCTGCGATCTCTCTTTCCGAGAAAGGTCTGGTTGGCCAGTTCACAGGTTTGTGGCCTACCCCCAAAACCGTTCAGAAATGGGTTGAAAGGAATTGGGTTCAGTTCACCCAAGGGAAAATCTCTATCCACTTCTGTGGCAGAGGTTATTATACCTTTCACTTTGAATCCAAGAGCGATCAGGTTCTTATTTTTCGCAGTGGACCTTACTTCATGGACACCAGAGGACTGTATTTAAATTGATGGACTCCTTATTTTGATCCAGAATTGGACATCCCAAATGTTGTTCCAGTTTGGGTCGGACTTCCACACCTTCCGTTTCACTATTGGGGATATGAATCGGTGCGCGAAATAGGAAACATAGTTGGAAAATATATAGACAGAAGCGAACCCAAAGATAACATGAAGGCTTGTGGATCTGCGTCGAGGTGGATCTTGGAAGGGGCCTCCCGGAAGCCGTCAAGCTCAAGGTAGACAAATGGACAAACATACAACAACTGGACTATGAGAAAATACCCTTCAAATGCAAGGTATGTCATGAGTACGACCATTTTGCAAATAGATGTAGTAAGAAAGAAGAAACTGAAAAATATGTAGAAGAAACCCCGGATCTAAAATGGGAACAAGTGAAAAAAAAAAGGCCACAATACCTCAACCTGTCTCCCAGCCTCCACATCTGCCTGGCCCCCCATCCGCAGCCTCAAAACCCACCTCTCAACCCTCCTCCTCAATCCCTGACTCCTTCTTGGGAAAAAATCCTTTTGATATCCTGTCCAATGCCCTCATCCCATCTGAGCCTACTATTACCACTATCTCCCCAAACCCCATCCCACAGACCTCTCACTCTGCTCCCCCTCCTAGCTCCCCCCCCCCCTCTAGGCTTCTTCTCCCAGCAGGAGGATCCTCTCTCTCTCTTCAATCCTCTCCCCCATACCTTGGATCAATTCCTTACTCGAAACCAAAAAAAAGAAACTCCTCTTAACATTGAAAACACAAAGAAAGTTGGAAGGAGATAAAACAAGGAAATAAGGGATGAGGCAACAGTTAAAGATATATCTTTGGGAACGCAACAGGGTCTTGAAATATTCCTTGAAAAATTTCCTAAGAGCAAAGAGAAAGCACAACAGGCTCATAAAGGGAAGGTTCCCTCAGCCACCAACAATAGTAAATAATGATAGTTGTCTCTTGGAATTTCATAGGGCTGGGTCACCCCTCCAAAGTAAATTTCCTAAAAGACCTCATAAAAACTGAAAACCAGACATCCTCTTAATCCAAGAGACAGAAATCAACAGTCAAGAAGTGAACACAATAATAGAAAAATCAAAAAACTATGAATGGAAAGCAATCTTAGCAAATAGAGCCTCGGGAGGAATTTGTACTATTTGGAAAAAAGGAAAATGGCACATGCATTATACCACAAAAAAAGAACACTGTATAAACACAATTTTGGAAAATGCAGAAAATGGGAAAAAAAGCAGCATTTACAATATATATTCTCCTAATCACTACAAGGACAAAGAGACATGCTGGCGAACTCTATGAGAAAACACAATGGAGGATTATGAAGAAAACCTCATTGTTGGAGGAGATCTCAACCTTATTCTCAAGGCGGAGGAAAAAAGAGGAGGCACCTTTTTGCCTGATCCAAACAAAGAGACTTTAGAATAAATTATGGAACAATGCAACCTCCTGGATATCCTTCCAAAAAATGGAAAATACACATGGGACAACAGAAGAAAGGGAAGGCAAACATCAAAGAAAGGCTGGATAGGATTCTCATACGGGACAAAATGGTGGCCAGCTTCAACAGAGTATCCTCAAGAATCATTCCTTCGGCAGCTTCAGACCATAAACCTGTTCTAATTGAACTTGGAATGGCTGAAAACTATGGTCCCCTTCCTTTTAGGCAGCCATGAAGAAGACAAACAAGAGGTGAAAATATTTGGAGGAAAAATATTAGCGGTTCACCTACATACATATGGGAATCAAAGCTAAAAGCTACCAAAGCCAAATTGAAAGATTGGGATAATACCAACTACCAGGAGCCACACAGAGAGAAAGAGACCTTAAACCGTGTACTAACAAAAATATAAGAGGAACTGGAAAGCACTGACAGCATAGTTGAGAAATAGGGAAGGGGAAAATAAATCCAATGGAAAATCTACATGAATAATAGACAAGAAGAAGAAACATGGAGGCTGAAATCCAAGCAAGTTTGGATACAAGCTAGAAATAAGAATACCACCTTCTTTAAAAACTCAGCTAAAACAAGAATGATAAAGAACAACATAGAAAAAATAATTGGAGAAGAAGGACAAGAAATAAAGGGCCAAGAAGAAATAAAAAATGAGGTTCTTAGACACTTCAAAACCCTCTTGACAACAGTTGATAGTCAGGAAAACCTAGAGGAATTCTTAAAGCATATCCCAAAGGTAATTGATATGGAAACGAACAATTCCCCCATTAAATAAGTCACTGAATAAGAAGTCAAGGAAGTTGTTTGGGATTTGCAGCCGGATAAGGCACTGGGTCTAGATTTCTTTCCCATTGCTTTCTATCGCACCTTTTGGCATCTCATCAAAAAATATTTAATGAAGATGATTAGATATGTTATCAGGAAGAAAAATATTGGGGGATTCATCAACTCCAAATATCTAGCCCTCATTCTAAGATATCCCCGCCCATCCACCCTTAACCAATTTCGTCCAATCTCCCTCTTCAATGCCTCTTACAAGATCATCTCCAAAATTATTGTTGGCAGGCTGAAACCCCTTCTCCACTTCCTTATCTCATAAAATAAAGGAGGTTTTGTCCCCAACTGGAAGATTGTTGATAATAATATTCTGGTACAAGAATATCTCCACACTAGCCTCTCTAAGAATGAAAAAGGGTTCATTCTCAAAATGGATATAGCTAACAATTTTGACAGAGTAAACCTCACTTTCCTTGTAGTTGTTTTAAAAACATATGGTTTCTTTGATGACTTCGTCAATTTAATCCAGGCTTACACAACTGGCCCTTGGATATCCCCCCTTGTTAATGGCAGACCTTGTGATTTTTTTCAAAGCTCAAGGGGTCTAAGGCAGGGTTGCCCCTTGTCTCCTTTCCTTTATATTCTTATGGCTAAATCACTAATCCGAACTGGAGCATAGTAGAATAAATTCCACCTTAACAGGCCTCTCTATCAGCAGTCGAACCAAAAGAATAAATCACTCCTTGTTTGCTAATGACACTCTCCTTTTGGGTGGAGCATCCTGCATTGTTGCTAGAATATTCAAAACCATCATTGACAACTTCTTGGATGTATCAGGTGGACTGGTTAACAATGGAAAAATCTCCATATATATTTGGAATACATCCATTAGAATTCTTCAGCAGATTTCCCAAATTCTGTAAATTCCTTATCAGAACAACTGGGATCATTTCCAATACCTTGGGCTACCCATCACCAAGAAAAACATGAAGACTGAAATCTGGAGAAAATATGCTGAGAAGATGAAAACAAAAATTCAAGCTTGGGGCATGCTCTAGCTAAATCAAGTAGGGCGAATCATCCTCATCAAATCCATTCTTTCGGCCTTGCCTCTATACCAATTTTCTCTCATCGCAGCTCCTGCAAGCATTCACAAGCAAATATAAATTATAATCATAAGCTTCTTGTGGCAAGGCGGGAAAAGAGAAAGAAAAAAATTCAGTCTAGTAAATTGGAAACAAGTTACAACTACTTACAAAAATAGAGGACTCTCCATAAAAGTCCCTAGAATAATGAATCTGGCTTGGGAAATAAGATTGCATGGAGGTTCCTAACAGGGGAAAAACTCTGGTGGAAAGCAGCACTAGAGGAAAAATACCTCAATGCACCAAGAATCTCTATTCTGGAAAAAAGTCCCCCAATTAGACCCTGCAATCAAATATGGAAAGTAATCTCCAGTGCAATTCATTTAATTAAGGACCACATCTCAAAGAGACTTGGAAACGGGGAACAGATAAATTTATGGAAGGACAACATAATGGGACATCCTCCCTTAGACAATAATCCAAACATTAAGGATATAAAGAGATGGATGATAAGGGAAGGATACAAGAAATTGGAAGACATTTCCAACTAGGATTTAGATGGCGAATGGAAACAATGGGCCAAACCCAATCTTCCCAATTATCTAGAAAATCAATGGAATCTCATGACTTCTCTTCTTGTAGGTGCGACACCAATCAACAAAAACATCAAAGATGCTTCCTATTGGATACCAAAAGGAGGAGAGTATTCAGTTAATACTGGATATAAAAAAATTCAAGAGCATCAGAGACAACAAGAATGGCAATATTGGAGGCAGGCCTGGAAGGTGGAAACCCTCCCCAAGATAAAAATATTCTTATGGACACTGCTACACAGCAAATCATTAACAGCAGAGAACTTAAAGAAGAGAGGAATATGTGGACCATCATAATGTCCTCTCTATATGAAGACAGAGGAAAAAATCCAACATCTTTTCCTAGAGTGTCCCTTTTCTAGAAATTTTTAGGAGGCAATGGTGACACCTATTGAAGAAAATTTGAACTATAGTATTCCTCTAAGTCAGTTTATTAGCAAATGGAAAAGCATCATTCCTCACTTATTTAAAAACAAATCAATAATTCAGAGATTCTGGAGCAACCTACCATCTTTTCTCTGTTGGCAAATTTGGCTAGCCAAAAATGGGAAAATTTTCCAAAACAAAATCCCCACAGTAAATATAATAACATCAAAAGCCCAGGGAATGATGATTGAGTTTCTCTCAGCCAAAGGGCTCTATTGAATATACATGGCACAACTTCAGGAAGAAGAAAGAAGCTGGATTGGTTTTGTCGTCAACAAGATCAGCTTCAGTCTTCATCAAAAGAACACAAGGACACAAAAAATCTGGAAAATTAGAAAGACAGAAGCTGAGTTTCAATTTTGGATTCATTCTCTCAATAGAGCCCGCCTTTTCTTTGACAAAGCGTCAAAGTAAAATCCGGGCAAAGCAGGATCAGGAGGCCTTATCATCCGACAAGATAAAACTAATCTGATAGCTTACAATTGGGGATTAGGAAAAATGTCAAATAACAAAGCAGAGGCTTACGGACTACTTTTAGGTCTCAAAATCCTAAGGGACAGGAAAAAAATAACGCAATTATTTTTGGAGACTCTTCTCTCATCATCCAAGCAATGGTGAGAAAATCCCCTCAAAAAAATGTAGCTCTCAATCAAATCCTGCACAGAGCAAAAAATTTAGCGAAGCATATAGGAAAGATTGAATATTATCACATCCTCGGAGAAAACAACAAGCAAGAAGATATTCAAGCTAATGAGGGAGTTCAGAGAAATATTGGACAAGCCATAATTGATGGCATCACATCTCAAATCCCTATTCCATGACTTCTTGTCCTTCCTCTCTTTCTTCATCGTACCTCCATCTTTTTATTGATCAAAAAATCAGCAGATATATCATGATTATACTCTCTGTATCAAAATATGACATATGCCTTTTCATATACACTCCAATTGAAAAACTAGGTTGGTTGGGTCACATTAATACTCTACCAATGTAGAATTTTCATTTTGTTTCATTAGAAACTTCTTTGAATTCTATTGGAATTTGGATTTTTGTAGGATTACCACTCAAAATAATTTATAAAAACCTGTGAAAATGTGTGATTTTATTTATCTTAGTTCACTATGATGTTTGGACAAACAATTGGTACACAGTTTGTTGTAGATATGTTTCATTGTTTGAATTCATATGAAGATATTATGGTAACATAAAACTTATGAAATTGATTCAAAATAACATCAAAATGATTGTATCAATCTACAGCAAGAGATCAACATAGCTGATATAATAATGGAAATCATTAAATATCATTCATTGAGTCATTACACAAGAGATCGTACGATGGTATTCCAAAGGCTTACAATAATAACTGACAAGATAAATTATAATGAACAAAGGAACTTGGGTATATGTTGCTCAAGAGTCCTCTTGTCCTTAATCAACTACAACATTGTGTATGAAACCATTCAAACAAACTACATGGAGCCACTCATCCTCATTTTCATAAATATATTTAGCGTGGAAAATATAGCATATATATCACCTAGTGAAATCAGCCTCAAACAACTGATCATCCTTATCCCTTTCTAGCGTAGGAGTTCAGTTTTTTATGAGTGACTTGACCCACAAGTGTAAGGAAACTTATCCCACATAGAGATATGGTACAATATGCAATATGACCAACAAAAAGGACAATGGAAATTGTCATACCAGGAGGTAACTCCGCAAAACTGAAGATGCATTATATGGAGATTGTATGTGTACTTATACATGGAGGTGAGACTATTGGGATTCACTTGCCAATGTCTCTTGGCCTTCGTTATTTACTAAATTACAATAAAATACAATCTCACCCAATCCCTTAGGATTAGGTGTCAACATTCCCCCCTTTAATCTGAAGGGATGTTGGTGAGTCCAAGCATCATTCTGAACTTTTCAAACTTTTCTTTTCCAAGTGCTTTGGTGAAGATGTCTGCGGTCTGCTCATTTGTGGAACAATGACGTAGATGGATAGTTTTGGCCTCAACATGATGTCAAATCAGATGGTATTTTGTATTTATGTGCTTTGTTCGATCATGGAACTCGGGTTCTTGGCCAACTTTATTACAGAAGTGTTGTCGATCATGAGTGGTGTTGAATGCATTTGTTTCATTTGAAAATATTCTAGGATTTTCTTGAGCCACACAATTTCGTTTGTTGCTTCAGCTGTTGCCACATATTTTGCCTCAGTTGTGGAATCTACTGGAACTAATTGTTTACGTGATCTCCATGAGACAGCTCCTGATCCAAGACTCATGGTATAACCTGAAGTAGACACCCTAGTTTCTTTGTCCCCATCAAAGTATGAATCAGAGTAACTGATCAAGCTGAAATCGCCTACCTTTGTATATTTGAGTCCAAAGTCTTGAGTCCCCTTCAAGTACTTTAGAACTCTTTTTGTAGCAGACAAATGTCCTTCACAAGTTTTTTGCACAAACTTGGAGAGGATTCGAACAAAAAATGAGATGTCTGATCTAGTGGTAGTCAGGTAGATAAGAATTCCTACAATTTGTCTACACTTCGTTGCATCCTCGAATTCCTTCCCTTCAATGGATGTGAGCTCCAATTTTTGTTCCATTGGAGTGGTTAAGGGATTGCATTCATCCATGCCAAACTTGTTCAAAAGATCTCCAATGTACTTCTTTTGAGAAAGAAATATAAATTTAGGATGTTGAGTTACTTCAATACCTAGATAGTAATGAACATAACCCAAATCAGTCATTTCAAAACCTTTCTTCAATTCTTTCTTTATGGGTGCAATATAACTCTCATTGTTCCCTGTCATCAAAAGATATACAATTGTTTTTTCAACTTTCTTAACAAGCAAAGTTGCATCATCGAGATCAAAATGTTTGAAGTCAAGTTTCGAAGATGCTCAGTTAATTTATCATACCAGGCTCATGGTGCTTGCTTGAGGCTATACAAGGATTTTATAAGCTTGCATACATTGTGTTCTTGGCCCTTCACAACAAATCCTGATGGTTGGGACATAAAAACTTTCTCCTTTATATCTCCATTCAAAATGGCAGTTTTTACATCCATCTGATGGACTTTCCATCCCTTCTGAGCTGCTAGGTCAAAGAGTGTCTGGATGGTGGCCCATTTTGCTGTGGGAGAAAATTTTTCTTTATAATCAACCCCTTCTTTCTATGCAAAACCTTTTTCCACAAGCCTGGCTTTGTGCTTGTAAAGTGAGCCATCTGCTTTGTACTTGTTCTTGTAGACCCACTTACAGCCAATTGGTTTGGTTCCCAAAGGAGGATCAACCAGCTTCCAAGTGCCATTCTTTATCAAGGCATCATACTCCTTTTGCATCGCTTCATTCCATTCAACATGAGAAGCGTCTTCTTTGAAGGAAGTTGGTTCATGATCTGTAGACAAATTCAATTAACAGTTATA
This sequence comes from Pinus albicaulis, assembly GCA_034641835.2. Taxonomy (NCBI): domain Eukaryota; kingdom Viridiplantae; phylum Streptophyta; class Pinopsida; order Pinales; family Pinaceae; genus Pinus; species Pinus albicaulis. Next base: position 1,130,891,097 of record CM076578.1, on the reverse strand, counting down.
AGCAATATCCATATCAACAGGTGAATAAGAATTATGTATGTCACCTTCGTTTTGTCTAGTGGAACTTCTTGTCCTGTCTTTCCAACCTCATCGGGACGAACGTTTTCTAGTGTCTTTGTCAGCCATTTTGGGGGACCTTTCTGAGATGGCCCAGGCTGCTCATTTGACTGAGTTGGAATTGAATCAAGATTCAATCTCTCAATTCTGTCAATCACATCGTTCAAGGTGTCATCCGTGGTTGGTTCTTCATGTGGGGGAGAGAGTGCTTCGGAAAATGATTCCACAGATTGATTCAGTATAGGAATCCCCCCTTCAAGATGTGGAATCTAATTATCAAATTCTTGAAAATACTTTGCATGTGTGAATCTATCCAGGCGATCAAGTTGCCGCTCAACAACATTGTCAGTCTTGGAAGATTCAAGGAATATGACATCTCTTGCTATTACAAACTTCTTATTGACTTCATCATAGAGATGATATCCTTTGGAGGTATTGGAATACCCCAAGAAGATACATTTTTGACTTCTAGCACCAAGTTTATTCCTTTGTACCTTGGGTATCAAAGCATAACAGGTGGAACCAAAGACCCTGAAATGCTTTACCGAAGGAATGTGGCCATGCCACATTTCATAAGGAGTTTTGTTTCTGATTGAATTTGAAGGACACCTATTCTTTATGTATACAACACATAGAACTGCATCAACCCAAAACATCAATTTTACATTCTTAAAAAACATCATGGAGCGAACCATATTTAAAATTGTCCTGTTCATTCTTTCAGCTACACCGTTCTATTGGGGATTATAGGGCACAATTGTTTGATGTTTGATCCCATGTTGACGAAGATAGTTTTCAAATTCGTTTGAAGTGTATTATTTTCCATTATTACTGCACAAAGAGCCAATATGAGTTTGTGCATCATTTTCAATCCATGCATGAAAATTCTTGAATGTTTGAAAAGCATCAGATTTGTTCTTCAATAAGTAAACCCAACACATTTTGGTGTAATCATCAATAAATGTCATCATATATTTATTTCCATTTGCAGAAGCAACAAGCATAGAGCCACATAATTATGAATGAATAAGCTCAAGTTTTCTATGTGCTCTAGAATTTGAATCATGAACTGGCTGTTTTCTATGCTTTCCTAGAATACAAGCATCACATTGCTTAAGTTTCCTAGGAATTGTAGGCAGTCCATTAACACCATTTTTCTTCAACAATCGAAGGTTGTCATAGTTTAAGTGTCCAAATCTAGCATGCCATAAAAGACTTGATGGGAATGTACCTTCATCATGATGTGAACTGAATGCAAAGTTTTGTGCATGAGCAGAGGAACCTTGCAGCTTCAAGAGTCTTCCTTCTTCTATTCCCTCCATGACAAGTGAGCGATCTGATGCTTTTCTGACCTCAACCTTGCCATCAAACATGTGAATGGAGTGTCCTTGCTAGCGGATGTGGACCAAGGACAACAAGTTTCTCCTCAACTTAGGGAGGTATAGAACCTCATGTAGAAGATGATCTGGAAGACCAGGCAACTTAAGCCTGATTGTGCCAAGCCCTAATGGCTTGAGTTTGGATTTATCTACAAAGTATACTTCTCCATCAACTTTGTCAGTAAATTCTTCAAAAAAATCTTTTCTAAATGTCATGTGACATGTTGCTCCTGAATCTAGCAACCAATCATTTCTCCAAGAAGTAAATGAAACATCAAACAAGTCTTCAGTTACTCCATTGTTACAATGTGCTACAACATAATGAGCGGATTCAGGTGCTTTACCTTTGTCTCTATCATGAGTTTTACCTTTTTCTTGATTTCTTTGCTGCTCAATTTTATCCCAAGGCAGCTTACATGTAGATGCATCATGCCAGTCTTTATTGCAGCGTATGCAATGAAGATCAGATTTTTCAGTTTGAGTTTGTCTGCCCCCCCTTCCTCTGAAATTTATTCTTTCTCTTCCTCTTCGGCCACCTCTTCCTCTGGAAGAATCTTGAGCATGACTCTTCTCTCTATGTGCAAAGCATACAACCTCTTTAGAAGACAGAGGGGTTGTCATATTTCCAAAAGCCTTCTCTCTTTCTAAAAACTTTTTCTCAGGGGAATCAAAGGTGATTTTCACGAGGTTTCCACTTTCTTACAATGACTCAAGATAATGTGAGTAAGTGGGATACAATTACTTAACATATACTATGAGAGGCATGTCAACTTCAGCACCAATTTTCTTAATGTCATGCACGATAGATCTTACTTAATAGCTAAAGCAAGAGGGTCATCATTTTTCATTTCAAGACTGAACAACGTAATCATTAATTGAACAATTTCAAATTCTGAATGTGAGTCATAGAGTTCCTTTGGCTTGCTCAAGGTTTCATGGGAATTTGAAAATGGTGTAATATGGCAACTCACCTCTTCATTTATGGAAACTGCAATCAAGGCATAGGCCTTGCAGTTCTTGTTTTCCCAAATGGCGATCTCCTTTTTTGAAGTGGGCTTTGCTGGTGGATGGTCTCCTTCTCCTTCACAAATTCCTCTCCATAGCTCATTAAAAATGAGAGTGTGCTTGATTTTCCGAGACCATTCAGGATAGTTCTCCTTGCCGGAGAGAACAACTCCTACAATAGATATGAGAGAATGCATTCTTTTGAAGAAAAAAAACTTTACTATCATGGAAAAAACTCAAATCTGGTTTAAATTCTGCAAATATATATATATATATATATATATATATATATATATATATATTGTAAAAAAAAATTAGGGAAAAACAGAGGGGAGGTATTTTCTAGGGGTGGTGTTTTCTGGGGAATTTTTTTTACCAGGGGAGGTGTTTTCGAGGGGAGGCGTTTTCTAATGGGGGTACTTGTTGTAATAAAAATTAATAAGAATAAATAAAACAACACGTAAAAGCGGCTGAGGGCCTGCGTGAGATGGGGAGGGGGATGGGAAGGGAGGCCGAGGGGTCGAGGGAGGGGAGGGCTGTGAAGGAGGGATGGGACGGGCCAAGGGATTGGAGGGCTGTGAGGGAGGGAGGGAACGGGCTGAGCGAGGGAAGGGAGGGGAGCGGGCCGAGGGAGGGAGGGAACAGGCCAAGCGAGGGAAGGGAGGGGAGCCAGTTGAGGGAGGGAGGGGACAGGTCGAGCGAGGGAAGGGAGGGGAGCAGGCCGAGGGAGGGGAGGATTTTGAGGGAGGGACGGGAGGGTAGGCCAAGGGTAAGAGGGTGTGAGGGAAGTCCGAGGGCTGTGAGGGAGGGCGTGGGGGAACGGTGTGAGGGAGAGGAGGGCGGTGAGCGGGGTTGGGGAATGGGAATGGCCGAGCGCTGTGAGGGAGGGTGTGAGGGAGCGGAGGGCGGTGAGTAGGGTTGATGGAAAGTGACTATGTGAGGTTCCGTGAGTGCATGTGAGGGGCACTGCGTGAGCGCTATGAGGGAGCGTTGTGAGGGAAGTTGTGTGGGTGGAGTAGCATGAGGGTGGACCTATAAAAAAAATGGATTTTTCACAGTAAAAATTAAAGGTACAAATCTGAGAATTTGAGTTGAAATTGCACAATAGTGTGAAGAAAAAAATGAGGCATAAATTGCCAAAAAAAAATGCAGAATTATTCCAGAATTGAAGAATTCTAGGAGCAGTAAGAAACTGAATGCCGGGAGTAGGAGCAGTAAAAAATTGAATGCACAATGACAGTCTGCAAAAATACAGAACAAGAGGGAGTTACACCAAAGGTAGTAATGCCAAAAAAAGGGACTAGCTTTGATACCATGTCAGACCAGGGGGTAACTCCGCAAAACTAAAGATGCATTAGATGGAGATTGTCTGTGTACTTATACATGTATGTGAGACTATTGGGATTCACTTCCCAATGTCTCTTGGCCTTCTTTATTTACTAAATTACAATAAAATACAATCTCACCCAATCCCTTAGGATTAGGTGTCAACATAAACTCATCCCTCTACTCAGCTCCTCGTCAAGAAAGAAAAAAGAATAAACCCAACCTTCAACCCAACATATAAATGAAAATACTCATCCCAGTCACTGAGTAATATGGCCATCACGTGAAGATAGAATCTTTATTCTCATACAACAACAAAGACTAGGATCTTTTCCCTGAACTTAGACCAGTGATTAATAGACTCGGCCAACATTTAAATGGAGGAGACTCTTTCCTTTTTTAGTTGGAAACTTTGACCCATGAAGCCATCAAAATACTCAACCCCTTGTTAAATGGAAATCAACCTCAAACCCAAAAAACTGACCCACTTATTTTTTAATGGAGTCTGATCCCTTTCTCTTAGCAAAAACAAATCCCAAATTTGGCTCGGGTGTCCATCTATGAGAAGATATATATAAAACATTATATCAAAAGATAAAATAAATTGATAAAACCTCTTTACCTCAATATCTTCTGCAAATCATCTTCTGCTTTGAATCTGAATGGTGAAATCTGAGCGATTCCACTCTCAAGACCAACTAGGGTGTCTAGCTTCAAAATCGAAGATAACAATGGCGACTAGGGTTTCCAAAACCCTAAGCTTCTCTCCAATAACTCTTTTCTCAAAATGCAAGAGTTAGAATGAGGATCAACACCTCACTTTTCTCTTTTTATAATTGAGTGGCCACTTTTGTTGCCATTTTACCCTTTTAGTTTTTTATTAAGTCACTTTAGGAGACTTCCAGTTTTAAAATGAAAGTGACTTTTCATTAACCTAGGATATGTCCCCCTTTTCACCCCCTATCAAATTATAAAAAAAATCTAGGTGAATCATGTTCCCTTATTAAAAAAATTCCCCGCCTTAGCCTATGGGAACTTATTAGGCTAGCGGAACCTGTCTTATTTCTCCTAAGTGATGGAGGACATTATTGTCCTCCCTGCCTGAGTTTTCTTTCCCTCAGGAAACTTCAACTCTGGATGTTTGAGCACTTATTCACCTTCCCATGTGGTGCCCTCAACAGGTAGATCCTTCCATTTTACCAAGTACTCTTGCAAATTTTTGTTCCTCCACTTTCACTCCCTTGTTTTTAGAATCCCTTTTGGAACTAGAATTTGCTCTCCTTCCTCATACAATGGAGGGAGATTAGTGGAGGTCACTACCTACTTCCCCAAGGCCTTATCGAGGCAAGATACATGAAATAAGTTATGAATTTTACATCCTTCAGGAAGCACAAGTTCATAGGCCACTTCTCCATATTGCCTCACAATTTTGTAGGGCCCATAGAATCTGGGCTTTAGTTTGTCTGACCCCTTATTTTTTAGCGATGATTACTAATGGCGTGGAAGATGAAGGTATACCATGTCCCCCACTTCATAACTGCACTTCACTCTGTGCCTATTTGCGTACACTTTTTGTTGGTTCCGAGCCATTCGCAAGTTGTCCTTAAGCACTCGTAAGATATCTTGGCTCTCCTTAATCCAGTTTTTAGCCAAGGGGGAACGACTATCCCAAAATATTCAATATAAAACAATTGTTGGGGCATTATATATGTATAGTGCCTTGAAGGGAATCATACCAATGGATATGTGGAAAGTGGTGTTGTAACAATGTTCCCCAAGATGCAACCACATAATACATGCCATTTGTTGGACAGATACATAATTTCAGAGATAGCCCTCCATCCACTTGTTGACTATCTTGGTCTGACCATCTATCTATGGGTGATAACTAGTGCTTGACACCAACTCAGTCCCCATAAGTCTGAATAATTCCTACCAAAATTTGCCCATAAATTTACTGTCTTTGTTGGTCACTATGGTCTTTGGTAACCCGTGCAATCGGAAGACCCCCCCAAAGAATAGTTCGGCCACCTATGATGTTGAATATTTATATGCTATGTAAAATAAGTGTGCAAAATTCATGAGTCGATCCACCACTACATATTGTGATACTTTCCCTATACCAGAGATATCCTAGTAATAAATTCCATGGAGATACTCTCCCACTTCTACTTAGGAATAGAGAGTGGTTGTAGCAACCTCGTCGAGTGAGTATGTTTAGCTTTGTTTTTTTGGTATATGTTACATTATTTTAAAAACCTCAACACATTCATCTTGAGGCCCTTCCAAGTGAACCTCTCCCTAATTTTTCGGTTGGTTTTCAGTTACCTCGAGTGTCCTGCTTGTAGGTTTTAACCCTGAACAAAAATTATGTACACATGAATCTTATAACATAAAATAAACAATAGCGAGAGCATAAAACATAAAATAGACAAACACAGATATTTTCTCCTGGATCCCAAATCGAGACGACCATCTTGATTTTTCATTATATTCCTTTTAGTGTTACAACACATATATATACATGTTGAATCATACATAAACCCCAATCCATTAAACTTGGATTAGAACATAACCGCAATTCCCTTGACCGGATCTACAAAATACCAGGGGCCGAAAACCATCGTACCCCAAAACCATGTGCAAAATCATGCACAAAACATGGGTGGGTCTGCCTATGAGTGGGTCCGCACAAAAAAACAAATTTCGCCGGGGCGCTGCCCTGGACCCCAACAGTGGGGGTTGCCTCCCTCCTTGTGACCCCCCCTGCTGCGCCTGATGAAACGTACAGTGCGTGGGGCTAGTCGTGGAAAGAATATAACACATACCCAACATTATCCCACTTGTTGTTTTCTTTCCACAGGGGGCCACAGGAACGCTTAGTCATTGGGCCAATTCTTCAACACCCATTGTTTCTCTACACCAAGAAAACTTCTGAGTGCTCACAGACTTCGTCAATGCATCTGCAAAATTCTTCAAAGTGTCCACCTTTACCAGCAACACCCTTTTAGCCTCAACCATATCTCTAACAAAGTGATATTGAACATCAATGTGCTTTGTCTTTGAATGGTAAGCAGGGTTCTTAGCCAAGAAAATTGCACTTTGGCTATCACAACCTATCCTTATAGCTTGATGTACCAACCCCATACTTGAACACAATCTTTGCAACCAAACTGCTTCCTTGCTTGCATGAGTGGCTGCTATGTATTCTGCCTCTATAGTTGAAAGAGCCACTACAGACTGTCTTTTACTCATCCAACTGACTGCGCCTCCAAATAGGTTAAACACATACCCACTTGTAGATCTTCTTTGGTCCAGATCTCCAACCCAGTTTGCATCAACAAAACCACGAATGTCCAACATTCTTTCCAATCCTGGTCTTCCCTGGTAGCACAAGCCATAATCACTAGTGCCACGTAAATATCTGAAAACCCGCTTCACTGTTGTCCAATGCTCCTTCCCCGGGTTTGACATAAACCTGCTCAATACTCCCACTGCATGTGAAATGTCTGGTCTAGTACAGACCATTGCACACATTAGGCTACCCACTGCACCTACATATGGAACACGGGACATATCCTCCTCTTCTTCTTGTGTCTTGGGACACTGTTCAGCAGACAGCTTTGCACCTACAGGAATAGGAACACTCATCGGTTTACTATCCTGCATATTGAACCTCTGCAATATAGTCTCGACATAATTCCTCTGGTTTAACTAGAGCTTCCTCTTTGCCCGATCTCTCTTAATTTCCATGCCCAAAATATAGTTTGCAGCACCCAGATCCTTCATGTCGAATTTGGAGAACAGTTGGGTCTTCAAATCTTGGATAATTTCTTTGTCATTTCCAATCAACAACATATTATCCACATACAAGACCAAATAAATAACACGGTCACCAATTAATTTAAAATAAACACAATGATCCTCCTTGCTTCTGGTGAAGCCAAGTCCCCGTATATAGGTATCAAATTTCTAATACCACATCCTTGGTGACTGTTTTAACCCATACAGAGACTTCTTCAACCTGCATACCAGTTTTTTCTTACCCTTCACCATAAAGCCTTCAGGTTGCTTCATGTAGATCTCCTCTTCTAGATCCCCGTGAAGAAATGTTGTCTTCACATCCATCTGTTCTATCTAAAAATCAAATGCAGCAGCAACAGATAAAAGTAATCTAATAGAAGTAACTTTGGCAACAGGAGAAAAAATATCACCAAAATCAATTCCCGACACTTGGGAATAACCTTTGGCTACCAACCGAGCTTTGTATTTCTCCACCTTGCCTTCTACATTCATCTTCTTCTTAAACACCCATTTTCTCCCAATGGGCTTCCTTCCAGCCGACAACTCCACCAGATCCCATGCCTCATTTTTGTGCAAGGATGCCATTTCATCAACCATGGCCTCCTTCCAGAGTTTTCCATCCTCGGAATCTACTGCCTCCCTGACAGTTCTGGGATCATCATCAGTTATAGTTAAGGAAAAACTTGAATAGAAAGCAGATGGACTATACCTTTCTGGTTGCCTTCTTTCCCGAATTGATCTTTTCAAAGCTGGAGTTTGTGGCTCTTCCTCTTCTGAATCTTCTTCTGCTGTAGAGTTTGATTCATCCTCCTTTAGCTCAAACTCTATCTTCTCAAGTTCCTTTGGTATGATTTCATGTTTAAAAACATCTTTCACCTCTCTAAACACCACATCTCGGCTGTACACAACCTTCCTTGTTTCCGAGTTCCAAAGCTTGTAACCTTTTAAACCATCCTTGTACCCAATAAAGATGCACCTTTAAGATTTATTATCCAACTTGGTCCTTTTCTCCTTTGGAACATGTACATATGCATCACATCCAAATACCCTTAGATGTGAAAGAGAGGGTTTCTTACCAGTCCATACCTCATGTGGAGTCTTATCCTCCAACGCTGATGAAGGTGATCTATTAACTAAGTAACATGCAGTCTCCACTGCCTCTGCCCAGAATTCTTGTCCTAACCCGGTACCACTGAGCATGCTTCTTGCCTTTTCCATCAGCGTTCTGTTCATTCTTTCTGCAACTTCGTTTTGCTGAGGTGTGTATGGAGTAGTCTTCTGTCGTGCTATACCACACTTCTTACAAAACTCTTCAAATTCCTTCTTGCAGAACTCCCCACCATTATCTGTCCTTAGCGCCTTTATCTTCTTCTCTGTCTGGTTTTCCACCAGAGCCTTAAATTCTTTAAATCTGTCAAAGACTTCAGATTTCTTCCTCAAGAAATATATCCATGTATTCCTTGAGAAGTCATCTATGAATGAAACATAGTACACAGACTTTCCCAGTGATGGAACTGACACAGGTCCAAACACATCACTGTGCACAAGTTCTAATATCTTTATCGCCCTCTTAGCACCAGAAGGAAAACTCACCCGATTCTACTTCCCATATACACAATGTTCATAGAAATCAAAATCCAGAGAGCAATTAGACATACCTTCTACCATGCCATTTCTATGTAGTATCCGAAGGCCCTTCTCTCCAATATGTCCAAGCCTTTGATGCCATAGCATGGTATTTTCTCCAGATACATCTAGGCTTTCCGCTCCACTTTCAGGAACCACATAACTATTACACCCATCAATAACAGTGCTACCTTGTATCTTGTACATAGTTCCAATCCGAACTCCCCGCATTAATACCAGTGCTCCCCGAACCATCTTGCAGGCATCTTTCTCAAACACTATTTTTACACCTGCATCATCCATCTTGCTTACAGAAATTAGATTTTTGGCCAATGTAGGAATATGCAGAACACCAGGAAGTGTTCTAATCCTTCCACCTTGCAACTTCAGCTTGACCTTTCCACGTCCAATGATTTTGGCCTTCCTATCATCCCCTAGGAAGACATCACCATCATATTTCTCATACTCGCAGAACCACTCCCTATGGAGAATGAAGTGAAAGGATTCACCTGAGTCAATCAACCGTGACTCATGATCTTCGTGTGTATTTGAAGAAGAAGCCAAATACACATCCCCACCTTCATCCGAGGTGGTTTTTTCCTCTACAGAAGGAGCATCATCAGATCCCTTTCCTTTCTCAGGAGCTTTAGATCTGTAGTCATTTTTGTAGTGCCCTTCCTTTCCGCATTTCCAGCATACCTTTACAAACTTTCCAGGAGATTTAGATCTCCCTCTAGATTTGGATCTCCCACTCGAAACATTATTATTGTTTCTGTTTTGGGACCTTCCTCATACAGATAAGGCATCTCCATTCTGGCCCTCCATAATTCTCCGTCTCATTTCCTCCGACAGCAAGGCTGAGACAATGTCATCAAAATTCAAGGTAGCTGTATTGCTACCTATTACAATAACCAGACTATCCCACGAGTCTAGTAGAGAACACAATAAAATGATGCACTTATCTTCATCTGAGATTTTAATATCAACAAATGACAGTTGACTTACCACAGTATTGAAGGCATTCAAATGCTTTGTCATCGAGTCTCCATCCTTCATCCTCAGGTTATACAGCTTTTTCTACAGGAACAACTTATTCACCAGAGACTTAGATTGGTACAAAGTCCCAAGTTTTTCCCACAAATTCTTCGCCGTAGCTTCCCCGGATACATTCAACAATATTTTGAATAAGGACATTTTTGTTTGTGTTGTGTGCTCTTGTGTCCCAGTCCGAGTTTCTTCCGGTCTTCATACAGCAGTTGCAGCTGGTTTGAAATTTTTGGATCTCACTATGATCGCCCAGTCTTTATCTGCACAGCCACCTCCTCCATCTTGAGCTTCCATAACTCAAAACTCTGACCATTAAATTTCTTGATCTCTATCTTTCCACCGCTCGCCATCTTCTTTCACCGCAAGAATCGATCCCGCAGATCTCCCACTGAACAGGGTCTACCTCAGGCCCGAGCAAAAAAACCCTCAGTAGCAAAGGCGTCCCCTTGAAGCCGAAACAGCTCTGATACCAAATGTAGGTTTTAACCCTGAACATAAATTATCTACACACGAATCTTATAACGGAAAATAAACAATAGCGAGAGCATAAAACATAAAACAGATAAACACAGAGATTTTCCCCTGGATCCCAAATCGGGACGACCAGCTTGATTTTTCATTATATTCCTTTTAGTGTTACAACATATATATACATGCCGAAGCATACATAAACCCTAATCCATTAACCCTGGATTAGAACATAACCGTAGTTCCCTTGACCGGATCTACAAAATACCAGGGGCCGAAAACCATCATACCCCAAAACCATGTGCAAACTCATGCACAAAACATGGGTGGGTCCACCTATGAGTGGGTCCGCACACCAAAAAAAAATTCGTCGGGGCGCTGCCCCAGACCCCAACAGTGGGGGCTGCCTCCCCCCTTGTGACCCCCCTGCTGCGCCTGACGCAACATACAATGCGTGGGGCTAGTCGAGAATATAACACATACCCAACACTACTAGTGGTTAGTTATGAGTTTCGAGCATAATTTTCTCCTTCACCTGTGATTCTGGTACAAGATAGATTGGGTCCTTATAGTATATGATATCATCCAAGACCATGTATATGTCATCCCGTATCAACCCCTACAAATCTCACATGAAATTTTTTTTGAATATTCTACAAGCAACAACAACTTCCAATCATTTGCTATTTCCATGAGTGGGATATTGGATGGCATCCTCGAGAGAGCATCTTCTACTGCATTGTGTCTTCCCTTGACATACTTGATATCGAAGTCATAGGCTTGTAATTTGTTGATCCACTTTTTTTGTCTCTCACTCAACTCCTTCTGCTCCATGAGGAATCTTGGGTTGTTATGATTTATTTTTACTCTGAACATGTTCCCACAAGATATTTTCGAAATTTGGCCAATGCATTCATGATGGCCAACATTTCCTTATCTTAAATTGGGTAATTCCACTAATAATCTCTGATTTTGCGGCTCTCTAATGTTATGGGGTGGTGATCCTGCATCAAAATTGATCCTAGTTTGGCCTCTGAAGTGTTACACTCCTACACGAAAGGCCAGGTGAAATATGGTAATGCAAGCTCATGGCACGAACTCATTACCTGCTTCATCTTCTCAAATGTTTCTTGTGCTTTCTCAGTCTGATTGAAAGCCCATTTTTTGGTGAGGTTTGTAAGAGGCACTATAAACTATGAGAACCCCTTAAAAAATGTTCTATAGTACATGCAAAGGATAAGGAACCTTTTCAATTCACTTATATTTTTTAGGGTAGGTCATTCAATGATTGCCCATATTTTCTCCTGATGGACCTAAATGCCATCATTCCCAATCACATGCCCTAAGTAGAGAATATTTTTCATGCCAAACTCACACTTCAACTCCTTTGCATATAATTCCTTCTCCTCCATAATCCCCAATACCTTTTCCAAGTGCATCAGATGGTCTTCCATTTTTTCAGTTTCCTTAATTGTAGCACAATTTACTATTTTTGGCAGTTTTTTTCGAGTCCTGAACTTCCGGAGCCCTTTTGAGGCCCTAAACGAAATTTTTTGAGAAAATCGGGGCCAACATCAAATTTCAACCATGTTGGCCACTCGAAATTTGTATTCCTCGAATATATATTTCTAACAAGGTATTGTGCACGTAAAATGGAGATTGTATGCCAAAGTTACGACCCTCGAAAGTTGATGTACCAATTTACCCAAACAGGGCCCATAGTTTTGGCGCTTCATCTCCTAGGATTCAATTTTTGGATGTTTATGGTTTCTCATTGTTTCTTTATGATAAAAATGTCATTGAGCCTCATTGTAACATAGTTCAAAGGCATGTATCAGCCACATCCCTTCTCAGAGATAAGCTACCATCACCAGAGCTAGTTTATCTCCATTCTGTATGTAAGCATATTTCAGTCTTTGATATTAATGAAATGAGAAACTTATATTTATACTGGATATTTGTTTCCATGTCTATATTTGTATTCACATGCATTCCTTCATATATTCGGATCATTGGTATCAAAGAAATCTATTCTTTCTATGTTTTTCTTTGCATGTCCCCAACGAGGTCAGGGTATAAGGAGTTAGGTCTCGAATGGGTTAAACATTTTCAATATTAGCCTCAGAAACCCTGACGACCTCCCATGGTAAAAGAAAAGAAATATGAGGGAGCAGGAGATCCTATAAAAATATTGCTCAAGGAGGCCCTCAAGAAAGGAACGCGATGATGGATAACTTTTCCCATATCCTTTGGCAGATTCCCATAGGCGACGCATCTTCATACAAGTAAAATTTGACATTCCCACATTTAAAGGCCAGATAGATACATATGCCATAGATAAATGGTTAAATCTGTTGGAAGGATATTCTTATGTTCATGATTTTTCCAATAGGGAAAATATTACTTTTTCACTCTTGAAAGCCCCCACCCCCCCCCCCCCCCCCCCACTTCAAGGACTAGTGGGAAACCTACTATGAGCAGAAGGATGAGGGGGAACCCTCACTATACTTGGTCGCACCCACTTGGAATTATTTCTGAGATGCCATCAAGGAATATTAGTAACCTTTCGGGAGCTATGAAGACAGTTATATACAATGGACTACGCTGTGGCAGTAGAGGGATCAAGATGTGCATGAGATGACAAATATTTTCCATGCCCTGGGCACAAAGATGGGAATCAAACATTCTGAGAAACATTTGGTTCTCAATTACAACAATTGTTTGCACAAATACATTCAAGAGGAAATGGAGTTCCTAGACATCTCCTCTCTTGGTGCAACATACTGATATGCTGCCAAAATTGAGCAGAAATTCAAGCAGAATAAGTGAGATTTCGGATTTGCGAACCCAAAGCAAAGCAAAGGTGCCCCCAAGCCACAGAGAAAAGTAAAAAGCCCTACCGGGACCCCCTAGGGCAAATCCTTGAAGCCGCAAGAAAAAGGTGATGGGAAGGCAAAGAAGGACACTAGCAAGTGGTGTGAGTTCCATAAAATCCCCACTCACAACACGCATGAATGTTGCGCAAAGTAGGCACTGGTGGTCTAGATGAGAGAATCAGAGACATATGCATGTTCAGATTCTGAGATGGAACCCAACAAGGGTAAGCAGGTTATTGACGCAGAACCCAATGTGACAGTAGCCACCACCAAGGTTCAACAGGTAGAACTTGAAGATCCAGAGGAGGGGGAGCCCCTCTTTCACTCACAGATGTGGGTGAAGGGCTCACCGCTAAAATTTAGTGTCGACAACGGGAGCCAAAAGAACCTCATTTTAGAAGAGTTCATGAAATAGTTTGGCATGTCGACCACACCACACTTGAATTTGTACACCATTGGGTGGCTTCACCAAGAACGAGATCTCTGCGTCAGCCAGCAGTGTCACCTTCCTTATAGCATCAAGCCCTTCATAGATGAGATATTGTGTAATATAGCTCCTCTTGAAGTTTTTGATGTATTATTAGGCCAACCATACTTGTGGAAGATTCATGTTGCATATTATTCTAGGCCTCATACTGTTATTATTTCTTTGGGTAATAATTTATACATGAAACCAAAGGTAGCCCTGCCTACTGGCATCTCTTTGATCTCTAATAAGAAATGCAGTAAGATCATCTCCTACACCAGGAATTTTTTTTCTTTCTGATTCTCTCTCAAAGTAAGGGGAATATTGTAGCCACATCCATGGCCCTCAGGAATGGTTCCTCCACGTAGCATAAGAAGGTGGATACGGTCGTGGAAGAATACAAGACATCTTCTCCTCACCCACAGGGGTACCTTTGCACTGTCAGGTCAAGCATTCGATTGATATCACTTCAGGAGCACCTCTACCCAACGAGTTGATTTATCACTGATCCATTTTGGAAAATGAAGATATCAAGCGAAAAATCCAGGATTTGCTGCAAAAATGGCACATTCGACCAAGTTCCTCATTGCCTAATTGTACTTGTACAGAAGAAAGATGGGACCTAGAGGCTCTGAATTGATTATCAGACACTAAACAAAATTAGTGTCAAGAATAAGGTATTCAATCCCACGGATTGATGACCTGATGGACCAACTCAAGGGGGGAAATTATTTCAACAAAATCGATCTGAAGTCTAGTTATCACTAAGTTCCAATAGATCCCACAGATATATGGAAGACCACTTTCAAATCCAAGGAAGTCTTTTTTGAATGGTTGGTTATACCCTTCAGGTTGACAAATTCCCCTTTTAATTTTATGAGGCTAATGGATGACATCTTGCAGCCCTTCCCCAACTGGTTTATGTTTTTCTATCTAGATGACATCCTCATCTTCAACAAGAGTTGGGAAGAACACTTACAACACATTTGGCAAGTCCTCCAAACCCTTCGGCATCATAAAATGTGTGCCAACTTAGAGAAATACACCTTTGGCATGAGCCAGGTCCAATATCTGGGTTACATCATAGATGATTGTGGCATGCATGTGGATCTGACTAAGATCCAAGTCATTTAAGATTAGGAAGCCCTTACCACTCTAACAAAGCTTTGCATCTTTTTGGGCCTTGCAAATTTTTGTCGGAAATTCATGTTGGGATTCTCCCATATCACTTGGCCTTTGAGTCATATTACTAAGGGTGGGGCGAAAGAAATTTTTTCCTGGTTCGAATCCCAACAAAAGGCGTTCGTTGAGTTGAAGCACTTCCTCTGCTCTACACCGATATTCACATTGTCAGACCTACAACAACCATTTGAAATTGAGATAGACATCTCTGACTATGTTATTAGTGTAGTTCTCATGCAACACAGGCATCTAATGGCCTATCATAGTGAGACACTTTCTGATACAATTCGGAAGTATCCCACCTATGATAAAGAGATGTATTCCATCGTGCAGGATTGCCGGCAATGGAATCATTACGTTCTGGGAAAGGAGACGGTCATCCACATCGATCACCAACCTCTTCAGTTTATACAGACACAAGGGAAGTTGCTTAACGATCGCCATCATAAGTGGTCTACATATCTGAAATAATTCCACTTGAACATTAAATACAAAAAGGGAAGCACCAATCATGTTGCAGAATGCCTTAGTCGGCTCCTAGTTGATGCATAAAGTATTGTTCTCAACTCTTGTGGCCACAAAACCTTTGGATAGTCACAACTATACAAAAATGACCCAGATTTCACCTCCACATACCAGATGCTAGTAGATAAAAAGAAATTTCATGATTTCCACCTCCAGGACACATTATTATGCTACCTGGACCACCTTTTTTTTCCTTCAAGCGAGTGTGCCAAGCTAATTTGGGAAGCGCACTACAGTCGAGTCGCAAGGCACTTTGGTGTGGAGAAAAATGTGGTTGTACTACAAAAGTACTTTTATTGGCCAAAACTCTGACTGGATGTTAGCAAATATATCAGATCCTTCACTTCTTGCGCCATTGCCAAGCCAACTGATGAGGCCAGTCATTAGGTATATTTTAAGAGGTTATAATGTCACCTTTTAGCTTATTTATTCTCTCTCTCACACACATTTGATTACATTTTGTCATGTTTTGCTTAGTGATAAAGGTGTAAGAGGATTATCATGACGTGAAGCCTAACATGGTCTAATTGCAAGAAATAAAGATATTTTTTAGTAAAATTCCGTATCAGGGCTCGGATTAGAAAACAAGGAGAAATTATAGGAAGGTTTTCCACCTTCTTAACTTCCACAATCAACACAATATCTCCTTAGATCCTCCTCCAATAGTTCGAAGTCAAAGGCAGCCAAGCAAGTGAATGTTAAGAGGGAGCCAAGCTCCACACCACTCCAAGACCAAGGGGAAAAATGCCTACTTTTTAGGGAGTTGTTGATAGTTTCCATTTAGTATAAATGAGCAAGAGCAAGAGCTCATTAGGATTCGATTTCCATAGGTAGCTAGAGAACTCTTGGCTTTGTATTAGAGATATTTTAACTGTAATTTTTGACGTAATAGAATTTTTGCAGTTGGTCTATTTCTCACTGAGTTGATTCCAGAGGATTGAAGGTGGTGGGTTAGGGCCCAATCCATGAGATGCAGTCTCTCTTGTGTACATTTTTGTCATTGTATCTTAGTAGCATCTAAAACATTAAAATTGTGTTGACAGTCCCCATCTCTCACCTCTTCCACTAGAGTTTGAGGAGAAAGGTCTTCCACCACAATACAAAAACATTCAGTTTATGATTTCTTGGAAAAGATAAAATAGTGTTTATTTTTTCTATCATGAATATGTTGTAGATTAAAGGTCAGATTTATGATTTAGGTGAATGAGTAGCTTAAGTTAAATTCAACTCATCCTTTCCACTATTTTACATGATAAGTTGTTAATGATCAATGCATGAGTGAATGTACTGGTTGCAAGTTTGGCTAAAACATCAGATAAAGATCCCCTTTTCAGCACTGTCATTTTGGACTTCAACCCTCCTTCAATTTCCTTCCATTATGCTACCCACAACCCTATTTTTAAGACCATCTTCAAAACCACCGAGAGCAGCCTTCTTGTTGCAAAATAGACCTTCTGAAGGTTCTAAGCTTGGCCAAGGGAGTTGGCCATCCCCCATCCACCTAGATCCACCTTTCCCTCACCTTTCCTAACCTCCATTCCACCATTCTTAGCCTCAAAACCCTCTCGGCACATTTCCTATGGCATTACAGGACTTACTGTAGCAATTATAGGGATCATGTAGCAGCTTCCTATAGCAGTGATGGGAGCCACCTCCCTTGCTCTAGTATCACTCCTCCACCTCACATAAAATTAGTGTGAACTTTGGTGTACCCTAGCTCTGAATTCTCGGTTCAAGTACATCCCTAGGTCACCCAAATTCTTTCTTCTCTTGCTGCAAAACAAAGTAAATTGAGTGTGATTAGTCCATCATAGAATACATCATTAGCAAAGTCTCTAGCATGCAGTAGATAGAACTTAATTTTTCATGGATGCAACGTGTGTTTGTGTGTGTGAAAGTATATTAGGTCCCTTTCTGCAAGTCAATTGAGTAGCTTAGAAAATGAATGCAATCTAGTGTAATTTCCCTACTTGTAATTATATTAAGTGCTAGCCTTTTTCATTGCAAAAGTAGACATTAAGTAGATGAACGAGTACAATCTAGAATAATGTATTTTCTTTTAAAAATAGTAGTGTTCATGGTTTACTTTCAGCATTGAGTTTCAATTAGAAGTGTGAGAGACTTTCTCCCTTAGAATAGCAGTAACTCCCAACACCTCATAGTAGAACTAAGATGAGGATGGCATGAGTGGAGCTCATTTGTTGTGCATATAGCACTGTCACCTTCAATTTTGTACAAACCTGAGGTTGATAAGTAAAGTTGAGTAGCCTCTAGGAGTTGCAGCACCCTTGGTGCAATACCAGGGCTTACCACTTTTTGGTGTCATTGCTGGAGAGGTGTCTAATTAGATGTTTGTTTCTACTTAAGACTTCTTTTCTTCTTTTTGTTTTGCATTCAATTTCAAAATATTGAAAAACACACACACACACACACACAAAAAAAATACTTTCATGCCTCGTAGAAGTAGGGACAACCAAGGAAAGTTTCTACCAAAAGCCCCACATCCACACACATACACTCTTCACTCTCCTTCAATTATTGTGATCTAGAACACCCTCTAGGTGCGCAACCTGAAAACTTTGAAGAACATATTATGGAAGAAGAGGAACTTGCTTCACCAGAGGAAACTACTTCACCTATTCAAGCTATGGCTGAAAATAGGACCCAAGGAGT
This sequence comes from Pinus albicaulis, assembly GCA_034641835.2. Classification (NCBI taxonomy): domain Eukaryota; kingdom Viridiplantae; phylum Streptophyta; class Pinopsida; order Pinales; family Pinaceae; genus Pinus; species Pinus albicaulis. The sequence continues at coordinate 1,130,872,663 of CM076578.1, read as the reverse complement.
CTTTCCCCTCATAGAAACAAATTGAGAGACTTGAATGAAGAACATCAACCCTTAAACCATTCCATACTTCCATGGCTTAAATTTGAGGACCCTGAACCTTTCATGTTTGATTTTTTTGTTGTCTGCAAGACTTATGACTATGCCTCAAACAAAAAAAAGTTAAAATTGTCCCCCTACCCTCAAGGATGCAGCCCTGCGCTGGTTCATGGGCTTGCCTGGGATCAACATCACCACCTGGGCTAAAATGCAGGAGTCCTTCAATAACAAGTATAGATACTATTGTAGGTCCAAGGAAACCAAGGAATAAATATTTAGAATGATCTTAGGGCCTGATGAATATCTAGAGGACTATGAGGAGAGATTCCAAATGAGCTACAAGAGGGCCAACTGCACCCTTGATCCTGGATCACTCAAGTTAGTTCTGCTGCGAGGAATCAGGGAAGAAGTGATAGAAACCCTTCATATGACATCTGGAGGATATATCTATCAGCTACCTTATGAGAAAATCAAAATTTTATTTATAAACCGCTCTAGGGAAGCCATGAAAAAAGGCAGAGTTAGTGAAATCCTAACCAGTACCCCTTCCTCTTCAACCTTCATTAAGCATGAGATTGGAAACATGTTGGATGATTTTAAAATTGAGATTTTTCACACCTTTGCTTTACAATTGGACACCATGCAGATCAAGAGGAAACAAGAGGAAGAATAGAAAGCCTTAGCTATCTTTTTCCCTGGATGCAGTAGAAAACATCCTAGGAATGAATGTCCAATGAATGTCATAGAGGTTTGTTGATTCTGTGAAGAGAACCATGCAACAAACAAATTTCATTCCTTACCTAGCCTCAAATATGTATATCAAGGTGTGGAAGGAGGACCTAAGTAACTCTGCTTCATAAATCAAAGAAGGCCTCAAGGGCCTCAGACATACCAACAGGGCATGTAAGGTGTGCCTTATTCTTACTACCATGCAAACTAGAATGCACCCTTGTAGCCTTGGTATTCTTCCACTCCTCCATCATGGCCCACACATCCTTCTTGGCCTTATTCCCCTCCATACCATCCTTATCCTTCCAATCAATCCTTTCAATAATATGTTCCCCAACCACCTCAGTGGAGCAACCCATCACAAGGGTGGAGGCCCAAACTCAACCAACTGTTGGAAATACTGAGAGGGGGGGTGAATCGGTATTCCTTTCAATTAGTATTATTATTAATAGTTCAGAGCATTACTTAATATTCAATTATTATCAGTGTTTTTACAATGATAGCAGTAAACAAAAGGAACAAAAATGCACAATTTTTAAGGTGGAAACCACCACCACCCCCCCCCCCCCCCCCCGGGACAAAAACCACCTGAATGATTTTCTAATAATTCTTTAATATTCGACTCCAATTGAAAAGAAAGCTCCAACTTCCTATAATCTAGAAAAGAATTCCTCTCCATCTCCCACTGGATGGACGCTCCAACGCCCAAGATTCTTCAGTAGTCAACTGAACGGGTGCCCCAACACCCAATGAGATACAACTCACCCTAGCACCACCCTACCACCCTGAATTTTTCACAGGCTTGAACCTATTGGTAACTTCATGCACCAGCGTAGCACTATCCTACCACCCTATATAAGTTTAAAATAATAAGGGACTCTTGTACCAGGGAAAATGGTACGCTTTACAATGATATAGAATTATGTAGAAGAAGAAGACACACCAGGCCATAACCCCAACTATGACACAAATACCTAATGATGATCCTAGAACTCCCGACACTGCCTCTGAAATTCTTGGGAGATAAACACTTGTACAAATTTTACAATGACTTAGTACAATGATAACTTTACAATGATTGTATGCAATGTTTCCCACGTGAAGACTTCATGTGGTGAACTTCTTGTTGTTATTATGCACCTTGATTTATGCTCTTGTCATGCTACCATTTCTCACTCTTCAGAACATTAGATCATGCATTGAGTCTTATCTTGATGAATATATAATACCTACAAAAATTATTCAAGGAAATACCCATGACATGATAATAGAAAAACTTACCTCATCCTGCAGAGCATATGTCAGTGCTAAACAAAAAAAAAACAAATTAAAATAAAAAGAACCTAATGAAATTAGATATGAACATGGATATACAAAATATACTTACCTGGAGCTTACCTCTACTGCACCTTGCTTTGATTTTCTGCCCTAGAAATTTTGGTCCTTTGCAACCTTTGACAACACATGATCTAGCTTTTTCTTGCCTTCTAGGAGCTCGATATTGAATCTGGTGTATCTCTATTATTTCAGATCCCCAATATGTGATTTTCGGTCCTGTAGTATTTCTCTGAGTCTTCTTTCTAATGCCACAAATCTGACCCAATTTTTATTCTTCAAGACAAATCTATGCCCAATCTCTCACAATGACCTAATCATGGACTAGTTCAGTAGATCAAACTTGTACGGCATGCCACGTGTCACGATTTCCTCATTTGGATCTAAAATTAATAAAAAGAAACTATAATTCGTGCACTATCTGCCACCTTCTACATAATTCCAATCCAATACTCAGATAGAGAGTTATGACGATTTTCCCAATATCACCTCTTTGAGATGAAGTTCAGGAGCCTGCAAAAACCCTAACTTCCACAGATCATATCTCCGAAAATATTGCGAACCATGATCTGAAATTTTTACACGAGCTTCCTCAAGATTTCGGCTTCGCTTGATAAAAATTTCAACTTCTGAAACTTCATAGAAAAAAAATTGTAGCAAAAATTCCACGATGACCTATTTCAAGTACTAAAATCCCTACATGAGGAGGATATGAGGATCACAATTTATATAAATGCTTAGGTTGAGAGGGTCTTCAACAAGTGAATGAGGAAGAGATTTTAGGAGCTAAAAAATTATGAATTATTGACTGTTCAATTACCACAACCAATTCTTAGTGTCATGCCACAACCCCGTGGGGTTTTAGCCCACTAACTTGGGTTACTAACTTCAAACATGAATATCTATCAAACCGTGAAGATTTATGTGGCATGCCATATATCAACAAAAACATCTCGACAATTAGAAACCATATAAAATATCATTGACTCGGAATATAGTAATTTGGTAGGTCAAAATTCCCATGCAAGATCGGGGTAGCCCCTGGTGTTGCTTAGGTTGACATCAATGAAAACCACTGATCAACAATCTCCCCCTTTGGAATTGATGGCAACACAAGTACTCCCCTTGTGATCATTACACCTCTTCCTACAACATTCTCTCCCCCTTTGGCATCAATGGCAAAGGGTAACTCCCCCTGACACACAACCATCCTACGGACCTGTACACACTTCCACTCCCCCTTTATATTCTGAATAAGGAAAATCTAATGAGAACTTGAGAGAATCCCAATATTCTGGTGAAGATATTCAAATGCTTCGTGAGGTAAAGGTTTAGTGAAGATATCAACAATTTGTTCTTTTGTACCAACATATTCAAGTTTGACATTATTTTCAGCGACTTGTTCTCTAACAAAATGATATTTGATAGGAATGTGTTTTTTTTTTAAAGCATGACAGGATTCTTGGAGATGTTGATGGCATTGGTATTATCACAAAATATGGGAATGGGCTCACTGAATTGTGATTGAAGATCTTGCAAATTTTGTTTCATCCAAAGGACTTGAGTACAACAAGTTGCCACTGCAATGTATTATGCTTTTGTTGTAGATAATGAGATTGAGGTTTGATTTTTGCTCAACCATGATATGAGACAACCACCTAGATAGAATGATGCTCCACTAGTACTCTTATGATCATTAACGCTTCTTGCCCAATCTGTATCTGTAAAGGCTTGAATAATGAGATTGTTACCCGTGGGATACCACAGGGCATATTCTGATGTGCCCTTTTTATATCGAAGAATTCTTTTGATGGAAAAATATGTGATTATTTTGGTGTTGCTTGGAATCTTACTACTTGTCCAACTACTTGCATAACATCTGGCAAGGAGGCTCTTACATATAGAAGACTACCAATCACAGATTTGTACAACCTCTGATCCACATCCTTAGATGAGTCGTCTATGTTCAATTTTCAACCTGTTACCATCGGAGTAAGGATGGGTTTGCAATCTTCCATTTTGAATTTCTTGAGCATTTCCTTGATGTACTTGGCTTGAAATATAAATATTCCTTTCTCTTGCTGATATATTTGAAGCCCTAAGAAGTATGTCATCTCACCAAGTAAAGACATATCGAACTCACTTTGCATCTTTGTAGTAAATTTCTTACTTAGTCGATCATCATTACTACCAGATATTATATCATCCACATATACCTCAACAATTGTTAAATTATCTTTATCTATTTGTACATAAAGATTGCTATCAGTGGTACCTTTCTTCAACCCTTTTTGATGTATATATCCATCAAGACGAGCATACCATGCTCTGGGAGCCTGCTTGAGACCATATAGAGCCTTCTTTAACCTGCAAACATAGTCTTATTTTTTAGATAGTAGAAAACCTTCAGGTTGTTCGAAGTAAACTTCTTCTTCTAATTCGCCATTCAGAAATGTTGACTTAACATCCATTTCGTATACTTAAATTTTTCTTGAACATGCATAGGCGAGAAAGATTCAGATGGATTCCATTCTTGCAACTGGTCCAAATGTTTCATCGAAATCAATTCCTTCCACTTGTGCATAGCCTTTGCAAATCGATCTTGCTTTGTTTTTGGTAACCTGTCCATCTTCATTCAATTTGTTCCTAAACACCCATTTATTCCCAATGACATTTTTATATTTTGGTCGTGGAACTAATTCCCAGATGTTATTCTTCTCGATTTGATCCAATTATTCATTCATAGTTTCTACCAAATGTTCATTATGGCTGGCTTCCTCAAAACTACTAGGCTCAAATTTTGCTAGAAAAGCAATGTGAGCTTGTTGTGATGAACAAAGCGGTCGACCTTCATTTATGTCACCAATGATTTGATTTGATGGATGGTTCTTTTGAATCCATTCTTTTGTTCTCTTTGGAGGAGCTTCTTGTTGTTGTTTTGGTATATGTTGATGATCATTATTTACTTCTTCCTTGTTGATAGTTGCTTCTTGTTCTATAATTTTCTGTGTCTTTTTCGGCCTCTGTCTCAAGTTTCAAAGATTCTAGATCCTCATCATTATTCATTAGAACACCATCTTCATCAAATGTAACATTTATGCTCTCCACTATCTGTTTTTGTCTTAGATTATAGCATTTATAGGCCTTTCTTTTGCGTGAGTAACCAACAAAGATACCTTCGTTAACACATGATTCAAACTTACCCAACTTTTGATGTTCTCTTTTGATATAATATTTGCTTCCAAATATTCTGAAATATTTTACATTATCCGGTTTTCCTTTCCATAATTCATATGGGGCCTTGTTGCAATTATTTCTGAGAAGACTTCAGTTGATAATGGAGATTGTCATATCAATTGCTTGAACCCATAATTTTTCATCCAATTTTGATTCCTTCAACATTGTTCTACCCATTTCATGTATGGTTCTGTTATTTCTTTCAACAACTCCATTTTGTTGAGGTGTTCGTGTTGATGAAAAGTATCTTTTATTCCATTTCCGTCACAGTATTGCTGAAATAATTTGGAAGTGAATTATCCGCCATTCTATGATCTTAGACGCTTTATTTTCAAATTAGCTTTGTTTTCGACCAATTCCTTGTAGATATTAAAGCACTCAAATGCTTTAGATTTTTTCTTTAGGAAACTGATGACTGTCATACTAGTGTAGCCATCTATCATTAACATGAAATATAATTCTCCATCTAAGCCTTTTGTTCTCACAAGACCACATAGATCAGTATGTATCAATTCCAATGGATGTGATGCAAAGTGTTCTTTTGTTTTAAATTCGACTTTTGTCTGCTTGTTGTGCTGAAAAACCTCACATAGTGTGTTAGAAGGTTTTGAGATTTTCGGCATTTCTCGTACTGCTTCCTTTTTTCTTATCCTAACAAGATTGTCAAAGTTTATGTGACCCATTTGTTTGTGCCATAACCAAATTTCATCTTATTTAGCTAGTAGACATGATTTAGTTGCTTCATCCAGAAAATATATATGACATTTGGAGATCGACTTGTTGTAGCCACAGTTTTACCATACCTGCCTTTCCTAATTTCACATTTTGTGGAGTTGAATAGCATTGTGTTTCCTTGATCACACATTTGTCCAACACTGAGCCGATTGTGATTCATGTTTTCAACCAATAGAACATTCTTGACTAGAACATCTTTCCTTCCGAGAGTGACGGTACCTGATCCCATAAAATTTGAAGATCCATCATTTCCAAAGGATACAGTTCCATCCTTCTTCTCTTTCAGAGATACAAATTTACTTCTATATCCAGTCATATGCGTTGAGAAACTGCTATCAACATACCACACATCTTTGTTGTTTTGAGCCTTGAGAGCGAGAGTACAATTATCAATCTTCTTCTTCTTCTATGTTCGTTCATTTTGTGGCTTCGAAGATTCTTCTGGAGGATTTTCAAGTCTATAGTCTCTAGTTATATGTCCAAAGTTTCGAAATTTGTAACATTCCATATTATTTCTTAAATGTTCAAATATATTGATGTTTCGTTGAGCCCTGGGAGGTTCATATTTGACATATCCCCTAGAATTGTATTGGTTCCTAGGGTACGTGCAACATTCTACAGCTTGTAGAAATTTGAATAATTTGCTGAATTATTCACCGAGATTATCCTGATTACACACTATTTAAGCTTCATGCATAATACATAACCTCTTCTACAATTGATCATCAATATGCGGAAATAGAAACAGTTGCATGCGCTCATAAAACAATAATCAAGCACACATATCAACACAGTATGTAATGGGGAAAGAAATAGCTGAAAACCCCCAACTATCTGTATATTATAATGATAGAGAACATGTAACAATACATAGCACAAAGCTCTCACAGCTCTCAGCACTATCTCACATGCTACACACAAACTAGTATAGAAAGTGAACAAGTCACAGGTTCAAATCTCCTCCACAAGTCTGCCCTGCCTCTACTGCGCAATCCAAGTTGATTAATGATGAGATTCAAGTTCGAATCCCACTAGCTCCAACTGCGCAATCCTCATTGGCAATCTCCATCAATGTGTGTGCAATCTCATGCATAGCCAATAGTCACAACTGATAGCAAACTCACCCTTTCACCCACCTCTAACACTGGTCTCCACTGAACTGTCCATGCATTGCAGTTAACTGATGTGTTCTTTAGTTGACTTATGAGTTAATAGTTAGTGAATTAATTAATAATTAATTCACACCACTCATCACTAGTGTATTTGTCAATTAGACTAAATAAAACTAGTTCAACTAAGTTAAACCGAACACAACTCCACCAACTGTCTCATCAACTCCACCAAACTCTGCCACATGAGTTCTAACTGAAGTCAACCATGCAATAGCTCAACTAACTCTTAGGAAAAGCGTATTTCCTTCTGTCAGCTGCATGTGCCACATCCAAGCATCAAACTGAAGTGCTCCAAGAGGATAAGATAATGTTTATAGTCTAAATATTATTAAGGGTTAATAATATTTGACTGTTCTATTTTTAGCCCGGCAATCTAAAAATAGATTCCGCCTAATGTCTAAAAATAGAGGTCCATCTATTTTTACCAACTCGGCCAATCATCCATAAATAGCATCCTGCAACTCATAGACCATGATCCATATGTCTAAAAATAGACATAGTCTAAAAATAGACTTTGCGCCAAAAATAGCCTGCGGGCCCACTTAGTGAAGGCGACTTCATTTCACTAAGCTCCATCATATTGTTGCATTTTCAACACAGCTTTATGACCAAATTTCCACATGAATAAAAATAGCCATGAAAAATATATTGGTACCTGGATGTAAATCTTTGTCGAGTAATTGTCTTCGAAGGTTGTTCTTGTGAATCTTGTCCAATGAAGTCTACATGCATGTCATATCTCATAGGTTCATTGTATTTTGTTGCAGAAGGTCTTGCTTCTTCTTTGTAGCCGAGGCTAGTTCTGTCATTGTAAGATCGTTGATTGTTGATGAGTTCTTCCAATTCCCTTGAGTTGTTGGCATAGTTTTGGACAATTTTTCCCTTCTTCACTTCCTTACACAGCGAGACTACTTAGGCTTCTAATGCTTCCCTTTCTTGGTTGCTTTCTTCCAACTTATTTTGAAGTGACTCTTCAATACATTTGTGTTCTTCAACTTCAATTTTGAGACCTTGAACTTGTTCTTCAAGAGTATTGGAATGGATATTCTCAGCCTTGAGCTCTTTCATAAGCTTGATTGCCTCCTTATAAAATTCTTCTATGGTCAACCCTTCTTCTTCGTTGTTTGATACCTCTTGTTTATTTTGCTTGGCCATAAACAATACTCTCTCATTGGCTTCTTCTTCATTGTCACTATCTTCATCGGATGATGAGCTATCTTCTTTAGAGAGAAAGTTCCTTTTGAATCCTTTCTTTTTGCCTTGCTTATTGAATGTTTTAAAGCCTTTTTTTCCTTTTGAGTTGCCATCACTTATGTTCGGACATTTTGCTGCGAAATACCCAACCTCACCATAGTCGTAACATATCAATGGAAGTTTACCTTTGAATTTTCACTTACCAATTTTTAGTTTTCTCATAAAGTAAGCATATTCTCCATCTGAAAGACCTTCTTCATTATCTTCCTTTTATTCACACTTGCAGATGCAAGTCCTTTCCTTTGGAGGTTGTTTGTCCTTATTGGTTTTATTAGATGCAACGAATGCATTTTCTAGATGTGAAGTACCCTCTTCTTCATCAAGTCTCATTTCATAGGCTATGAGAACTCCATGTAATTTCTCTTTGCTGAGTTTGTCCATATTATCACTGTATTCTAAGACCGATACCTTTCGGTTGAATATCCCTGGTAATGTTCTAAGAATATTTCGTATAATAGTCTTCTTGTCAACAGGCTCTCCCAATCCTTCCAGAGTGTTGGTTATTTCATCAACATGTTGGAAGTATGCAGCAATGTTGCCATCCTCTTTCATTCTGAGTTGCTCAAATTTTGCTCTGTAGATTTGATGCTTTGCTTCTTTGACATTTGATTCACCTGCATATATATTCTCAAGCTTGTCCCATATATTTTTGGTGGTTTTACCACCCAACACCTTATGATAAGTAGATTCAATAAGTCCACTGATAATAATATTCTTTGATTTTTCATCATTTACCAAACTCTTCCTACCTTTTTCATCTGCAGTCGGTGTAAAGCCATTTTGAATAGTGTCCCATACTTCATAACCTTACGCGAAGAGATAGACCTCCATTCTTCCTTTCTAGAGTGCATAATTATTTTCATTGAACAAAGGTACACCATTCTTCGTATGCTCCATGACCTCCTTCCAACTGTTAAACTGCCATTGAAGGAACCAAGCTCTGATACCAATTTTTGGAAATACTGAGAGGGGGGTGAATTGGTATTCCTTTCAATTGGTATTATTATTAATCTTCTAGAGCATTAGTTAATCTTAAATTATTATCAATGTTTGTATAATGATAGCAGTAAACAAAATAAACACAAATGCACACATTTTTTAAAGTGGAAAGCCCCTTTGGGACAAAAACCACCTAAATGCTTTTCTAATAATTATTTAATATTCAACTCCAATTGAAAAGAAAGCTCCAACTTCCTAGAATCTAAAAAAACGTTCTTCTCCAAATCCCACAGGATGGAAGCTCCAACGCCCGAGATTATTTAGTAGTCAACTAAACGGATTCCCCAACACCCAATGAGTTACAACTCACCCTAGCACCACCATACCACCCTGAAGTTTTATAGGCTTGAATCTATTGGTAACTTCATGCACCAGCCTAGCACCGCCCTACCACCCTATAGAAGACTAAAAGAAGAATTGACTCTCGTACCAGGGAAAATGGTCCACTTTACAATGATATAGAATGATGGAGAAGAAGAATACACACTAGACCATAACCCCAACTATGACACAAATACCTAATGATGATCCTAGACCTCCTGACACTTCCTCTTCAATTCTTGGTAGATATACAATGGTACAAATTTTACAATGACTCAGTACAACGATACCTTTACAATGACTGTATGCAGTGCTGCCCACATGAAGACTTCATGTGGTGAACTTATTGTTGTTGTTTTGCACCTTGATTGCTGCTCTTGTCATGCTACCCTTTCTCACTCTTCAGAACATTAGATCATGCATTGAGTATTATCTTTATGAATATATAATACCTACAAAAAGCCTTCAAGGAAATACCCATGACATGATAATAGCAAAACTTTCCTCATCTTGTAGAGCATATGTTAGTGCTAAAAAAAAAAAAAAAAACAAATTAGAATACAAATAACCTAATGCAATTAAGAGATGAACATGCATATACATAATATAATTACCTAGATCTTACCACTGTTGCACCTCGATTTTCTTTGTTGCCCTAGAAATTTTGGTCATTTGCAACCCTTGACAGCACATGATCTAGCTTTTTCTTGCCTTCTAGGAGCTCGATATTGAATCTGGTGTATCTTTGTTATTTCATATCCCAAATATGTGATTTTTGGTCCTGTAATATTCCTCTGAGTCTTATTTCTAATGACACGGGTCTGACCCAATTTGGATTCTTCAAGGCAAATTTATGCCCAATCTCTCACAATGACCTAATTATGTACTGGTTCAGTAGATCGAACTTGTACGGCGTGCCATGTGTCACTGTTTCCTCATTCGGCTCTAAAATTGATACACATAAAACTATAGTCTGTGCACTATCTTCCACCTTTTATAGAATTCCAATCCAATACTCAGAGAGAGAGTTATGACAATTTTCCCAAGTTCACCTCTTTGAGAAAAAGTTCAGAAGCCTGTAAAAACCCTAACTTCCATAGATATATCTTCGAAAAAATTATGAACCATGATCTGAAATTTTTACACGAGCTTCCTTGGGATTTTGGCTTCGGTTGATAGAAATTACAGCTTCCGAGCCATCGTAGAAAAAAGGTTATAGGGAAAATTCCACGACAACTTATTTCAAGTAGCGAAATCCCTACATGAGGAGGATATGAGGATTTAAAATTTATATAAATGCTTAGGTTGAGAGGGTCTTCAACAAGTGAACGAGGGAGGGATTTTAGGAGCTAAAAAATTATTAATTATTGACTATTCAACTACCACAACCAATTATTAGTTTCATGCCACAACCCCATGGGGTTTTAGCCCACTAACTGGGGTTACTAACTTCAAACATGAATATCTATCAAACCGTGAAGAATTACGTGGTGTGCCATATATCGACGAAAACATCTCAACAAGTAGAAACCATAAAAATATCCTTGACTCAGAATATATTAATTTGGTAGGTTGAAATTCCCATGCAAGATCGGGGTAGCCCTTAGTGCTGCTTGGGTTGACATCAATGACAACCACTGATCAACGCCAACCTCCTACTTTACTGCCTCCACCACAACCTCAACCTCCACCCACTCATCCTGCTCCCCCTAAGTTACCTTAGATTCCTGCCCAACAAAATTTGAACCTGAAAAGCAAGCAGGCACAACAGGTATATAATGCAGAATCATCTTATCCAGCCTATGTTGTGGAGATCCATGAGATTAACCTTAGGTCTAGGACAGTTTTCCAAGACACCCATCCTACATCTCCACCTAAATAGGTTGAAGAGGAAAATGAAGAAATAATCCCTCAGATAAACCCACCTCCTTTTCATGAGCGACTGATTTACCCTAGCCAGCACACCCCAAAAGAGATTGAACTTATGGGAGCACTAAATAATTTTTGTGTAAAAATACCCCTTCTCTAGGCTATTAATTATGTTCCTATCTATGATAATATTATCAAAGAAAATGCTTCAAAAATCCTAGGAGAAATAAAATAGACACCCCCATCATCAATGTTGTAGGTCAATTATCTGATTTGATGTTGGGGAGAGTAATTTTCCCAAAATACATGGACCCTAGGATTCTAGTAGTATATGTATACATTGATGGTATCATTTTCCCTCATATATTGATTGATCTTGGGGCTTCCATCAATATGATAACCAGAGAAACCATGTTTAAACTCAACCTCCAAGGAGCTTTGAGAACGACCAGTGCAGTTTTGCAACTTGCAGATAAATCCACAGTAGCTCCAGAAGGAGTTGTTGAGGATGTTATGGTCTCCATTGACTCTTGGGAATATCCCACTGACTTCCTGGTACTTCAGCCCAAAACCAAGTTTAATGGCTATCCTCTCATTCTAGGAAGACCTTGGTTGTCCACTGTCGATGCTTATATTAGTTGTAGGGCTGGAAACATGACTATCAAGAATGTGCCCTTGTCAAAACAACTGGTATTATATCCTCTTGCCCAACCTTCAATTGAACATGATCTACCTTTATCGCTGGAGGATGAAGAAGAAGATCAAGTTTACCATACCACACCCTACCCTATTTGTACCACATATATTGTTATCAAAGGGAGGCAACCTGATGAAGATGACCTCATTGACCACATCCTTCAAAGACAACCCCCCACTTCCATTCCACTCGAAGACCTGGTGAGAGAATCTGAAAGCATCCCTTGGACAGAGTTATGCTCAGTTGAATCAACCTATGAACCTTCCAAGTTTGTAGAATTTGGCCCATCTGGATCCCTAAAGATCCAACCCTCTCTCTCGGCCAAAGAGGAAGAACAATTGTGCCATATGTTGAGAGATAACTTAGATTCTTTTGCTTGGGATTACAAAGACATGAAAGAGGTGAATCCCTTAGTTTGCACACATCATATTTACATCAAAGAGGGATGAAAACCTATGCGCCAGCCCCAAAGGAGAATGAACCCAGCCTTAAAATATGTAGTAAAGGATGAGTTACATAAGTTTTTGGATGTGGGGTTCATATACCCCATATCAGACAATGAGCGGGTGTCTCCTCTTGCCTTAGTCCCAAATAAGAATGGGAAGTGGAGGATTTTTGTTGACTACAAATAATTGAACAAAGACGCTAAGAAAGACCATTTCCCTTTGCCTTTCATTAACCAAGTCTTGGATGGTCTTGCAGGAAATAAGTTCTTCTCTTTCCTGGATGAATTCTGTGAGTACAATCATATTCATATCAACCCTGAATACCAAGACAAGGCCACATTCACATGTCCTTGGGGCACCTTCACTTATAGAGTTCTTCCCTTTGGCCTATGCAATGCCCCTGCCACTTTCCAGAGAGCGGTCTTGAGAATTTTTGTTGAGATTTCTATCATTATGTGGAAATCTACATCGACGATTCCACTCCCTATGGGTATGATTTCCAGGAGGATCTCTCCAATCTAGGTAAGGTACTAAGGAAATCCATTGAAATTAATCTCTCTATGAACCCTGAGAAATGTGAATTCTTGAAAAAGGCAAGGATTTTCCTTGGCCACTACATATCCTAGGCAAGGATATAAGTAGATCCAAACAAAATTACCATCATAAAACGAGTACCTATTCCTCAGAAGCAAAGAGATGTCAAAAGTTTCTTAGGCTTGGCCGGTTACTATAGGAGATTCATTAAGGACATTGGAAAAGTGGCTTCCCCATTGTTTGGATTACTGGACAAGGATTCTGAATTATGTTGGTCTAATCTTTTTCAATAGGCTTTTGATATCATAAAGGACAAATTTACCACTACCCCTATACTTCGAGGTCCCAACTAGGCCCTACCCTTCCATATCCATACCGATGCAATAGATAAAGTTGTGGGGGAAGCCTTGGGACAATTAGATGATAAATTACCCTATGTCATTTATTTCATCAGCAAAAACTTGTCTAAGGCTGAACTAAACTACATTGTCACCGAGAAAGAGATTTTAGCTATTGTCCATTCTTTGAATAAGTTCATAAATTACATTACTGGGTATCAAAATTTTGTGCATACTGTACATGCAGCAATTAAGTACTTGATGAAAAAACCTGATGTAAATGCTAGAATCATTAGACGGTTATTATTATTGCAATAGTTTGATTTGACCATTGTTGATAAGCCAGGGAAACAAATTGTTGTTGCAGATTTTTTTTCTAAACTCGCATTGCCTATAGATGATGAAGGAATGATTGACTATTAGCTTCCAGATGAACACTTATTTGCTATCTCAGTACTCTCTCCCTGTTTTGTTGACATAATCAACTACCTGGTTGTTGAGAGCTTTCCTCCAAACCTTTCATCGAAATAAAAGAGCAGAATTGTAAGAAGGGCTTCCTCTTTCACTTGGATTGGTGGCAATCTTTTTAAATTGGGACCATATCAAATCCTCATAAGATGTGTCAGGGAAGAGAAATTCTTTTACATCCTCTCAGAATTTCATGATGGGCCCTGTGGGGGTCATTTTTTCTACTAAGAGGACAACTTTCAAAGCCTTGAAAGCCGGCTATTATTTTCCTACTCTCCATAAGGATGCCAGGAGATACACCAGTAGATGTGATCAGTTTCAAGGGATGGGGAAACCTAAAATGAGGAATGAAATGCCTCTACAACCTCAGGTGGCCTTAGAACCATGTGAGAAGTGGGGCATGGACTTCATTGGACCAATTTATCCACCATCCGAGCATAATATATATATCATAGTGTGCACTGATTACATGACAAAGTGTGTTGAAACAAAGGTTATCAAGGAAGAAATAGAAGAAAAAGTGGTTGAATTCTTGAGAGAGAATGTGTTTTACAAGTTTGGATATCCCAGGGAGATAACCACCTATCAGGTGGCTCAATTCATATCCCATCTAATTGAAAATATCATGAGGCAACACAATATCAAGCACAAGAAGTCTACTTCCTATCATCCTCAAGAAAATGGGCAGGTATAGGTGCCAATAGAGCATTAGAGAACATCCTTACCAAGGTTGTGAGCAACAACATAAGAGATTAGGCAGACAGAATGTTGGAGGCCACTTGGGCCTACAACACTTCCTGGAAGACAACTACAGGGTTTACTCCATATGATCTAGTTTATGGGAAGAAATATTTGATTTCTATCAAGTTTGAGTATAACACCCTCATAATAGAAGCTCAATTGGATTTGGACATCACAAAGGCACAAAGAGAAAGACGGCTTCAGCTAAATGGTTTGGATGAATTTAGAATGAAGGCCCTCCTTCACACAGAAGTAATCCAGCTACAAAGGAAAGTCTGACATGACAAGAACATCAAAGAGAAGACAATTTAGGAAGGAGTCTGGGCTCTACTATATGACTCTATATTTAAGGACTTCAAGGGAAATTTATTGGCCAGATGGCTAAGACCCTATCAAATAGAGACATGCCATGAAAATGGAGATGTTTAAATCAAAACCATAGATGAGGAGGGGATCCCTATGCTTGCCAATGGTTACAAGCTAAAAAGGTACAAGAGGCCATTGTCCAAGGCATAATTCATCAACACAATCAGTAAGGAGGTGAATGTAATTGGTAGCCTCATAGCTTCTATTACCTCACCCTCCTAGAAAAAAGGAAAAGAAAGAAATAAAGAGGCTTGGTTGAAAACCTTTCTGAGGCATCAAAGGCCAACTCCAGGATTTAAAACCTCCATGAAGAAATCCTGGAACATCATCATGTCATTCCATGCATTGAGATTTCCTTGTCTAACCCTATATTCTTCCACTCTGGTGGAATTTTTTTTTACATAAACAAAATTAATTTTCTTTCATTTTCTCCTAAACCACACCACTACCTCAGCATCCTAACACCACCTCCAACATTGCACATCATCCCCTCACCACCTCATGTCATTTTGGGCTCCAAAATATGCAGAAAAGAGACTGCTACTGGAAGATGACCTCTTCCTATAGCACGCCTTTACAAGCACCAGAACAATTCAACTATGGCTTGTCACATCTAGAGCAGCAAAGAAAGTTTGAATATCTTATCATGAAGGAAAACACAAGACTCTACAGAAGAAGCTACCTCAACAACATCAACTTGAAGCCTCCATGAGGTACTTGCAAAAGACACAACAAACAAAGTAAGCACCTCACTTAAGAAATAAAAAAACAACAAATAAAGGCATCTCTTATGACTACTCCACTGCTTCATATCTCTGCATGAAGGACCCTGCAATAAATTGGCAACAAGGTAAGGCTTAGGTATGACCCTCTCACCCTCTCGCTATGCATATTTGACTAAACGAATTAATGTCGAAGACAGGAGGTTTAATAAGCTAAAATGTGGCCAGTTAACTTGGACACCCTTGACAATGGAACTAAAAGAGTTTGGTAGAGTGGAATACCACGTGGAGCTATCACATCAGTCGTAATTAGATGGCAGAAAGTGGGAGTTTATTACAAGGTATGAGGGAATGATCATTTTGAGTGGGGAAAACGGTCCAAATGAGGAAATATCATGCGAGGTACACCTCAGCACAACGCTCCAGGCCCACTCAAAATGGCATAAAAAGTACCTTGACTCACTTACCCTTGCATCTATACTCATTTCAAAAAAAGTTAAACAAAGGAAAAATTTGGGAAGCCACTGAGGAGGCTAAATCACCAGTCAATAGTGCCTGCAGGAAGTGTTATAGGAAAGCCTGCAATTGCTACAGGAAGCTTCAAGGAGTGCTACAGGGTGCTGGGAAGAAACATGCAAGCCACCACAAGAGTCAATTAGCACAAATACACCACCCTCCATCCAGGAACTTCAATTTACGTAGGTAGGTGGCCATCACCTCCATCAAATTCATAAAAAGTTCTCCATAGCAGTATGCATGCGAGTAGGGTCACAATTAAGGAAATTGAAGAAGTTGTGTGAAAAGATAGGGGGTAAAAACATTCATTTTGGAGTCTTAAGAGTAATATTTCCACTATCACCAGTCAATTTGATACTAATACCATAGAATAATACCATTTGAACTCAATTCATACACAACAAAGGGAAATGCGGGCAGGGTTTAATAAAAGAGAACCTACAGATACAAAGAGAATTCAATTACACCCTCTTGTAGTAGAAATTTTTAGGAGGCACAAATGGTTGGGTTTCTTTGAGCTCCTAAGGGGATATGATGATGGGAGAGCTCAAGAATTTTCAATGGCCCTACACTCTCAACCAAATGATAGTGTTACAATTGTGGTAAGAGGACTAGCCATAACCATCACACATGAATTGATCAGGAGAATAACAAGACTACCCCTAGGAATCAAGTGGAATAGATAATGCGCGGTAACTAGTGCCTCTGCCAAGAAAAACTTATTTTTACCAATGAAAATCACATATAAGAAAAAAATGGGGTCAGAAGGGAGAGCTTACCTAACCCATCAGATGAAGTAGCCTACCACATCCTCAAATACATTTCTTGTGAAGGCAGATTGAGTGTAGTATATGGCTACCATTCCATATTGTTGCATGAGCTTATATTTAAGGAGGATTTTCCTTTGGAATAGAGGATGAACATACCCTACTTCCTCCTCCACTCAATCAGATATATGGGCCAAAGGGTTAGATAAGGGAAACACCAACGCTAAGCTCACCATGGTTTGATTAAATAGATAGTGGAGGATGCCCTCAATAAGCTTAAAATTTTTGTGTTATGGTCCAATTTAATTGACATGGAAAGAGAGACTTTGATAGGGACACTGAATATCACTCCTGGAGATACCCCTACCTCTAGCCTTGGATATAGGGATATTAGAGTAGAGGGGGAAGAGAATGAAGAAGAAGAGATGGAAACATAAGAAGGAAAAAACAAAGGGTACTGAGGAAGAGAGAAAAACTGACGAGGAAGAAGAAGAGAGGGCAGTAGAATAGGAGGCTTTGAGGCCCAAGGAGACCACTGATATATCCCCTCAACAAACCAGTCTATCGCCAGGAAATACCGAATATGAAGTGGCTGCCACCTTAGCCACCTTAAGCACCCTTGTGAAACCCAAGAATAAAAGGAAAATGCAAACTCCCATGTATTTTAAGACCATAAATAGCACTAGGGTGAAACAAGGAATACCTCAGACTCCAATAGAGGTCCCCATTACCAATGAAGAATCCCCTAGAAAAAAGGAAGAAATAGGGAGAGAGGAAGGAAAAATTGAGGAAATTACTTCCCAAAATGCCAAACCCAAGATACCCATGACATATGCAAGAAGTAAATCTATTATATTAGCATCCTTGAAATAGTTAGACGTGCCCACATACCTCCAAGTAGGAGAAAAATAGGTGCTACAGGAAACACAGGATGTGCTACAAGAAACACAGGGTGTGCTATAGGAAAGATAGGAAAAACTATAGGAAGATAGGAAGAACAGAATGCCAGAGGGGAAGAAAAAAATGCGCCAATAGAAGGGTAGAGTGCCCAAATTGAAGAAAAATAGGTACAGGGGTGGGGGGGGGAGGGGGGGGGGACAAGTTGTAAGACAACATCCACAAGAAGAATCAACCCCTCCAAAAACTTTTCAAAAAGACATAACATAGTTCTAATAACATACACCACATTCCAGTTTGAGCCCTTAATACAAGTTCATTAAAGAGGGGAGGTTGATCCCTAAGAATCTCTCAATCCCTCTCTTTTATGAGCTATAAATAGAAATGGGGCACACCCATAGGTGGATGCAAATTGCAAAGTTCAGAAATGTTGAGGATGTGGGGATAATGGAGGAAAAAATTAGTGATATGGGGAAGGACCTAACTGATGTCAGACTCAAAGAATCATTGTTGAGAGAACAATTACAAGTGGAGCAAGAAGAGAACATGAGGTTGAAGGAAAAATTGCAACAAAAGGACACACAACTTGCCACCATGGAAAATATTTGCATGGTGGCAATGCAATAGAGACACCCTTCTAATTCTCATGCAATCTACTTGAAAGAGAAATGGTTGAAGTTTCAAATAAAAACGTTAACACAACATGGTTCATTTCCCTTTCAAAATTATAGGCATTTCATTGATTTTTTCAGATAGTCCAATGTGGAAGAGAGACCTAGGATGACAGAATTTTATATGCACAACCTCATCTTGACTGACATGAATATTTGGGACCCCAATTCTAGGTTGGGTGATATGCAGTTTATGGCCTTAGTATATTGGGTAACAAATGAGAAAACAAGGGTAGAATAATTCAAGAGGGTGATGAAGAGAGAATAAAGAGAACCCCTCCAAATCAGGGAAAATTTCATAAGCCTTAGAGGCATCATCAACAATCAGTAGATGATATCCAATGATGCTGACCTGGCAGACAAACACATTAACACCCAAGCACAGGCATTGTCACATTTTGATGACATATCTAGATTTCTAGGATAAGTGAGTATGAAGGCATGCCAAATAAGATGGCATGCTCTACCACTTAGCTTAAAGAACATGGAGTACCATACTCCAGATAGATTGAGAGTTGCCTTAGAAACAACACCCTTCTACAAGAGAGAAATCCAGAGAATTACGATCCAGTGGATAGGATTAAGGCTAAGCCCACCTTTGTTGTTGCGCCTACATGAAGGGAGAGATCAAACAAAGGACCAGAAGGAATGGGAGGAAGCAGAAAATAATGTAGGATTCTACCCACCAGAAGGAACTCCTTCCGAGCTACCTTGGGATGTTAGCGAAGCTACCAAATCTTTCAAGGAAATAAGGGGAGAGGACTAAGTTGCTCAAAGGATGAGCAACCATATTAGTAGGGGGGTGATGATGAGGCCCATCATTAGGTACGTTTTGAGGGGTTATAGTGTCACCTTTTAGCTTATTATCTCTCTCTCTCTCTCTCTCATTTTATTACATTTTGTCATATTTTTCTTAGTGAGAAAGGTGTAAGACGATTATTACCAATTGAAGCCTAACATGGTTTAATTGCATGAAATAAAGCTATTTTTTAGTAAAATTACATGTTAGGGCTCTGTTGTACGATACAACAACCCTCCCCATTTCAAAATTTTAGAATAAATTTAATTTAGAAATAGGTCCCCTTTCTTCTTAAAATAGGAATAAAAGACTTAGAGGAAATCCGATCATTTTGAATAAAACAATAAAAAATTCATTGATTAGAAAAGCATATATCGTATATCGCAAAACACAAGTGCATATAAACAATGCAACATTGAAAATCTATGATCCGATGAAATATAAAGTCTTTTATCATCAACATAATATATAAAATTATTCATATTGAATAATTCTGATATGATAAAAGTAATCGCAAATCACAAATCGGCGGTTTCTTAAAGTTTCACATTTGTTTTGAAAAACTCCGATGCGATAAAGTAATCGCAATCGCAAATCGGAAGGACCTTAAAAAGTTTCACGTTTTGTTTCATAAACTCCGATGTGATGCGATTTATCGCAAATCGCATTTCGAAGGAGCGATATCACATGTATTTGTTTTATAAACTCTGATGCGATGTAGCCCATAGCAAATCGCAAATCGAAAAATGAAAACACAACCCCTCATTCAGTCTTTTACAAAAATCCGATGCGATGCGATTTATCGCAATCGCATTTCGGAGGGACAAATATCATATTCACTCATTCTATGACCCGATACGGTGGACCCCACCATCATCGCAATCGCAGATCGGCGGAGATCACAAAAATTTATTTGTTGTCCCGTTAGAAAAACCCCGATGCGATCAATATTTAGTCTTTATTCTGCGCATATGTTATTTATTCATCGCAATCACAAAATTCAAAAGGAAAGTTTTATATTCTCATTTCAAAATCACCGATCTCCGATTGTATGTCATTATTAAAATAAAAAATCAAATGAATGATTGTAACTGATTCTATTTTGAATGCGTGAGTGTGACTCTTGTAGAGGGCATTTAAGTTTAAGATGGAGTTAATAAATGGAAATCAACGAATAGATATTTTCATACAGCTGTTCTCCTTAATTCATTTTTACCGCGTCTGAAAGTTTTTCTCATTTGCAGAACAATAGAATTCCTAATCCTCTCATTCACAGAGCAAGTGAAACATTACCAGACGAAAAAATGTCTAAGAGATCTAAGAAATCTAAGGCTGCTGCCGCTGCGAAGATCACTGCTATTCCCATAATACCAAAAGAAAAACCAGCCAAAATCAAGCTGGTAACAGATACTTCATATGAGGGTTTGGGAAAAATGTCTTGGAAAGATGTATGTAACTTGATCGAAAGAGAAGACCCTAAGGTCACTGAAGTGAAGGCAACAGTACCAGACGAAGAAGATTTAGATTCTGACTCTGAGACTCCTCTTAAAGTGCTTGCAAATTCATTCCTTCACATAATTGCAGCTCGGGCAAACATTTTCCCCTATTACGATGTAATTCGATGGGTGATTGATAATGTCACCATAAAAAACAGGACATTTGTTTCAGCTGCGGGGACAATATTTGGGTCTTTCAGAGCAGAGGATATAAAGACAATGTACCATCTGCCAGACCCGCAAAAGGTCTACAACAAGGCTTTCATAGCAGATTTCGCCGCAGGCAATGAGACTCAGTCAGAACCAATCAGGGAATGGAGAAAAGCTCCAGAGAAACACAAAAATGAAGCATCAGGTATGTCCTTAATGGAGTCTCTTTCACCCCCATATTGTTATGTTGCCGCAATGATGTGTAGGCTTTTCGGAAACGATAATTCTGCGAGATTTTCAATTCAAATGGTTCCTTTCATTCATTCTATTGTGAATTCTAAAATCATGGATTGGTCAGTTATCCTTTCAGACAAGATAGCCAATAGAATCCTAGAGTATAGAAAGGATAAAGATACAGGGAATACAACCCCGTTTTACTTTTTTGCCTACATTTTCGATGCCCTATGTTTCAAATCAGAATTTCCCATTCTAGGTTGGAAATGAACCCCCCAAGACCATGTTCCTATACATATTTACCATAAGCTCTTGTGGGAGGTCCATTTTAAAAATCATGTATATAGAATTTGTCATGGTTTTCTGATTCCTTTCTATCAAACCATTTTCAACCAATTTCCTCCCTGGATCTCTAAAAAGGAAAAGAATGATATATCCCAGATTGGTGACTAGTTTCGAGAAGAGAAATTTACCTATGTCAGAGTTTTTGGAAGCATTTTGGAGCCCCATATTTTACCCCTATATGTTCTTGACAAACTGTTAGCACAAGAAATTTCTTATCAGTTAACAGTGGAAGGTATGTCAAGGTGTCTAAAGAATAATAAGAAACTGATGTGGCCTACTTTTCCCTTTCACTATGGGAATTATACTCTTAATGACTTCAAACATGCTGAGAAGGAAGTCTTTAAAATAAGAGATCTTAAGCTCTCAACAGTCCCAGGCAGGAAGTATGACCCAAAAAAGGTAGCATTTGATTTCACAACTTTGTTTCAAATCGCTAAATTTGAGCATGAGCCCGACGAATTTGATGATTTATTTGTTTCTATTGATAAATTTCCCCAAGTTTATGACTTGGCTAAATCCAAATTTCAGACTGAGGATATGAATAAATTCATGTTGTTTAGAAGTCAGAGACTGCTGAAAGCTTCTCTTGACCAGTTAAGAATTATTTTGCAAGAATCTGAAAATATAGAAACAGAGCAGAAGGAAAAAGAAGATGCACCTAACAAAGCAGGAAAAGAAGCATCTACCAGCAAGGGTAATGTACATACTGAAAATGTAAGCACAAGTGGCAAGCCTGATGTGCAAAAGGAGAATACTGGCAGCAAAATAGATGAACCTATTGAGAAAGGAACTACAGTTCAAACAGGGAAGGAAAGCATAGGTATTAAGACCAATGTGCATATTGAGAAAGAAAATACAGGTAGTGAGGCTAATGTACAGACAGAAAAGGAAGATATTGGTAATAAGCCAAATAATCAACTTGAAAGAGAAAAGACCACTAAGAATGTGGTGGATTTTGCTGAAATTATTGTTTCTTCCCATTTGCTAAGTCAATATGAGCAATTCGCTCAGCAAATAGGATTACAAAATAATCCTCAAGATGAAATTCTGAAAGATCAAGATATTGAAATCATTCCTGAGCATCCTACAGAAGAAATTGTGTTGAAAGTAGAATAAATTCCTCCTCAAGATATCTTTTATAGTCCTAAACATAGAGCTGTTGTCAGGAAACAGAGGAAGAGAAGAAGAACAGATCAAGAATCACTTTGAACATCACAAGTTGAATTTATGAACATTGTCTGGAAAAATACTGAGGTGAATCCTTCAGAGGATCTCACTAATTTGTCACAATATGCAGGCGCCTATAGTGCAGCCACTATAGACAAGGCTTCAGAAGTCACCTAAATGATGAAACAAAAGGAAGTATAGATAGCTATGCTAGAGGAACAAGCAACAGAAAATCAACAAAAGATTATACAATTGGAACAACAGTTGCAAGATGAAAAGCTCAAATCTAAACAGTTGGAAGAGCAACTTAGCATTGAAAAGAAAAAGATTGATCAACAAGCTTTGAATAAGCAACAGCAGTTAAGTCAAGAAGTGGAAAAGTTACAAACCCTACTGCAAAATGAAAAAACTCCTAAGGTTGAGCAAGAAAAATATTCCAAGCAAGATTGGACAAATTTAGGGATTATCCTAAATTGGATCAATTTAAAACTAAAGCTCTTGAAATAAATAAACTACTGTCTCAGCAGTTGAATGAATTTTTTCAGAAGATGGCACAAGCTGAGCCTTTGTGTGAAATAACATCATCTTTAATAGATGAATCAATCAGCCTCAGGCTCGAATTTGATGATGCAGATGACAAAATTTCCGAATTTCTTTCATGGAAAGACTCAGAGAAAGGAAGGAATACAAACCTTCCCAGGATTGAGGAAAGACACAAAGAAATTTTGTTTGCTGAATGGGAAAAACAATTGATCAAAGGAGAAAGAGCCACATCAAAAGCCAAAACTATGATGAATAATATAACACAGTTGGTTAATGATAGCTTATATGCCACCAATTTAATTTCAGATTGTATTCCAGGAAAATTACCAAAGGTAAAAGAGACTGATACCAGGTGGAAGCAAGAATTCGTCAATACGAATCAGCAAATCAGCAAGCTTCAAGGAATTTCATGGGATATTATGTGGACATTTCTAATCAAGCCACACAGTCAACAAATGGAAATCAAGTTCCTTTCCAATGCCATTAATTGCATCATTCTAGAGTTTTCTGATGCCACATACACTGGTCAGTTACATTCGAGGCTAAGTCATCCAACAGAGGTCAAATATATGCTCAAAATTTTCCACCTTGGCACATTGAATGCGGGAGAAAAACAATGAATTTGTTTCATTTTAATATCGCAAGTCTATTTCTAGATTTCCGATGGTAAATTGTAGCAATAGTTTTAGTTATTTTTTTTTATTAAGTTCCTATTTAAACCCCTTTCATGCATTTAGAAAGGGGTCCTGAATTTGTAATATTTTGTCTTGGATGTTACATTTTTGTACTCCATCGTCTACTCTATTTTTATAGAGGATCACATCCTGTGGTTTATGGCAAATTATCTCTAAGAATTGCATTTATGTACCTTGGAGTTTGTTTTACATTGAAGCAATGGATCTGAATATTGAATTGCATCAGGAAAGGTATCGAGATGAATCTGGTATTTCTATCAATTTAATGTTATTTTTCTTATGCTATGAGATTTTCTCTTTGAATTTGCTATCATTTATATATATTTGCTTTACAAATATTTCTTTATACATATCATTTCTGAGTGTATAGAAATAATTATCTCTCACAGTATGTACAAATGATATATTAAATGATGAATGCAATGTGTTATTATAGCTCTGTTTAATTTCTTAAACAGAGTTATCATTATTTGATACTGCATATTTCAATTAAATTATAATACATTTTCATGGTTATTGGTTTGATTGAAACAATCTTAAAGTTGTATTCATATTTGACACCCGGGTTAGTTTAAGAATTATTTATAAGTTATAGATTAAATTAGATAGATTATTTCAGTCATTCTATCCACACATACAATCATTTCATCACCAACCCATTAGTTATTAGGAAACTCGTCCTATAAATCCAGTCGGAGCCACCACACCAAACGGAAAAGGAATGTCCTAAGATCCCGACCGAGTGGTTTTCCCCCAATGTTTGAAGCAGCGATTTTCAAGGCTTCAACATTTTTTGCGCTAGAAGGAGGGCCTAAGATATGAATGGCAAGTAATTCCAATTCTACAGGCCATTCTAAGAGCAATCCACCCTCATCACCTTCTTTAATTTCTTCTACATCTCAAATCACCAGGGAAGAAATTGATAGATATATTCAAACACCCACTACTAAAGTCTCAAATCAATCAGATAATCAACCTCCTAAGTCCCCTGAAATACAAGCTTTAGTTCATAAACTCCAAGGGTTCTCATTATCATTAGAAGAGTCTGAAATATCTAAAGGTAGTGTTACTTCACAAATTGTCTCTTCCAGACCTCTTACTAGGTCACAAAGTGAAAAACTTGGTATTCCTCTAAAGGAATTTCCTTTACCTAGTAGAGTTAAAACAAGAAAAACACCATTGGAATCAGAGAGTGATATTAGTTCTTCATCGCAAATTCAATCATCTATTTCCCGAACCTCAACTCAGAAAAGTGCAGCTGCCCAAACGTCATTTGTTTCAACATCTGTTCAAACACCTTTTGTCTCTTCTACTCCTTCAACCGTTATCACAACAATGGCACAAGCAACACCAAGACCATGGGCTAGACCAGGAGCTGTTAATATGCCTGCACCTTTACATGATTTACCAGATCATGCTGAAAAATGGCTACCAAAATTCAGTCCTGACTTGAACATACAAGTTGAAGAACACATCAACAATTTTATGCTTGCTGTAAATTTGAATGGAGTTGAACATGAAGATGTTGTAGTCAAGTTATTCCCCTATACTTTGCAAGGAGCAACAGGATCTTGGTATTTTTCATTACCTTCAAGATCTATTACAAGTTGGGATATTTTCTCAGATCATTTCTTGACCAAATTTGGAGATGACAGATCAATAGCTACCCTAATCAATGATCTTTCCAATCTGAAGACAGGACCCAAGGAACCCATTAAAGATTTTAACTCTCGATTCAACAAACTTTTGAATAAAATCCCTACAGATTCAAAGCCTAGTGATCAGGTTAGAAGTGAATGGTATATAAATGCGTTGCCCTCAAACATAGCAATTTTTGTAGATAGAGCTGTGAAACCTACTTTAGCTGAAAATATGACAGAAGCTATTGCAGTTGAAAAAAAGATTAATGCTCTAGATAAGAAAAATGCTATTGAGGTAAGAAAATCCAAGAAAGTCAGCTTTAAAGATGATTCAAATAAAAAGACACCTAGAGACCCATATGATATGGAAGGTTTACAAAAATTTCTCAAAACCATGTCTAATGAGATGGTTGAGAATAAAAAGCAAGTGGTAGAGACTTATACCAAAAGACCATTCAGGAACTTGAAAAGAAATCAAGCTAAATCTAAACCTCCCAATTCAATCTCCAATGCAGAATCGGAAGAGGAAGAAGAAGAAGATACTCCTCTAGTATCATATGAAGAGGAAGAAAGAGAGGAAATAGTTGAATTACATGGGATGTGGGATTTCATTCTCCCTAACTCAGACAATGAACAAGAAGCCATGCCTATAAGTACAAGGAGTAAATCTATAGCGGAACTTGCTCAATCTGTTCCTAAGAAGAAAAGTACAACTCCAATTACCAAATACAAATCCCCTGTAAAGAAAAATTCTCCCTTACCCACTCAAAATCAGCCATCATCTTCTAATCCTCCTACCACAACATCTAAGACTTTGGTGGTATCAGATCCTATGGATTATAACATTGTTGAAGACATGAAGAAAACCAGAGCGAACATTTCCTTACATGAACTTAGCAAAATTAAACATCAACAAAAGCTGTTATTGAAAGAATTAAATGCAACATCTATTGTTCCTCTACCAAGCAGTGTAGCTGCCAAAGCAGCTAAAGGAACAGGTAAGCCACCACATAAAGTAGATGCCACTGATACTGTTCTTATTGGAGAAAGATCAAATTCTCAGACACCTCCTTTTCTTTTGACTTATGAAATCTACAACAAGAATTTGCATAATTGTTTAATAGATTCAAGAGCATCCTCTAATATAATGCCTACTACAGTCTGTGCAAAATTGAATATCGAACCACAAAAGTCTGCAGTTCACATTGTTCAATTGGATCGCTCTAAAGTTCAAGTTGTAGGAGAAATCAATTCAGTTACTATTCGATTAGCTTCTGATCCTAGGACTATCCAAAGAATTGATATTCTGGTCGCAAATATTCCTGAATTCTATGGATTAGTCTTAAGCAGGGATTGGTCTGCAAAGCTTAATGGTTATATCGCAACTGATTATTCACATATGTGGCTTCCCTACAAAGGGAAACCAAATCAAATCAAATTTGAGCGAGAAAAACACATGATGCATACTGTAACATAATTTGAACAAGAAAATGTACCTGTAGCTTTTAATAATAATATCCTTGGAGGTTATTCTGCTGAATCATTCCTTGGGAATTTCACAGCACCAAAATCACCCTTTTTTGTAAATACTTTTATTTCGCAAATTGAAAATTTTTCACAATCTGATTCTTCTAGAATTGTTAATGTTTTTGATACATCTGTAGATAAACTTGTAGATAAATATTTATTTTGGTCATTATATTTCGATGGATCAAAATCTAACGATGGTGCAGGAACAGGAAGCATTTTAATTGATCCAGATGGAGAGAAAACTATGTTTTCATGTAGACTAGACTTTCAGTGCACAAAAAATATTGCAGAATATGAAGCCTTGATCCAAGGGCTTTCTAAAGCAATAGAGTTAAATGTCAAACACTTGAAAGTATGTGGTGAATTTGAAATTTTCATAAGAAAAGTAAGGAATACCATCCATTGTCTTTCAGGTCATCTCAAACATTATCAAACCCTTATGCAAGACCTTACCACTCAATTTTTAGCATTTAATATCTCTTCCATTCCCAGAAATCAAAACACATCAGCTGATTTGTTAGCTAATGTTGCATCCAAACTCTTCCCTACTGAAGATTACAATCCTAATAGATTTTCAGTCGAATTAATCTTTTGACCATCTGTTCCCGATAATATCCCAAACTGGAGAGTATTCTATCATGATGAAGATATATTGAATTTCTTGACTTCAGAGAAATCATATGATGAATAAATTATTGATGAAAATGATCATGATCTTCAAAATACCTCAAAAAGTAATGAAAATCCTATTCCTAATTCTGTAGTTAAACATGGGGACCTATATGATATAAAAGACAGATTCAAAAAAGTTACTAATGCTAAACTTCAAAGTTCTACTTTGAAGTTCGAATTAGTAAATCTTGGCCCTGAATCTAAACCTCAAAATGTTAATTTAGGACTCGAGTTAACTTCAGAAGAGAGGACTGCTTTCCTCAAACATCTGAGTAAGTATAAAAATGTTTTTGCTTGGAATTATGAGGACTTGAAAACTTATGATACTTCTGTTATTCAACATACAATTCCAATTCTTTCTGATGTGAAACCTGTTCAACAAAAGTTAAGAAAAATTCATCCAAATCTGGAAAGTCAAATCAAGACAGAACTCAATAAAATTTTGAAGGCCAAAATCATTTTTCCCGTAAGACATTCTAATTGGGTCTCCAACATGTACCTATCAGAAAGAAGAATGGAGATATTAGAATCTGCATTGATTTTAGAAATTTAAACAAGATTTGTCAAAAGGACAATTTCCCATTGCCAACAATGAAACAAATACTTCAAAAGGTAGCTGGTTCTGAGCTCATGTCATTTCTTGATGGTTTGTCAGGCTATAACCAAATATTGGTACATCTAGATGATAGGTTGAAAACCACTTTCAGAACCAAATGGGGAACCTATGCTTATCAGAAAATGCCTTTTGGTTTAATAAATGCAAGAGATACTTTCTAGAGAGCTATGGATATAGCATTTAAGGGTCTGATTAATAGATCAGTTGTTATTTATCTTGATGACATAACAGTGTTTTCAAAGAAAAGAGGCAATCATCTGCATGATCTGAAACAGATATTTGAAAGATGTAGAAGATTTGGTATTTCTTTAAATCCAAAGAAATCCTTCTTTGCTCTCAATGAAGGAAAACTATTAGGATTTGTTGTGTCAAAAGATGGTATATATATTGACCCTGACAGAGTGAAAGAATTTTTTGATATTTCTTTACCTCATAACAAAAAATCCATGCAATCATTTCGAGGGCAAATCGATTTTGTAAAAATATTCATTCCTGATTTTTCTCAAATTGTTTTCCCTATGCAAAATATGATTAAGAAAAATTCAGTATTCAAATAGGGATATAAAGAGAAGGAAGCCTTTGATACAATCAAACAGGCAATCATTAATGCACCTGCATTGAATACTCCTGATTTTTCTAAATATTTTATTATGTATACCTTGGCTACTAAAATATCCTATGCTGTTGTTTTAACACAACTCAATGATCAACAAATAAAAGCACCAATTTATTTCTTTAGCTCAAATATGCAAGGAGTTGAGCTTAATTATTCTGATGTAGAAAAACAAGCCTTCGCTGTGTTTAAATCAATTAAACATTTTAGACATTTTCTCCTAAAGACACACAAAAATTATTGTCTCATTATCTGCAGTGAGACAATTGTTAATTCAAAAATAAGTAGGAGAAAAGAGAGCTAATTGTGTAACAGCTTTGCAAGAATATGATATTGATATTAAACCAGCCAAGATTGTTAGAGGACAAGGTTTTTTCAGATTGTTAGCAGGAGCTTCCAACGTACCAGAAAATCAAGATCAAGAAAATGTTGTTCAAGCAAATCAGATAAGTGTTTTTTATTTTGAATCTTAATATGTTGATCTGATCTTCTACTTGAAGAATGGGTATGCTCCTTCTAATCTCAGCTATAAGAACAAACGTGCTCTGAGATTAAAAGCAAAAAATTATGAAATCATTGATAATGTGTTATTTAGAAAAATTATGATTCAATTCTATTAAGATGTCTTGAAAAGACTGAAGCAAAAAAGGTATTGCAGGAATTACATGATGGACCGGCAGGTGGACATTTTGGAGGTGATACCACAGCTCACAAAATCATCCATGTTGGATATTATTGGCCTACCCTTTTCAGAGAGACACATGATTATGTAAGGAAGTGCGAGATTTGTCAAACTACTAGTGGAAGACAAAGGAAGCCAACTTTTCCTTTACAACCAGTAAACATTGAACAACCATTTGAACAATGGGGGCTTGATATTATTGGAGAAATATTACCACACTCTTCCAAACAACATAGATACATCCTTACAGCAACAGACTACTTCATAAAGTGGGTAGAAGAAATTCCTTTAAAGGTAGCCAATTCTGATGCAATTATTGATTTCATCGATCAATTCATCATTACCAGGTTTGGTGCACCTAATGCTCTTGTTTTTTACAATGCATCTTATTTTTCTGGAAATAGTATAATGGAATTTGCAATTAAAATAGGTTTCAAATTTATTCAGCAAATTATTATCCACAAGGTAATGGTTTAGCTGAATCTACTAACAAAAATCTCATCAAAATCATTAAAAAGACCATTGATCAGAATCAAAAGAATTGGCACAAGTCTTTAATCTTTACACTATGGGCTGATCGTATCACTCATAAAGCTTCAATAGGAACTTCACCTTTCAATTTAGTTTATGGAAAAGAAGCTATGATACCATCAAATCTAGTTCTTCCATCATTAGCCCTAGTTCAATTTATTGAATAAAATCCTTCATCATCTATTCAGTTGAGATTTGATCAAATTCTTAAATTAGAAGAAGATAGAAAGAGATCAAAAAGTATTCATGAAAACATCAATACCTTGTAAAATCTTATTTTGATTCAAATTCCACCAGATCCAAAACTTTGCAAATTGGTGATCTCGTTCTGAAATGGGAAAAAGCACATGAAGATAAAGGTAAGTATACCAAATTTCAAAATATGTGGCTTGGACCATTTCAGATTGCTGAAAAGATAGGCTCATATACATTCATTTTGCAAGATTTAACAGGAAAAAGAGAATCTTTTCTTGTAAATGGGCTTATTTTAAAGAAATTATTTTCTTAAGAAGGTAACCCCTTCTTACCTGTACATATTCCTTTCTGCAAATTTTATTTTGTAAATAAAGTTGTTAAGAAGTCTTTAATTGACTTTTTACTATTTGAAAATATTTTCAAAAAAATACTATAAATACTTATTTTATGTAAATAAGAATTTTTATAGAAATGATTACAGTGTTGGATAGTTTAAAATAAAATGTTAAACTTTGAAAATTTGTTCAAAACATTTGCATGATCTTTTGAAAACCTTGAGAAAATTGTAAATCATTATAAGTTTATTAAGCAGAGAAAGGTTATCCATAAAAAGTAAAGCCTTTTCCAAGCTTTGGCATTCAAAAAACTCTGAAAATTGTCATCCATTGATTCTTAAGGATAAAATCATTTCACCCCATCCATTAAGGTTGTGATTTTTTAGAATGTAATTCTAAAGAAATTATATGTCAAAATTAAGAGATAAGAGGTCTCATCACGAGCCTGCTTACCATGATCATAAGAAGTAATAAAACTGACATTACCAACACTCAATACTAAAACAGGGTAATGGCTTACAATTATAAGACAAGGGGTCTCATCATGAGCCAGCTTGTTCAATTTGGTTACAACTAGTGAATGGCATTGTTATCAACTGGCTACCAAACCAGAACAATGGCTTTTAATTAAGATAAAAAAGAAGAAAAACATAAGATATAATATCTTATGAATTTATCTTTTAAAGAATTATGATCTTAGTTGGATGGGACAATGAATGGTTAATGGTTAAAAGGTAACCCTGTCGAGACTATGAACGTTTGCAAGCAGAAAAGGCAATGCCTATGACAAAAGAGTAAAAAACAAAAGCTAAAATTGGAAGAGCAACCTACTTTATTATTATCAACCAATCAAAGCTTAAGAAAACCTAAAAATGTTTTTTTATTTTTGAGGAATTAGAAAGAAATTGTAAGTGATTTTTATTCTTTTTCGGAGTTAGATTTTATTTAAAATTTCTCTAAGATAGTTTTCATTATCTTTAAAAAACTTTTACTTACTAGAAATATAGTATTCATTTTATTTTTCAGAGATAATTGTTTCTTCCAGTGAAACGCCAATTGTTGTACGGTACAACAACCCTCCCCATTTCAAAATTTTAGAATAAATTTCATTTAGAAATAGGTCCCCTTTCTTCTTAAAATAGGAATAAAATACTTAGAGGAAATCCAATCATTTTGAATAAAACAATAAAAAATTCATTGATTAGAAAAGCATATATCTCATATCACAAAACACAAGTGCATATAAACAAATGCAACATTGAAAATCTCTGATCCGATGAAATATAAAGTCTTTTATCATCAACATAATACATAAAAGTATTCATATTGAATAATTCTAATATGATAAAAGTAATCGCAAATCGCAAATCGGCGGTTTCTTAAAGTTTCACATTTGTTTTGCAAAACTCTGATGCGATAAAGTAATCGCAATCGCAAATCGGAAGGACCTTAAAAAGTTTCACGTTTTGTTTCATAAACTCTGATGTGACGCGATTTATCGCAAATCGCATTTCGAAGGAGCGATATCACATGTATTCGTTTTATAAACTCCGATGCGATGTAGCCCATCGCAAATTGCAAATCACAAAACGAAAAAACAACCCCTCATTCAATGTTTTACAAAACTCCAATGCGATGCGATTTTTCGCAATCGCATTTCGGAGGGAAAAATATCATATTCACTCATTCTATGACCCGATATGGTGGACCCCACCATCATTGCAATCGCAGATCGGTGGAGATCACGAAAATTTATTTGTTTTCCCTTTTGAAAAACCTCGATGCGATCAATATTTAGTCTTTATTCTGCGCATATGTTATTTATTCATCGCAATCGCAAAATTCAAAAGGAAAGTTTTATATTCTCATTTCAAAACCACCGATCTCTGATTATACGTCATTATTAAAATGAAAAATCAAATGAATGATTGTAATTGATTCTGTTTTGAATGTGTGAGTGTGACTCTTGTAGAGGGCATTTAAGTTTAAGACGGAGTTAATAAATGGAAATCAACGAATAGATCTTTTCATACAGTTGTTCTCCTTACTTCATTTTTACCGTGTCTGAAAGTTTTTCTCATTTGCAGAACAATAGAATTCCTAATCCTCTCATTCACAGAGCAAGTGAAACATTACCAGACGACAAAATGTGTAAGAGATCTAAGAAAGCTAAGGCTGTTGCCGCTGCGAAGATCAATGCTATTCCCATAATACCAAAAGAAAAACCAGCCAAAATCAAGTTGGTAACAGATACTTCATGCTAGGGTCTGGGAAAAATGTCTTGGGAAGATGTATGTAACTTGATCGAAAGATAAGACCCTAACTTCACTGAAGTGAAGGCAATAGTACCAGACGAAGAAGACTCAAATTCTGACTCTGAGACTCCTCTTAAAGCGCTTGCAAATTTATTCCTTCACAGAATTGCAGCTCGGGCAAAAAATTTCCCCTATTACGATGTAATTCGATGGGTGATTGATAATGTCACCATCAAAAATAGGACATTTGTTTCAGTTGCGGGGACAATATTTGGATCTTTCAGAGCAAAGGATATAAAGGCAATGTACC
The DNA here is from genome assembly GCA_034641835.2 of Pinus albicaulis. Lineage (NCBI taxonomy): Eukaryota > Viridiplantae > Streptophyta > Pinopsida > Pinales > Pinaceae > Pinus > Pinus albicaulis. The sequence goes on along the minus strand of CM076578.1, from coordinate 1,130,839,005 downwards.
ATCTGCTAGACCCGCAAAAGGTCTACAACAAGCCTTTCATGGCATAATTCGCCGCAGGCAATGAGACTCAGTCAAAACCAATCAGGGAATGGAGAAAAGCTCCAGAGAAACACAAAAATGAAGCATCAGGTATGTACTCAGTGGAGTCTCTTTCGCCCCCATATTGTTATGCTTCTGCAATGATGTGTAGGCTTTTCGGAAATGATAATTTTGCGAGATTTTCAATTCAAATGGTTCCTTTGATTCATTCTATTGTGAATTCTAAAATCATGGACTGGTCAGTTATCCTTTCAGACAAGATAGCCAATAGAATCCTAGAGTATAGAAAGGATAAAGATACAGGGAATACAACCCCGTTTTACTTTTTTGCCTACATTTTAGATGCCCTATGTTTCAAATCAGAATTTCCCATTCTAGGTTGGAAATGAACCCCCCAAGACCCTGTTCCTATACATATTTACCATAAGCTCTTGTGGAAGGTCCATTTTAAAAATCATGTATATAGAATTTGTCATGGTTTTCTGATTCCTTTCTATCAAACCATTTTCAACCAATTTCCTCCCTGGCTCTCTAAAAAGGCAAAGAATGATATATCCCAGATTGGTGACTGGTTTGGAGAAGAGAAATTTACCTATGTCAGAGTTTTTGGAAGCATTATGGAGCCCCATATTTTACACCTATATGTTCCTGACAAACTGTTAGCACAAGAAATTTCTTATCAGTTGACAGTGGAAGGTATGTCAAGGTGTCTAAAGAATAATAAGAAACTGATGTGGCCTACTTTTCCCTTTCACTGTGGGAATTATACTCTTAATGACTTCAAACATGCTGAGAAGGAAGTCTTTAAAATAAGAGATCTTAAGCTCTCAACAGTCCCAGGCAGGCAGTATGACCCAAAAAAGGTAGCATTTGATTTCACAACTTTGGTTCAAATCGCTAGATTTGAGCATGAGCCCGACGAATTTGATGATTTATTTGTTTCTATTGATAAATTTCCCCAAGTTTATGACTTGGCTAAATCCAAATTTCAGACTGAGGATATGAATAAATTCATGTTGTTTAGAATTCAGAGACTACTGAAAGCTCCTCTTGACCAGTTAAGAATTATTTTGCAAGAATCTGAAAATATAGAAACAAACAGAAGGAAAAAGAAGATGCACCTAACAAAGCAGGAAAAGAAGCACCTACCAGCAAGGGTAATGTATAGACTGAAAATGTAAGCACAAGTGGCAAGCCTGATGTGCAAAAGGAGAATATTGGCAGCAAAACAGATGAACCTATTAAGAAAGGAACTACAATTCAAACAGGGAAGGAAAGCACAGGTATTAAGACCAATGTGCATATTGAGAAAGAAAATATAGGCAGTGAGGCTAATGTACAGACAGAAAAGGAAGATATTGGTAATAAGCCAAATAATCAACTTGAAAGAGAAAATACCACTGAAAATGTGGTGGATTCTGCTGAAATTATTGTTTCTTCCCATTTGCTAAGTCAATATGAGCAATTCGCTCAGCAAATAGGATTACAAAATAATCCTCAAGATGAAATTCTGAAAGATCAAGATATTGAAATCATTCCTGAGCATCCTAAAAAAGAAATTGTGTTGAAAGTAGAAGAAATTCCTCCTCTAGATATCTTTTATAGTCCTAAACATAAAGATGTTGTCAGGAAACAGAGGAAGAGAAGAAGAACAAGACAAGAATCACTTTCAACATCACAAGTTGAATTTATGAACATTGTCTGGAAAAATACTATGGTGAATCCTTCAGAGGATCTCACCAAATTGTCACAATATGCAGGCACCTATAGTGCAGCCACTATAGACAAGGCTTCAGAAGTCACCCAAATTATGAAACAAAAGGAAGTATAGATAGTTATGCTGGAGGAACAAGCAACAGAAAATCAGCAAAAGATTATGCAGTTGGAACAACAGTTGCAAGATGAAAAGCTCAGATCTAAACAGTTGGAAGAGCAACTTAGCATTGAAAAGAAAAAGATTGATCAACAAGCTTTGAATAAGCAACATCAGTAAAGTCAAGAAGTGGCAAAGTTACATACCCTACTGCAAAATGAAAAAACTGCTAAGGTTGAGCAAGAAAAAATATTCCAAGCAAGATTGAACAACTTTAGGGATTATCCTAAATTGGATCAATTTAAAACTGAAGCTCTTGAAATAAATAAACTACTGTCTCAGCAGTTGAATGAATTATGTTAGAAGATGGCACAAGCTGAGCCTTTGTGTGAAATAACATCATCTTTAATAGATGAATCAGTCAACCTCAGGCTCAAATTTGATGATGCAGATAACAAAATTTCTGAATTTCTTTCATGGCAAGACTCAGAGCAAGGAAGGAATGCAAACCTTCCCAGGATTGAGGAAAGACACAAAGAAATTATATTTGCTGAATGGGAAAAACAATTGATCAAAGGAGAAAGAGCCACATCAAGATCCAAAAATATGATGAATAATATAACACAGTCGGTTAATGATAGCTGATATGCCACCAATTTAATTTTAGATTGTATTCCAGGAAAATTACCAAAGGTAAAAGAGAATGAAACCAGGTGGAAGCAAGAATTAGTTAATAAGAATCAGCAAATCACCAAGCTTCAAGGAATTTCATGGGATATCATGTGGACATTTCTAATCAAGCCACACAGTCAACAAATGGCACTCAAGTTCCTTTCCAATGCCATTAATTGCATCATTCCAGAGTTTTCTGATGCCACGTACACTGGTCAGTTACATTCGAGGCTAAGTCATCCAGCAGAGGTCAAAGATATGCTCAAAATTCGCCACCTTGGCACATTGAATGCAAGATAAAATCAATGAATTTGTTTCATTTTAATATCGCAAGTCTATTTCTAGATTTCCGATGGTAGATTGTAGCAATAGTTTTAGTTATTTTGTTCTATTAAGTTCCTATTTAAACCCCTTTCATGCATTTAGAAAGGGGTCCTGAATTTGTAATATTTTGGCTTGGATGTTACATTTTTGTACTCCATCGAATACTCTATTTTTATAAAGGATCACATCTTGTGGTTTATGGAAAATTATCTCTAAGAATTGTATTTCTGTACCTTGGAGTTTGTTTTACATTGAAGCACTGGATCTGAATATTGAATTGCATCGGGAAAAGTATCAAGATGAATCTGGTATTTCTATCAATTTACTATTATTTTTCTTATGTTATGAGATATTCTCTTTGAATTTGCTATCATTTATATATATTTGCTTTACAAATATATTTTTATACATATCATTTCTAAGTGTATAGAAATAATTATCTCTCATAGTATGTACAAATGATATATTAAATGATGAATGCAATGTGTTATTATAACTCTGTTTAATTTCTCAAACAGAGTTATCATTATTTGATACTGCATATTTCCATTAAATTATAATACATTTTCATGGTTATTGGTTTGATTGAAACAATCTTAAAGTTGTATTCATATTTGACACTCGGGTTAGTTTAAGAATTATTTATAATTTATAGATTAAATTAGATAAATTATTTCAGTCATTCTATCCACTCATACAATCATTTCATCACCAACCCATTAGTTATTAGGAAACTGGTCCTATAAATCCAGTCGGAGCCACCACACCAAACGGAAAAGGAGCTGTCCTAAGGTCCCGACCGGGTGGTTTTCCCCCAATGTTTGAAGCAGCGATTTTCTAGGCTTCAACAGGCTCATTGTAGACAACAAGGAGAAATTATAGGAAGGTTTTCCACCTTATTAACTTCCACAATCAACCCAGTATCTCCTCATATCCTCCTCAAATTATTCGAATTCAAAGGTAGCCAAGCATGTGAATGTTAAGAGGGAGCCAAGATCCACACCACTCGAAGATCAAGGGGACAAATGCCTACTTTTTAGGGATTTTTTGGTGGCTTCCCTTTAGTATAAATGAACAAGAGAAATATCTCATTAGGCTTCTATTTCCATATGCAACTAGAGAAATCTTGGCTCTATATTAGACATATTTTGACTGTCATTTTTTATGTAAGAGACTCGTTATGAAATAAGAATGATAAGTTGGTTTATTTCTCACTGAGTTGATTTTAGAGGATTGAAGTTGGTGGGTTAGGGCCCAATCCATGTGTTGTGGTCTCTCTTGTGTACATTTATGTTTCCTTTACGATTCAGTATTTTGGTTAATGTCATTGTATCTTAGTAGCATCTAAAACATTAAAATTGTGTTGATAGTCCCCCTCTCTCACCTCTTCCATTGGAGCTTGAGGAGGAGGTATTCCACCATAGGCCAAAAACATTCAATTTATGATTTATTGGAAAATATAAAATAGTGTTCATTTAGTCTATCATGAATATTTTGTAGGTTAGAGGTTAGATTTATGATTTAGGTGAATGAGTAGCTTAAGTTAAATTCAACTCATCTTTCCCACTAGTTTACATGATAACTTGTTAATGATCAATGCATGAGTGAATATATTGGTTGCAGGTTTGGCTACAGCATCAGAGATTGGTCCCCTTTTCAGCACTATCATTTTGGACTTCAACCCTCCTTCAATTTCCTTCCATTCTGCTACCCAAAACTCTGTTATGAAGACCGTCTTCACAACCACCGAGAGCAGCCTGCTTGGTGCAAGACAGGCATTCTGAAGGTTCTAAGCTTGGGCAAGGGAGTTGGTCATCCCCTGTCCACCTAGATACACCTTTTCCTCACCTTTCCTGACCTCCATTCCACCATTCTTAGCCTCAAAACCCTCTCAGCCAGTTTCCTGTAGCATTACAGGACTTCCTGTAGCAATTACAGGGATCCTGTAGCAGCTTCTTGTAGCAGTGCTAGGAGCCACCTCCACCTCACCTGAGCTTACTGTGTCCTTTGGTGTACCCTTAGCTCTGAACTCTTGGCTCAAGGACCCCCCTAGGTCACCTAAACGCCTTCTTCTCTTGCTGCAAAACAGAGTAAATTGAGTGTGATTAGTCCATCATAGAATACATCATTATCACAATAGCTAGCATGCAGTAGATAGAAGTTAATTTATCATGGATGCAGTGTGTGTGTGAAAGTATATTAGGTCCTTTTTGCAAGTCAAATGAGTAGTCTAGAGAATGAATGCAATATAGTGTAATTTCCCTTCTTGTAATTAGATCAAGTGCTAGTATTTTCCATTGAAAAAGTAGACATTACATAGATGAATGAATACAATCTAGCATAACATATTTTCTTGTAAACATAGTAGTGTTCATGGTTTACTTTCAGCATTGAATTGCAATTAGAAGTGTGACAAAATTTCTCCCTTAGAATAGCAGTAACCCCCAACACCTCATAGTAGAACTAAGATGAGGATGGCATGAGTAGAGCTCATCTGTTGTGCATATAGCATGGTTACCTCCATGTTTGTATGAACCCCAGGTTGATAAGTAAAGCTGAGTAGCCTCTCAGAGTTACAGCGCCCTTGGTCCAATATTAGCGCTCGCTTCCAACCATCAAGAAGCAAGGCCTGTACACTCCTGTGCCTACTCTTAGCCAGCCATGGGAATCCATCTCCAAGGAGTATATATTTGGCCTCCCTTCTACCAATCATGGTAATGACTCTATATTTGTGGTCATGGACAAATTTTCTAAGATGGCTACATTGGCGACCTGCAAGAAGAGTATCACAACATAGGACACTGAAAAACTCTTCTTTGAACGAGTGTGGGTACATTTTGGGACCTCATAGACCATTATATTATATTGGGATAGTAGATTCTTAAGCACATTCTGGTCAAGCCTCTGGACATTATTAGACACCAAGCTCACCAAGTCGACTCCATTCCATCCCCAGACTGATGTCCAAACAGAGGTAGTCAACAAAATGATAGTGCACATACTCTGCATGTAAAACTCCAAGCATCTACGAACTTTGGATGAGATCTTCTCTTATTTAAAGCACAATTATAATAAAGCTCTCCATATCTCAACTGGTCATAGTCCCTTTTAATTGGGTCTAAGATTTCAACCATTGTGTCTGATTGATGTTACCATAACTCATTCCACTACACACACAGAATCCACACATGTAATGTCTAAGGCTGATAAAGAAACCAGACTTATTAAACATATCCAACACGTCCGCAAGTAGGTTCATGACATCTTGGAGAAGTCCAATGCCAAGTACAAGCAGCGACATGATTAACATCGGGTGCCACACAAGTTTCAGGTGGGTGACAAAGTTTGGTTGCATTTGTAGAAAGAACACTTAACCAAAGCTCATCAGAAGCTCAGACCACTTCGATATGGGCCTTACACCATTATCAAGGTCATGGGAGACAATTATTTTGAACTCAACATTCCCCCATTCCTTGGCCTGCACCTAGTGTTCAATGTGGACCGCCTTTGGCCATACTTTCCACCATTACTTAACACATCAGACATTGCAGAACAACTGACACCAACAAAGCTAAACCCCAACTGCATGGAATAGGCCACAACTGCTTGGATCATGGATACACATATCAATAACACTCGCTAGCAGAAGATCCAGGTGTATTGGGTTGTTAAAGCTAGCCAACTCTAGCACCAAGGCAAGTGGCTCACCAGGGACCAAGTTCAACAGAAGTTTCCTCATCTCAGGGAGGAACTCAACGCAATGGGGACCATTTATTCCCAAGGGGGAAGGAATGATCCAGGTGGATATTGGTGGCCACCTGCCTTTTCCACTTGGACCCCCACCATTGTTTCTTTCATTTTTTCAATTTCCTTAATTATAGCACAATTTACTATTTTTAGCATTTTTTCGGGTCCTGAACTTCCAGAGCCGTTTTGAGGCCTTAAACAATTATTTTTGGGAAAATAGGGGCCAAAATTGGCTACTAACCATGTTTTCCACCCAAAATTGGTATTCATCAGATATATCTTTCTAACGAGGTATTGTGCACGTAAAATGGAGACCGTATGCAAAAGTTAGGACCCCAGGAAGTTGATGTACCCATTTACCAAAACGGGGCCCATAATTTTGGCGCTTCATCTCCTAAGGTTAGTTTTTGGGATTTTTGGGGTCTTCAATTATTTTTCAATAGTAAATAGGCCTTTGAGCCTCATTGTAACATAGTTCAGAGGCATGTAGCCGCCACATCTCTTCTCAGAGATAAGCTACCATTGCCCAAGGTAGTTTTTTTCCATTTTGTATGTAAGCATATTTCAGTCTTTGATATTAGTAAAATGAAGTTATAGTTTTGTTTCATCTCCATGTCCATGTTCATATTTTTATTTTGTTGTGTTCCTCCATAAATTCAGATCGCCTACTCTCTATCCCGATCTAATGGTAGTCTGAACGAAGATCAATTTAAAAAAAATATTTGTCTCCCCTCAATTTATCCATCAACTCATCTATCCTAGGGACAGGATACTTATTCATGATTTTTCTCTTGTTAAGAGCCTAGTAGTCAATGCACATCCATAAGGCATCGTCCTTCTTCTTATACATGACCACCAAAGAAGTGAAAGGAGTGGAACTCGTCGAATGTGACCCAACCTCAACAACTCCTTAATGGACTTCTCAATATCATCTTTATAAGCCTTGGGATGTTGGTAGGGACTGGTAATGACTGCCTGTACACCCTCCAAAAATTCTATAACATGCTCAAAACCCCTTTCTAGTGGTCTGCTTGGAGGAATTTTAGAAAAAACCTTCCCGTGTTTACGGAGCAATACCTGAATGTCGTTGGGATGTTGTCACAACTGATATAGTTGTTTATTTTCTATAATAAAGCACTCAACTCCCCAATCAATATCCACCTGCCTAAGCATTGCTTCCATGTTGTTAGATGATACTATATTTGGTGGATATTGATGCATGGCCCTCACTACCTTTCTGCCATCCACTGGATATTGAATTCCAACTCCATGTTTTGCTAATATGTAGTATACTTCCCAATGTAGTAGAGCCACTGAACTCCTAACAACACATTTATGTCTGGTATGTCCACCACGAAGAAGTCGTTATTTAGTTCCCCATGGTTATTTGTAGCTTGGAGATGTATCTAGTGTAGTCCATCTTATGGCCACCAAGTATGGCTACCACAAAACCATTTAACTCCTCCGTAGGCATCCCTCTTTGTTCAACCATGGTTGCATCTATGAATATGTGGGAACCACCACCGTCAATCAATATTGTCACCTTGTTTCTTCGAAAACCCCTCTAACTCTGAAAGTATGATTCCTGGGGAATCCTCATATGGATGCAATAATAGGGACTTTTCCCTCTTCATGTGAAATCTCACCCCCAATGATTTAATGTATCTATCAATATACCTGTTCCTGCATCGTCTCCTCATATCCATCATCATTTCTCACTCTCCCAGTACACCTGAATATAATGGGCCTTTCCCACCTTGTCTTTTCCTGCACACTTGTGCCCTGGTGCCCAATTCTCCTAGAAACTGAAACAAAGCTTCTTATTTCTCATATCCTTCTGGATTTCTTCATCCATCTTTGGTTTCCCAATGCTCTCCCTTTGAAAAGGTTTGAAATTTTTTTCCTTTATGGGAAAAGCAAGGTTTAAGAGGGAATTTTCTCTTAGAAACAACATCTTACATGTCCTTGGTCATGTTACACGAAGAGTGGTGGGTTCAAAGCCTTTGACCCAACCATGTAGAGGCTCACGCTACCCCCCCACAAATAACATCACTAACATAGCCTCTGAGATATCTATGACAATAAGTAATGGTCTCTAAAACTTTGAAATGTAGGCCTCTAGACTGCTTCTCTGTCTGAGTTGGGTCAACTTTATGAAATTAAGCTCTTGGTCCTTCCTATAAAATTCCTCAATGGGCCTCTGAGTGAACTCAATATACGAGGTGATGTTTTTTTTACCATTGTCACCAACCCATGGTACCACCACTCGTGGTATTCATTATCCAAGTGTAATGTGGCCAACTAAATGGCCTCCTCCTCCATCATTTGATGCAGCTGAAAATATGTGTCGAGCTTTTGTACCCATGACTGAGCTGAGCATTTAGATGACCCATCAAAGCAAGATATGGTCACCTTCCCCAATTTCTTTTTCATCTCGTTACTTTGCCTCATAACCCTCTAAATCGTCTTAGGTTTGATTTTTAACTAGAGGTGGAAGAATTCGGTGAAACTCATAATGGCTTGGAACTCACATCCCATTGCTCTATACTCCTCCAAATAATTTGCATAAGGAATCTCCTTACTCGTCTGCTATATCTGGTCCTCTATTGTCTCATGTATGAACTAAGGCATGTTGGGTATAAGTGCTTTATTATATGAGCATGAATGGTTTGGCGTGGAAGTGTGTGCATGGATTCCATCTACACTATTAGGCCCTTCTCCAGTGACATGTTACTTCTCGGTGGAATTCCCTTTGTTTTTTTATCTTTCTCATCAAATCCATCATCTTCTTTTGTCCCTTAGCCAATTCATTCAAAGCAATAAGCAAGTTGCTAAATGCTTGGGTCTCCTTATCCCTCATGTTTGGATCTTCTCTTATCAATGATTCTTCTAATCCTTTCCTCTTCTTAGGGTATCTTCTCTGGAGACTCTTCCTCTTCCTATATGGGAGTGGGCTCTCTAATTTGAAGGTTGCTTCTATAGGTTACCCGATTGAAATGATTGTCTTCTAAACTCATGAAGCACTGATAATTCTTCCCTTATACTCCACAGTTGTCCAAGAGCATGCTCTAAGACCACTATAGGATTCCCACCCATAATATTTTATGAAAACCCATGAACATGTTTGAGTTTATTTTTCTTTGTTCACTGTGATGTTTTGACAAACAATTGGTACACAATGTGTTGTAGGTATGTTTCATTGTTTGAATTCATATGAAGATATTTTGCTAACATAAAACTTATGAAATTGCTTCAGAATAACATCATAACATTGATTGTATCAATATACAACAAGAGATAAAGATAGCTGATATAATAATGACAATAATTAAATAACACTATCAGTCACTGAGTCATTACATTGAAGATCATATGATTACTTTCCAAAGGCTTACAACCACACCACTACAATAATAAATGACAAGATAAACTATAATGAACAAAGGATCTTGGGTATATGTTGCTTAAGAATCCCATTGTCCTTAATCAACCACAACATTGTTTACACAACCATTCGAACCAACAACATGGAGAAAATTTTCCTCATTTTCATAAATATATTCAGCATTGTAAATCAAGAATATATATCAGCTAGTGATGTCAAGGAAATCAAGAATATATTTTTTCATTGACTTGACCATAGGTATAAGGAAACTTGGTCCACGTAGAGATATGGTATAGTATGCAATGTGACTAGCAAAAAGGACAATGGAAACATGTCCCTCTACTCAGCTCCTTGTCTAGCAAGAAAGAGGAATGAAGATAGCCTTCAACCCAACATAGAAATTAAAATACTCATCCTAATCACTGAGTAATATGGCCAGCGCATGAAGATGGAAAATCGATTATCATACAAAATTAGAGACTAGGATATTTTTCCTTGAACTTTGACCAATTAATAAACTCAACCAACATATAAATGGAGGAGATTCATCCCCTTTTCAGCTGAAATTTTTGACCCATGAATCCATCATAATACTTAGCACTTGGCAAAGGAAAATTAGCCTCAAACCCACAAAATTGACCCACTTATTTGGTAATAGAGTATGGTCCCTTTCTCTTAGTAAAAATCGATCCTAACTTTGGCTTGGGCCTCTACCTGTGAGAAGATATATAGAAAACACTATATAAGAAGATAAAATCAACTAATAAAACCTATTTACCTCAATATCTTCAACAAATCATCTTCTTCTTTGAATCTCAATGGTGAAATCTGAGTGATTCCACTCTTGAGACCAACTAGGGTGTCTAGTTTCAACACAAAAGCTAGCAATGGTGGTTAGGGTTTCCAAAACCCTAAGTTTCTCTCTAAAAACTATCCAAGAGATATTTTCTCAAAATGCAAGAGTTAGAATGAGGAGAGACACCTCACTTTTCTCTTTTTAGAAGTGAGTGTAGAAATTTTAATACAATTATGTATTTCCTAGATTCTCCTTATCTAAGAATTATATGCCATTGTTAAATACAAAATCCTTCTACTAAAATATTTGTGGAAATTTAATTACCAATTACAAACACATGAAGAAAGATCAATCACACATAACACAGATTATTTTACCGAGAAAGCATAAAGCTGAAAACCCCACTATCATATATTATGTATATATCATGGATCATGAAACTATCTCATACAAAACTCTAATCCAAGAGCTCTCAGTACAATGTAAAATCGTCTCACACTCTCATACAAAAATTGGCAAATACATGCACCAATTTACTGCCTCCACTACGCAATCCCTGCTGATTACAATCCCTGAATGAATGTGATCCTGCTTGCCTTGACTGCGCAATACTCATTGGCATTTCCAATGTGTGTGTGGTTGCATGAGTGCACCCACTAATGTCACAACTGATAGTCAAATTGTCCCTTTCACCTATCTCTCAACTGGGTCTCCATTGGATCTGACATGCATGTAGTTAAAAGTATTATTTCTTTAGTTGCACGTGAGACCACTGCTTGTGAATTAATTAAATAATTAATTCACTGATCTCTCACTAGTGTATCTTTAGTTACAACTAGCACAATTGAGTTTAACTCACTCAACTGAATTAAACTATTTTACAACTCACGTAACTACACATCCAACTCTGTTTCAACTACGAATCACTCAGTTACAACTAAGTCCACTTGCATGTTCCACCAACCAACCTTAGAACTTGAAATTCCTTCACTTAACTAGTTTTCCACTTCAGTTAACTGAAATCAAGTGCTTCAAGAGAATAGATTAATATTTATTGTCCAATTATTATTAAGAGATAATAATAATTGACATGCATTCTATTTTTAGACATGTGATCTATAAATAGACTTCGCACATGCATCTAAAAATAGAATCTCATATATAAATAGAATTTTCTCAACCATCTATAAATATACTCCCGCTATAAATAGAATTTTCTCAACATTCTAAAAATAGACATACAACTAAAAGTAGCCTGCGGGCCCCACCTAGTGTAGGTGCTTAATTTTCACTAGGATCATCGTCTTGTTGAATCTAAACACTCCCTCTCAACAAGAAAGGGATTACCCTTCACCCCGATCCTGCCTCTATGGTATTTGAATTTTCTCTTAGTGAGTGCCTTCGTCAGAATATCTGCATCCTGATCTTCCGTAGGAATATACTGAAGCAACATGATCTTCCGCTGCACACAATCTTTGATATGATTATACCAGATATCTATATGCTTAGAACTATCATGAAACACAAGATTAATAGAGAGTTTAATGCAACTCTGATTATCACAATGAATCACTGTAGGATCTAAATGAGAACAAACAAACCAATCAGGATATTTCTCATCCAGATAACCTCACATGCAGCTTGACTTGCTGCCATGTATTCTGCTTCCACTGAACTGAGTGCCATGGATCTCTATTTCCTGTTGTACCAAGAAACAGTTGTAGATCCGATATTGAAGACCCCTCCTGATGTGCTCTTTATGTCCATTGGGCTACCTGCCCAATCTGCATCCATGAAGCCATGCAACTTCACCTCATCCATATATTTGTACCATAAGCCATACTTAGATGTGCCCCTAAGATATCTCAGGACATGCTTGCCCGCCTTCCAAAAATATCTTGGTAGGCTTAACCATCGCTTGACTAAGTTGGTTCACCACATAGCATATGTCTAGTCTTGTATTTACTAAATACATTAGCGAACCCACCAACTGTCGATAGACAGTAGCATCCACTACCTCTCCAGATGTAGCATCCTCTTTCCTCCAGTTTCCTGGAAGAGGAGTATCTATGGGTTTGCAGCCCTCCATGTGTAACTAACCCAATATCTCCCTTACATACTTGCCTTGAGACACAAAAGGTTCACCATCTTGCTGCCATATTTCCAATCCAAGGAAATAATGAAGGAGGCCCATATCCTTCATCTCGAACTCCTTTGCAAGGTCCTCCTTGCATGAGTGTATCAATTGCTCATCACAAGTCATTATTAAATCATCAACATAAAGAAAAATGATAAAAATCTTACCCTCCACCACAATCTGGTATAGGTTTGCATCCGCCTCACTCTTGGTGAAGCCAAGTCCAGTGAAATAACTGTCGATCCGAGTGTACCAAGCACGGGGTGCTTGCTTCAGCCCATACAACGCTCTTTTGAGTCTGCACACATGCCACTCGCTGCTAAAGATCTCAAATCCTTTAGGCTGATCAATGTACACTTCTTCCTCAATGATCCCATTAAGGAACACAGTCTTCACATCCATTTGATGAATTTTCCAACTCATCTACACGGAGAGAGCAAGGATGGTCCTTATGGAAGAATACCATGCGACAGGTGCAAAGGTTTCTTCATAATCAATCCCTTCGATCTGTGAGAATCCCCGAGCCACAAATCTGGCCTTGTATTTCTCAACACTCCCATCAACAACTTGCTTTACCTTGTAGATCCATATTGAACCTACCACTGATTTATCAATCGGTCATGGAACAATTTCCCAAGCATTGTTTCTAACAATGGAGTCATACTCCTCCACCATTCCATCTACCCATGTGGGCTCTTGCACTACTTCCTGAAAGGAAGATGGCTCAGTCACAATACATTTTCTCATGAGAGCCATGTATCCAGTGAATCATTCAGGAGACTGTCTCTGTCTGCGCTGTGAAGTAGGGATTCCTACATTTTGTGCCGCATTAAGCTTTAGCCTCTCAGCTTCTGTGGTACACCTTCTACCAGTTCTAATGTTTGGCTCTACGTGAGTGGACTCCTCCACTCCATGAACCTCCTCCTATGGCTAATCCACATCTAGAGACTCATCTTTAAGAACCAAAAGTTCCTCCTCTGCATGTAAGTCTAGCTCCCTCTAGAGCGACAACTTCATGGATTTCTCATCATTGAATTTTATATCCCATCGCACCACAGTCATTCGAATGTTTGGAAAATACACACAATAATTATGGGGTGTTTATGTGTACCCCAAAAATATCCCAACTTCAGTAGTTGGCTCCAGCTTCTTCCTGGCGTTCTTGGTCACATGCACATAAACAGATGAGCCAAAAATCTTAAAGTGAGAAACATCTAGTTTCTTACCAGTGAAAGCTTCTTCAGGTGTACTCGTGCCAATTACTCTATGAGGACAACGGTTTGCACATAAACTACAGTGTTGCATGCTTCCGCCCACAAATGCATTAGTAGGCCCTGATCACGAAACATCGCTCATGTTGCACCCACGATCGTTTTTTTCTTCCTCTCCGCAACCCCATTTTGTTGTGGGTTATGAGGCGCTATGAGTTCTCTTCGAATTCCTTCTTTGCTACAAAAGTATTTGAATTTGTTCGGGATGTATTCTCCACCATTATCGCTCTGCAGAGCCTTCACTTGCTTCCCCGACTCTTTCTCCACCAATGCTTTAAACTCACAGAACTTTGAGAATGTTTGGTCCTTCTTCTGCATGAAGTAGATCCAACATTTACGAGAAAAGTCATTAAAAAAAATAACATAATACATGTGTTTTGTTGTTGAAGCAACCGAGAATGGTCCACACACATCTGTCTGAAATCTCTCCAGGATCACCGAAGCACGGTTCTCCTTTTCATGAAAGGTGGACTTTACATGCTTCCCAATGGTGCAACCCTTGCACTGATCTAACTGAGCAAGTGTTCCTATTGGAAGTCCAGTAGATATTTGCTGCATGACTTTCAAGGCTCCATGATGAAGATGGCCCAATCTCTTGTGCCATAATTCGCCCTCATCCCGGATCACCATTTTTTCTGCCAAGCCCATCATGGCAGTGCAGCCTTCTACCTCCAGATTGTAGAGATTCTTAACTTGAATCCCTATCCTCTTGGCTTGAACCGTTGTTTTATGTCACATGAAATCTTTTCCATCGCTAAAAACAACGTCATAGCCTCTGTCTTCTAGAATCGCGATTGAGACCAAGTTTTTCTTTAGACCTAGAACATGCATAACGTCTTTCAAATGAAATGGTTTAAATGACTCCCTCTCAAAGGAAATGGTACCAATGTCGTTCGCATTGTATCGTCCATCGTCGCCCATCACTATATGCATTTGGAGATCTTTCTTCTCCAAGTCACTGAAAAGCTCCTTATCTCCCGTCATGTGGAAGGAATCACCACTATCAAGATGCCACACCGATCCCATTGCGCTTGACACCAAGCATACGATCAAAGAGAAATCAAGCTCAAATTGCGAGGTAAGGGCCTCACTAGCTACAGCTCCAGCAACCTTCTTGTTCTTCTTTTTCTATAAGAAGTTAGTAGCGAGATGCCCATGTTCGTGACAGTGAAAACACTTCACCTTGGACAAATCCAGCTTCTTGCCTTCAGATTCGGATTTTGAGTGGAATTTATTCCCCTTCCCTTTCTTTGCCTTGGCAGCCAAATCACATTCCTCTTCATCATCATGCTTTAATGAAGAGCCATCTCTGGTGTTCTGCCTAAACTCCTCTTGCACTAGATCCAACCACAGTCGTTCCCAATCCAGAAGTTTTTCCCATCCATTGAAAGAGTCTTGATAACTATGCCAACTCTTAGGAAGTCCCAAGAGATCCAAGCTCACCAAATCATCATCAAAAACCGTGATTCCCACACTCCCCAGTTCATCCCGACATTAGACAAACTTTGTGAGATACTTAGGAATATTGTCGCCCTTATCCATCTTGATCTTTCTGACTTTATCCTTAAGCGCCAATTTCCTATGGTCGTTGTTTCTTCGGAAAATATCCATCAAAGCCTTCCACATAGAAAATTGAGTGGATTTCCCATGAAGGCTTGAGACAATATGGTCTCGCACACCTTCCAACAGAATCCTTCTTGTCTTCGCTACTTTCTTTTTCCATGTGTCAAGTAGTGCATCATTCGTCGAAGTGGGCTTAGGAACATCAATGTCGATGAATTCCCTCAAGCCATTATCTTCAAGCATTGCCTCCATCCTCTCCTTCCATGCAATGTAGTTCGAGCTGCCTTCGATTGCATACTCTAGCCGCAAATCATTGAAAGCCATTTTGATGTTTACTCAACTGTCGCACCAAGAAATTCTTGCAACAAATTCAAATTGTTTCCACCAACAAACTCAGCTACTGCTTCAATTTTTGCAATCTTCTTTGCTCCAATACCATGTAGAAATTTTAACACAATTATGCATTGCCTGGATTCTCCTGATCTAACAATTATATGCCACTGTTAAATACAGAATCCTTCTACTAAAATCTTTGCGGAAATTTAATCGCCAATTGCAAACACATGAATAAAGATCAATCACACATAACACATATGTTTTTACTGGGAAAGCATAAATCTAAAAACCCCACTATCATATATTATGTATATATCATGGATCATGAAACAATATCATACAAAACTCTAATCCAAGTGCTCTGAGTACAATGTACAATCGTCTCACACTGTCATACAAAAATTGGCAAATACATGCGCCAATTTACTGCTTCTTGACAACCTGCCTCCACTGCGCAATCCATGTTGATTACAATCCCTGAATGTATGAGATCATGCTTGCCTTGACTGTGCAATCCTCATTTGCATCTCCAATGTGTGTGTGGTTGCATGAGTGCACCCACTAATGTCACAACAGATAGTCAAATTGTCCCTTTCACCTATCTCTCAATTGGGTCTCCACTAGATCTGACATGCATGTAGTTAAAAGTATTATTTCTTCAGTTGCACGTGAGACCACTGCTTGTGAATTAAATAAATAATTAATTCATTGATCTCTCACTAGTGTATCTTTAGTTACAACTAGCACAATTGAGTTTAGCTCACTTAACTGAGTTAAACTATTTTACAACTCACATAACTACACATCCAACTCTGTTACAACTTCGAATCACTCAGTTACAACTAAGTCCACTTGCATGTTCCACCAACCAACCTTAGAACTTGAAATTCCTTCAGCTAACTGTTTTGCCACTTCAGTTAACTGAAATCAAGTGCTTCAAGAGAATAGATTAATATATATTGTCCAATTATTATTAAGAGATAATAATAATCGACATGCATTCTATTTTTAGACATGCGATCTATAAATGGACTTCGCACATGCATCTAAAAACAGAATCTCATCTATAAATAGGATTTGCTCAACCATCTATAAATAGACTCCCGATATAAATAGAATTTTCTCAACATTCTAAAAATAGACATACACCTAAAAATAGCCTGCGGGCCCCACCTAATGTAGGTGCTTAGTTTTCACTAGGATCATCATCTTGTTGAATCTCAACAGTGAGTGGCCACTTTTGTCGCCATTTTACCCGTTTAATTTGTTATTAATTCACTTTAGGAGACTTCCACTTTATAAAACGAAAATGACTTTTCATTAGCTTAGGATATGTGCCCCTTTTCACCCCTTAGGAATTATAATTTTTTCCCACACGAATCATGGTCCCTTATTAAAAAAATTCCATCCTACAGGAAATTATTAGTCTAGTGGAACCCATCTTATTTCTCCTAAGCGATCACGAACATTATAATTTTTGTAAAACCTCTTTCAGAATCATCACATTTAGATGATGAACCCAAAAAGTGGGTTCGAAGCATTGACACCAAATAAATGATATGTGATTATTTCGAAAGAGGTTTTCCAATCACTATGAATCACAAAAATTCGATTTCAAAGACATTACAATTTGTCATAATATTAGTTTCCCTATAAGGAATGAAATTAATATTTTTTACCATCTTCTATGACAAAAGATTGGGGCTATTCTTTTGGCTACTTTTGAGTAGCAAATAAATGTTCTTTTTCAAATTTATCCTCCTTTAGATCTAGTCTACCTTTTCAATGAGGCTAGCTACTAAGTTATGATCAAAATGGTGCCCATATACCCAAAAAAAACACCATCAAAATATTATTTGGCATTTTTATCGTGATTTTCACTAGATTCCACAATTCATACTATCATGACACACAACCTTGGTAGTTTTAGAAATTGTAAAGCACAAGGCTGCGATTGAACCACACAGTTCCATTACTTGCAATTCATGATGACCATTGATATGGAATATATGGTTGTATGCTTGGAATTGGGAATATATGGTTGTAGCATGCAATTACATCATTCAAACCTATACTGCATGTTACTAAACCCATACATGAATAATTTATGTTGTAGGTGACTCCCAATGCTATGTTCAAAGCATAAAATATAATCCCAACTAGCAAAGATTCAACAATTAATAAATGGGGGTGTATTTGGAAACCAGTGATTCCAGGAATGGGGAAATTAACATTGTAGGATATGTTTCTATAATGTTCCACCCATAATTCTTATACCAAGGATAAAAAAAGAGGTTAATTGGGCTTTGATTTCTAACCAACAACTTAATTAAAGAAGAAATTGGGCTATCATTCTATAAAGCATGTGGGTAGTGTCTACTAACACATGATTTAAACATATTCAACAAATTAATAACAATGCACAGTGGTGTTATTATGGGTGAATTACAGACTGCACAAAATATTATTTCAACCCAACAATGCAACCTATCAATCAATGTGAGTAATCATTTATATGGAGAACAAGAAGATATTAATAAAGTATGCTCAGTATGTTTTTTTTTCTCAGTAAATTTGCATCTGGTTCATTTAGGAATATTGAGATGTGGATCTTGACCTAAAGGTTCATCTAATTGTGCTAAGATTGTTTCCCGAATAGTCCTCTATTTTCAATGTAGAGATATCATATTTTTCCTCTTTATCCACTATGTCTTAGAGGGAAGAGAAGCTATATATTTTGTTTTCTCATGAAAAATCATAAATTTCATTGATATATATGAAAATTACATGTTGTATATGTTGTTATGCATATTCTAACATGGCAGCTTGAGGCAGCATTCCAAAAAAATAATTTTAACAAAAACTGATATGTTCAAAAAATATAATAGCATTGAGTATGTCTGATAGGTATAGTTGTTGTACATTTAAAAATATATATATATAATAAGAAATTGTCTCGTATGATATCCAAACAAAAGTGTTGTGCATCTTCTGTAATTAAAGCACTCCCGCCCTTTGTACTAGTATGTCTTCATATGGTCTATGGAAGAATTGATAGTATTGATGATCATTGTGCTCCTGAATCTCCCAATGGTCCCTTAATATGTGCGCTTCCTCCTTGGATAATGTATCGAAAATTTGGTTCCTCTCCCTGTAAATGTGATGACATGAGACATGGTAAAAATGAGATTTGAGTTGATATACCTCATCCAATATGTTATGTAGTGTGTGCACGTGACATGCAGTATGTTGATTGAACCAATCGATGATGATCTTTGAGTCCCCAAAGATCTGTACTCTATTGAAATGTTTTGTGAGGGAAAATTGTAGGAGGGCTTTGAGGCAAAATAGTTCAACATAATCGTTTGTTCCCCTTCCCAATCCAATCTTGAATTTGAAGAAGTGTTGTTCTGTAAGATAAAGGAGTACTCCCCCCAACCCACAACTAAGGTGTTTGGCAGAGCCATCAAAGTAGGCCCACGGGAAGGATTTATCGATGACTTCAGGGATGATGGTTTTGGTAGAGGGGTGAGGAGGGTCATCCGGGGTCATATGGTATATAGTGGAGATGTGAGTAGCAGTGGTCATCCAGGATGGGAGGAGGTCTTGGAAAATGGATCGATTGTGGGAAATATGTACACCCCAGCATATTAAATTAGGGAGGTTTCAGAGCTTAAGTGGGTAGGATGTTTACCACCATTAATCCCAGGCATGATAGGCAGTGTGTCATGTCCATATCTTGTTAAGATTATGAACAGTTAGGATATCAGTCCAGAGGGCTTGTGTAACAGGGCATATGAGAAAAATATGATCAGAGTCCTCCATTTCCAGTTTGCAGAGTGTACACCTAGATTTTTTAATGAAAGAGCATTGTTGCAGGTGTGACCCAGTGGGGATCTTATTTGAGAGTATACACCACATAAGAATTTTAGATTTAGCAGGGAATTTCAATTTCCATAGTGGACTCCACCACCAGCATTGTTCCAAAGGTCGATGAGCTTCATATATGTACAGATAAATCTCTTTAGGAGTATATTTGCCATATTTGGAGATTACCTAGATGACCTCATCATCTCTATCTGTGATTCGGACATGTGATTCAGACAATGCAGTTAAGTAGATTGCCCAACCATTTTCCCATAGTTGTTGTATATGAAGTTCACGGTAGTTCAACCAGCCCTGTGAAAAAATGGTTGTGTTATCCAAGTCTTCCACTTGATTGAGAACATTAAAGCAAGCATTGTTCATTTCTATGATGAAATTTGGTGGTAGCATATGTGAATTTCCACAGCCAAACCATGGATCATAGCCAATACGGACCTACCTACCAGAGCCAACTTTCCATGCAAGCCCATTTCTTATGTGTTCAATAGAGTTCGGGATGGATCTCTAGATTGCAGAGATATTAGTTCTGTGCCACAGACCCCCTCTGATCCATTCAATTGGTTGAAGTGGGTGCATATATTTGTGAGTGACGACCCTGGTCCACACACTTTGATCACTAAGTATCTGCCACCCCAATGTAGAAGCCAATGTCATGGCAAAAGAGTTCAGGTCGTTGTTGCCCCAACTCCCCCACTTCTTCAGAAGGGCAATGATATCCAACCTAGCCCATGCAAAGGTGTGTCCCTCCTTAGCACCATTCCATAGAAAATGATGATTTATTCTTTGTATCCTATTGAGTATGCCTTTTGGTATCCAGGCCACAGACATCCAATAAACCGAAATGGCCTACAGTACTGATTTAATGAGTGAAAGTCTACTAGCCCAAGAGAGCCACCTATGGTACCAAGAATTTAGTCTATTATCTATCTTTGCAACCAGCCAGGCCCAATCAGCTACTTTGTAGTTTACTCGCTTGAGGTGAAACCCTAAGTATTTTAAACTATCTTCGAATCAAACCAAGCTAAAGGGAAAACGTTGTTGAGCATAGTGAGTTTCATGTGGGGAGTAACCATGAATGGTAATAGTAGATTTGGAGTTATTACAAGACACACTTGTAGCTTTGTAGAATAAATCTAGAATAGTATTGACAGTTGTAATATGTCCAAGGGAGCCATTCATAAATATAATGACATCGTCCACAAAAAGTAGATGTGTCAATATGAAATTGTTAGTTATTTTGATACCTTTCAGCCTTCCCCTGTCCCTTTCATCAATCAGGCACCTACTCAACCCTTCCATGACTAGTAGGAAAAGGAGTGGGGAGAGTGGGCATCCCTGTCTGAGGCCCCTCTCAGCATGGAAGAAATTTGTTGCGACGCCATTGATGAGAACACTATAGGAGGCAGAGTTGATGCAGCACATGAACCAGTTGATAAACGCATTAGGGAATCCTAGGCGTGTGAGTAGCTTACGGATATAGAGCCAACTAGTATGATCAAATGATTTTTCAAGGTCAATCTTAAGGATCATGCGTTTGATCTTCTTAGTGTGCATAGAGTGGATTCCTTCCTGTGCGACCCCAATAGCTTCATGAATCTGTCTATTTTCTAGGAATGAAAAATATTCAGGGGAAATATTTTTAGATAGAATGGGCTTAAGTCTGTTAGCAATGAGTTTTGCAATGATCTTGTAAATGAAATTATACAGGGAGATGGGGGGAAATTCATTAAAAGAGGTAGGGTGGTCAAGCTTGGGAATGAGGGCGATGAAGGTAGAGTTAAATGCATCATATAAGCATCTTGTTCTCCTGGTTTCTTCCACCACCTCCAAGAGCTCTTGTCCCAGAAGATTGAAGAAAGCAAGGTAGAATTCAACTGTCCATCCATCACGCCCACAGCTCTTTTCCTTCTTAAACCATTTGAGGACAGCCCCAAGTTCTCCCATAGTAACAGGATTGAAAAGATCCTCAGCAAAGTCCTGATCCACAAACCTATGGAAGAGTCCAGCAACCTTGATGGTTTCTGCTAGTGTGATATCCCGTGGGGCTTTGTAGAGGTTCCTAAAGTGTGTGCTGCCCAGACTGGCCAGTTGTTCAAAGGATGAGGCATGTGAGCCATACTCATTTTCAAGTTCCCATATGGTATTGATGGCCCTCCTTCCTCTGGAAATTTTTTGAAATAATTTGGTATTTTTATCCCCTACTTTTATCCATACAACCCAACTTTTAAGTCTCCATGTTTCCTCCCTGTCTTTGAGTATTTTAAGGCACTCATATTCTAATTTGATGAGGTAATATTTTTTTGTATCGAATGAAAACCCCCAATTGTTGGGATCCTCAAGTTGTGAAATCTCCTTCTCAATATTGACAAGCTCATGAACAATTTGTTTCCTATTTTCTTTTTCCCACTCAATGGTAAATCTCTTAATAATGTGTAATTTTTTTGCAAAGGAAGCAGAGCTGGTATGGTCAGGGTGATTCATTGCACTCCTCCAAGCTTGATTGATCATGTTAATGTACTCATCATCCTAAATCCAAACAGAACAGAACTTGAAGGGGGAGGCAGGCTTGTGGGACACACCAGTGATCTCTGGGTAAATGGGGGAGTGATCTGATATGCCCCCAGATCCAACCCATTTTCTGTAGGATACCAGGTATTGTAGCAATTCCTCCTTGATAAGGAATTTTTCAAGTCTGCGGACAATCATAGCTTCACTAGTATGTCTGTTGCGCCAAGTAGGGGAGGGTGAATCCATGGTGGGATCAACCAAGTGATGAAGGGCAATTTGATTCCTGAAGAAGTCAGTAAGAGGGTCCATGTGTGCATTGGGGCCCCAATATTCTTCTAGTCCAAAAGATAAATTAAGGTCCCCAACTAAAATGATGTTATCTGCTTGCATGAAGGATGTTTTTCATATTAAGAGCCAGAAATATTGACGGTGTTGACAGGGGCCATACACATTGACAATCATCAGTACATCCCCAAGTTGTTCAGAGAATATCTTAGCAACAAGTACTCCTTCCCTCTCCTAGTAGTTGTTGAGTCTCACAACCCTCGGGTTAAAGCCCGGGGCTAAACCACCTGATCGCCCTCGAGCATACAGGGCATGAAAAACCCAGGAGGGAAAGAGGGATGAGAGGATAGCGATAGAAGCCTTAGATGTCCCAAGGGTTTCTTGAAGTAGCATAATATCCACATTAAGAGAGTCATAAAGGTGCCTAATGGAAAGGCGCTTGGCAGGGCTAGCAATCCCTCGACGGTTGAAAGAGAGGCACTTCATTGGGTAACCATAGGGGGGGCATGTCTTGCTCTAAGGACCCCTTCAATGGATAGTTGTTTACCAACCGCTATATCCAGACCAGATTGTAATATGGCCTTGGATATGCTAGAATGACGACCTCTAGGTGGTTTAGCAGGTATGTGGGAAGTAGTGGGTACAGATCCCAAACCAGCAAGAGTAGAGGTTCGGGTGCAAAGGTTATAGGAATGTGTGGATGCAGCATCAAATGAATCCTCCATCAAAGGCGATATGGAGGATGGGGGAGGGGGAATGAATGTGGGGGGGGGGCAGGGAGAAAACTTGGGGGGAATATATAGTGGAGAAAACAATGGAAGATACTCAAAAACTAGGTGGGGTAGATGCAGAACAACAATGCAAAGTAGGTGAAGACAAAACAGATGAAAAAGTAAAAGGGGGGAGAGGAGAGGTACCAAAACCCAAAGGGTGTCCTGTAGTAGCTGTCGTAGTCATGGATCTGGTGATCCAAGTCGATGATCATGTAAAAACCTCACTGATGATCCCCGAGGGTGGAACATCCTGCGACGATGTGAGAAACCCCTTCAATTGAGTCTGTATGTTCATTGAGAAGGTGATCAGATCCTAAGTAGTTCAAAGTCTAGCTGAAGTAGGAGAAGAAGGAGTAGTAGAGAGCAACGGGTAATCTTTGTACACATGCCCCACCTTGTGACATTGTCTGCATCTGAAGGGGACCCCTTCATAGTCTGAGATCTAGATTCGAGTTGTATTCCTCGAATGGATCTTGAGTGTTTCTTCCAATCCCTCACTAGTGCCCAGATGCACGAGAATGTGCACAAATTCCATCTTGTTAGATTCAATGTAGGTGTGGTCATGATCTAAGTAGGTCCCCAGGATGTTCCCAATGTTAAGAAATATATCCTCCTTCCATAAGTGTAGGGGCAAACCAGGGAGACGGACCCATATGTGGCCAGCCCCAAGGTGTTCCCTCTCAGGATCAAATAAATGGCCCCATCACTTAAGTAGGATTGGTGCAAGTTTGATGTGCCAAAACTGAGATAGTACCTAGTCTGTGAGATCCTTGGAAGCAAATTGTATGGCGAACCATCCCTTCGTCAGTGTGTAAACAATGGGGAGCTCCTATAGGGTGTTACCCCAAATTTCAATAACCCATTTACGAAGCCTCTTGGCGCTATAATTCCGACCACGAACCCGCCCAACCAAAACCTTGTCGACTTTTCCCATCACATTTTCCATTTGGATGCCCTCACCAAGTGTGAGTTGACTACCTCTGTAACAGGCCTTCACGCACTTTGTTTTCCTAGCTGCGTGAGGAGGTGCACAGGTGGAGTGTGGCTCTAAGGCCATCGAATATGGAGGAGTAGTGGTCGTTTCTGTGGGAGGGGGGTATTCAGTTCAGGGAGGATGATGTTAAAATGGTCGAAAGGAGGTTGGGATGATGCAGGGGGAGTATGGGATGGGAGGGGGAATGTGGACACCGCTAGAGGAATGGCCAAATGTAGTGTACCTGTAGAACCAAAGCCAAATATAGTAGGGGGGGAGTCCCAAGGATTTGATAAGTGGTGGGTTATGGCCCAAGGGTTTTGGGAGCAACAGGGGAATGGTTTGTGCGAGGAAAGCAAGTGAGGACGATGATGGAGGGTGGAGATCCGATGAGTAGATGTGGTTGTACTCAGCCATAGTGAGGATGACGGGTGAGGTAAAAGTAGTGAGGTTGGTAACCAGGAAAGAGTCGAAGTCAGGTATGTGGTAGGAGGATGTGGGGTTTGTGGGTAAAACCATTGGTATAATGACCGAAGAATGAGTGGAAAAAACCAGAAGAGATTCAAGCATACTTGTTGAGTGATGAGGAGGGTGTGACTAGATGTCTGTAGATGTGAAGGGGTTTTCGGAATAGTCTATAAGTTCTTCTTCCATTTCAGTAGCCATGGTCAAACTGAAACCAACAATCAAAAACTGGAATACCGTCGATAGGAGGTCGCTAGGCCGTTACGACAGTTCGGCTATGAATTAGGTGGGGGTCAGTAAATTTGTAACGCGGGCAGAAAGTGTAGTTTCCTGGGACGTAGAGAACCAGGGGAGCCCCCCATCACACCGGTTCACTCACCCGCATGTCACGGGTTCGAGCCCCCCAACGCACCATGCTCAACCTTTCGCGCTCTCATCCTTTTCACCTCTTTAAAACCATTATATTATGTGTTCTCTATTTCACAATACTCTTTAAAATATTTTGAGTTTCTATGTGCATCCATGATAAAAAAGAGAGATATGACTGTGTAACCTGGAAAAAAAAATGTTTGTTTTTTATACCAATTTTTTTTGCAGATGCTTCCTTCAACATAGATCAATGCTTCTCCTACACAAAACTGTACACAAACCTTTTGACAGATTTAATGCCTGAACGTTCTCAACACAACTCCCTTCCTTCACGAGCTGCAGCGATGCTTCAAAATCCTAAGATAACTTCCAGTGAACTTCGAAGCAAGCATTTGTACATTCATACCCAGAGAAGCTATATATATATAGTAAAAATTGTCCTTATAATTATTCTAAAATCAGTAATTGGATTAACCTTTCCCTTTCCGTATCTAAGTTAATATGAGGTTTTCTTCATCTCAAATTAATTCATATTAATTATCAATTTTTCCCTCATGAATATTTAAAATTTAAAATAAAATTTTCCCAAGTGACATTACTTACAAGAAACTCTCTCAAATTAAATAATAATAATAATAATAATCAAGTTTCTTTTCAATTTTTTAATGCATTTAAAATTTAAAAATATTTTTTTCCCAAAATTGATATGACATTTTTTTCTCTCAAATTAAATCACAATAATTATGGAAGTTTTTTACTAAGAACATTTAATGTTTAAAATGTTTTTTTCCCAAGTTATTTTGCTCACAAGAAACTCTCTCAAATCAAACAAGTGCTACATAGTAGCTAGTACCTACCACTTAGTTTAAATATAGCTAACTTAAAGTAAAAATATTGAATTCAAGTTAGTGGTAAGATTTAGAATCCAATAAATTTAGGTTTTATTTATTGGTAAATTGAGGTATTTTGTTAATTGTAATTCTGCATTATGGTGGTGGAGAATCCAATCCTGCATAGTGACAATAATAATGTATTATTGTAGTGATAATATTTTTGTTAACAAGGTTGTCTAGAAGGTTTTACATTTTCTATGTAAAGTATAGATAGATATACCATAAATGGTAGTTGTTCTTGCCAAATATATTTGTGAAAGATAGGTTGAATATACTCCTTAAATATAATATGAATATTAAAAATGTAGTTGTTTTATTAACTTAGCTATTTGTTGTTTGAATTAATAATAGTTTTAATTTATTATTAATAATTTTTTACTCATTTCTTATTGATATTAAGTAAAATTATATAATTTATTTACTCTAATTTAATTATTTCTTAATTTTATTTTATTTTATCGATCAAATTGATTTTATTAATTTGTTAAAACATTACATAGGATTAATAGAGGGTATACTTCTCTCATAGCCTCACTCTGATCGAATTTGTTGGTTGAGAGAGATAAACAAAACTGAAAGAAAATTTCCAAAAACTATAACATGTCCATATACCAAAAGCATATAATCTCCAAAATATAGTGAGAATACATACATATCCAACCATCATCAAGGGTTTCGAGGGAGATTGTCTGATGTTAAGAAGATGTGGGGATTTAGGTCCCCTA
The DNA here is from genome assembly GCA_034641835.2 of Pinus albicaulis. Lineage (NCBI taxonomy): Eukaryota > Viridiplantae > Streptophyta > Pinopsida > Pinales > Pinaceae > Pinus > Pinus albicaulis. Next base: position 1,130,812,046 of record CM076578.1, on the reverse strand, counting down.
TGAACATGGTACTCCAAATGATGAATTTTGCCTTCGGTCTGTTCCAGCCTTTCATGGATATGACATTGTCTCATTCAAATCGAGGCCATTATTTCCAACATATCTCACTGGTTATGTTGTACGTTGTTCAGGAAGGAAATCACTTCATTCCTATCATCATGTCATTGTTGCCCCATCTTTACCAAGAGTGCAATGATACTATATATTTGCTTGTTTATAGTCTCCAATGAGGGTGATGCATCTGCAGGACCAGGAACTAAAAAATTCTCATGAGCTAACTCACCTCAGAGACCACATCTAGATCCCCCACACCTTCTCTTGCATCTACTCATTTAGCACAACCCACTAATTCTCCACGAGGGACCTTACCTCGTCAGGAACACCCCCTCTGTCTATGAATACCTCTCACAACTTATAGCCACCAAAACTCCTTCAAACTGGCCTCCCAGGTGTCATGATTGTCCAGGGTGGTCGCCCCCCAACCATGAGTAAAAAGGAATACCCCAACTCTAAGAAAAAAAAATCCCCAATACCTGTGAACAAGTGTTACACAGTATTTTGTCACCATCCCTGCAATACCCATCCCGAACATTGGAGGACCATTTCAGTGACCCTTGTGTACTATCACACATTGCCATAAATTTCATTTCACCCATTGGCATGTCAAGAACATAATATCTGTTGATCATTCCTCAATCAGACCTTCAAAAACCTATGATTTAGGGTCGACGCTTGTAGGTAGTTATGCTCTCGCGCCCATGAAGAAATTAACACTAAACCTCGTGCCCATTGGCGCTCTGTCTTAGTGTGGCACCCGTGTCGAGCTGCTTTTGGAAAGTTTTTTAAAATAGAAACGAATCTTCTATGCTTTAACAGCTTTGTGAGTGGATTCATGATGATTTGTTCGACTGGATCAAGTCTAGTTTCTCCCTTTGGCCTTTTAGTTCCTACAAATGTGAAACTTCCCAAAGGGATAGACCTCTCCTCCACCTTATGTGGATCCCAAACCTCCTCCTTCTCTCCTATAAATTCTTCTTCCTCACATTGATTCAGCTAGCTGAACAGTCATTAGTTATAGTTGGTGTACTGTTGAAGAAAGCAGAGAAGAATCCATTGTTGAGAGAGAGTTTAAGCCCATTGCCTCATTAAGTCGAATGACAAACGAATGCTTGAGACATGCCCGACTAAACCCGTTGAAGGAGATCTACAATGTCAAGGCATAAGGTTGTAAAATTCTCTTTCATATATCAATAATACATGACTGGTTTCTGGTTCCAAATTTGTTTCCATTTATATTCGAAGTGTTTAACTCTCCTTGACTAGTTAAATATTTGTAGACAAATTTATATGCTTGTATGATGTCATCGTTTGTTTGATCTTTGTTCAGGCGCATGGACATCATCACCAACAGAGCAAAAGGCGTGAAGACAAATATCGAAGGATCATTGCTGCGTGCCACAAAAAAATCATTGGACCGAGGTAGGATATCTGCCCCAGTCCATCTTTCATTTACAAACTAGGAATTTAGGAATTCAACATGTTCCCTTGTTGCTAGACCCACCCTAGGGCTAGAGGGGTCGCCTCTGTCCCCAGAGGGGATTTTCCTACTCAACAAGTTGGCGACCATACTAGGGATCAAAGTGTTTGTCTTCTCTCGTTGTTTGTTTTGGAGTTTTTCTTGTTTGTCCAACTTTGGTCGTATTGTCATTTCTCTGCTTTGTTTTGCTTATCTGACTGTTTCAAGCCACTTCACCTATTCTCAGAGTGATAATCCTAGTTTTTCCTCAGCTGCCTTTTCTCCTTTCCTCAGTTTCCTTACTTGTCGTTGTTGTTTTCCTAACAGTCGCGCCCATTGGCGTGGGTTGCCTCTTGCACGGATGCGATTTTCCCTGTTCAGCGCGGATTACTATTGAACAGTCACGCTGAACCCTATAGGTTTAGTTTTTCGGATTATTGTCTGAGTTTCCAGTGCATATTACCCTCTGGATTGGTTTTTTCTCCCTGGATTAATCCACTTGGATTGGTTTTTGACTTCCCTGTCTCGTTCATTTCGGTTGATTATCTCTCATCGGATCAATGTGGCTTTGTCATCCTAGGGTTTCTAGGTGTCTTCAATGGTTTTTTTGGTCACATGGTCGTTGAGTCTCCGAGCAGTAGACGAGTCAGTTTAGTCATTCATCTTTTCAGGATATTGTTTGATTGCTTGGTCACCTCTTTCGATTCTACGTGTTATAGGATTGTAAAACTATCATCCCGGTGTCCATTTAACCCTTCCCCGTCGCCCTAAGCATAGATCACATTTCTCATTGAGTCAATTTGAAAGTCCTTTTTCCCACATGAAGAAATGCACGTCTGGTTTTGAGTGTGTTTTACATTCGCTTTGAATTGGTCTCTTTATGTTTTGACCATTGCATTCAAAGGTGCTCAAAGCTACTGACGGTTTTGTCCTTTTAGTGTAACGTTGCATTATTGCTTCTCATTCATACAAGAGAACAAAATTTGCATCCCTATTTTCGATTTGAAAATGAAAAGTATTCTTTTACATTAGTAGGTTTTTTTTTCATTAGAAAGTTGAAAACAAGAGAAAATTATTTCATTTTATGCTTCGGTTGTGTTAGTAGCATAAAGGAAAGTGTCCTTCTTGCATTCGATTGATTGTTGCTTTGTTGTAAACTTCTATCCCTCTCTTAACTAGCTTTTCATCGAATTGAAATGATTTTCTCTCTCTCATGTGGTTGTGCATTATAGATTTGAGACGACATTTGGTAAGGCCTTGAAACTGAAACATAATTTCAAGATAAAATGTAAAATGAACTTAATCAACCTAAGGAAGCATTGAAACTTAACACTCACACTTAGAGGTCTAGGCTAGTGATGTGTCCCGACGTCATTAAACCTAGCAGTTTTCGCTCTCAATCTTGCATTAGACAGCGCTAGTACGGACTTGTGCTCCCTGTACCATCGTGTATATAAAGGGAGACCCTCATAGGTTGCAATCCTTTATCCATAGGAAGCCGAGTCTGTTGCCCTGTAACCGTGATACACCGAACACAACATTTGGGGAGACTGCCTGCACGTACTTTAAGTCCTTGGTCATTTCTATTTCATTTGATCACCAAGGTGTATATTACAGTTCACGGGAGCTTGGTAAACCCTCTTGCCTAGAGTTCCTGAGTAGTCATTTTGATCTTTCCATGACTCTTTAAAATTTGAAAATATCATTGAGCACTTGTCGTTTCAAGCTCGTCCAAACTGAAAGTGACTAGAGTCACCTTTTGTCCTTTTCTCGACTCTTAAAACATGAAAAGGTAGAGTTTTGTTTCAGTGTCATAAAATTAATTACCCACGATCACATGCCCATTTAAGTTATTTTCTTGGCCGGTTCATGAGTAATTCCTTAGTGATTGTTCTTAAAGCCTCGAATTGGTCATCTCTGTTCTCCCCTTCTCTTTGAGACAAATTCATGGTGGCGAAACCACCTGTTTTTTCGTCCTCTTCATTACCTCATAGTGAAGAGCCTCCCCCAAGAGTTTCTTCGGAGACACCTCATTATATTGGGACTCGGAACCTTGAAGGTGTTATCCTCCCAAGCATTCAACCTCTCACCACTCGTTCTCCCGCCGAGGAGTCGTTTGACATCAACTGGCAGCCCCCAGATGCTTTTTTCTTTTTGAGAGAAGATCCACCTCAACGCTCAGGTTAGCCTGCAACACCTTTTCCAGTTCTTTTCCCTCTAGCGCTTGCCAATTGTTCCCAGACAGGTCTCCATCTGATATGGATGCCTCAAGTCATTTTGATGGTGAAGATACTTTTGTATCAATGGGAGAATATTAATTCCATCCTGAGGATTTTACTTATGTGACGAATTAGCCTTCCTCTTAGCCTTCACCTCTCCCGGCTGGTTATCATTCTTTGGGTCAGGTAACCTCTGGTGCTAAATCTTTATACCAGAACCCGCTATGGTCAAGTACGATGGCTCCTTATACAAGTTCGTTTGTGTCGGGTCCATCCTCTTCGATTTCCAGTGTTTTGATGATGGTTATGTCTATCCCAACCCAACCCACTGTTTGTGTGGCTTCCTCTACACCATCCACTAGTGTGATTCCATCATTGCCATCATCTTTTGTTGTCTATGGGATGCATCCCAATGCTTCCACGGTGTCTATTAGGCCCGTGGTGAATGGATCACAACCTCATGTATTGGGATTCCATCAACCTATTGGTAGTGCGCCTATCTCTTCTAATCCTATCCCTAGAGGCTTGACATATGACCAGTACATCATGGTTATTCAACATCCGAATTACCTCCCCCAAGGTTCTCAACAGATTCTGACTCAAACCAATCCACCGCAGTACTATGATGAGTTCAGAAATAACATCTATTACTATGGGCCTATTCCGCAAGGTCTGTTGTATGTCCAAACGCCACAAATGTTGGTTCACCCCAACCAGTTCACGTACCAATAGGGACAACCCAATGGTCCATAAGGAAAACCCTCTCAGGGATAACCTTTCGTCCAATAGGGACAACCCTATGGTCCTACTGGTCAACCTCATGTTCAGCAAGGAGCATCTTATGTTCCTCAGGGGCAAACCTATCCACCTCAGGGACAACCCTACGGTCCTACTAGTCAACCTCATGTTTAGCAAGGCCCATCTCTTGTACAATAAGGCCAACCCTATGTCAGTCAACTGGGTCAACTTGGTCTTCAGGGACAGCTTGGCTCATCTCAACCTTTAGGTCAACCTGGTTTTTAGGGGAAACCTGGTCCACTTCCTTCAGGCCAACCTACATCCCAGGGACAACCTATGCAGCCTCAGGGCCAACCTTTCATTCCTCAAGGTCAACCTTCGATGGTACAAGGTCCACCCCAAGGCACTGCTTACATCCCGCAAAAAAATCCATATGTTTCTCAAACAGGACCTCAGTGGTTCACTCAGAATCAATACCCTAGTCCTCAACCAGTTTATGGGTAGAATTATCAAAATTATATGGGACAGAAGATATGGGCTCAAAATTTATCTTGACCCGGTTGGAACCCAACATCAGTCTCTATCAAAGGCCCGCAATGCCTTTCAATCCACAATTGACATTCCTTGCTATGCTAGAACTGTAGAAATTTTCTAAATAAATCACTTATTCAATGGAGATTAACCTGATCACACATCAATTTTGAATTTCACGCATAACACATAATCTCTTCTACAATTAATTGTCACATGCGGAAAGAATAGAAGCGATAGCACATCAAATCATCACACACATTAACACAGCATGTATGGGGAAAGCTTATAGCTGAAAACCCCTCAACTATTCTGTATATTAGATGGAGAGAACATGCAGCAAATACATAGTACAAACTCCTCACAAGTACTCAGTACTATCTCCCGAAGCTACACAAAAACTAGCTTGGTTTTGAACAAGTCACAGGTTCAAAACACACCCACTAATTTCCCTTCCTCTATTGCGCAGTCAAGGCTGGTCTAAATAGAGATCCAAGTTTGAATCTCACTGGCTCCAACTGCGCAATTTTCATTGGTAATTTCCTCCAAGTGTGGTGCAAATCTCATGCACAACTGATGTCGCAACTGATAGCTAACTCAACCCTTTCATCTACCTCTTTCACTTGTCGCCACTGAACTGTCCATGCACTGAGTTAAAATGATGTGTTCTTTAGTTCAATAATGAGTTAATAATTTTTTGAATTAAATAATATTTAATTCACACCACTCATCTCTAGTGTATTAGCCAGTTAAACTAAATACAACTAGTTGAACTAGTTAACCATAACACCATCTCCATTAACTGTCGCATCAACTCCACCGAACTCCGCCACTTGAGCTCTAGCTGAAGTTAACCATGCATTAGCTCACCTAACTCATAGGAAAAGCGTATTTCCTTATGGCAGCTACATGCCCCACCTCTGAGGGTCAAACTGAAGTGCTCCAAGAGAGTAAACTGAAGTTTAGAGTCCAAATATTATTAAGGGTAAATAATATTTGACTTCCCTATTTTTAGGATAGGCAGTCTAAAAATAGACTTCGACCTATAGGTCCAAAAATAGAGTTCCATCTATTTTTACCAACATGACCAATACTCCAAGAATAACATACTGCAACCCTTGGACCATGCTCCATATGTCTAAAAATAGACATAGTCTAAAAATAGATTTTTCGACAAAAATCACATGTGTGGTCCCCACCTAGTTTAGGTGATCACTTTCCAAGTAGGATCAGGAAAGATGTTTCAGGAGGCCTCCTTCACTGTTTCTTGTTGCCATTTTCAACACTCCCTCTCAACAAGAAAGGACTGTCTTTGCATGCGACATGCAACTCCATGCATTCGCCTTTCAACCTTCACAAGCGCCATGCAACTCCATGCATCTGCTCTGCAACTCCTCTGAAACTGAATAGGCTCCAAACAACTCAATCAGTCTTGATGCATCTAGCATCTATCATCAAAGTCTTCGACTTCTGCTTGGCCAACTGCACATGTCATCAGGAACCACTGCGTTGTTGAACTCTTGCACCCATGCACTCTTGCACTTGCTGTCAACTCTGATTCGTGCTCCAGTATCCGACACTGTCACTTTGATCTGCCTGCATCACTCCAACTGATCTTGCTACTGCTGCGTTGTGGGCACCTCGTAGCCAGGTTCAATTCATGAGATCCACACCATCTCCATGAATCCTGCCCAGAAATCTCCTCATGGGATTAATCATGCATGTCGCCCCACCTCACACTAGGTGGTATAGCTGCATGCACTCCCTCTGCCCGTCTGGCACGAAATTTCTCTGCATGAGTGGTTTCTCCCACTCCATGATCCTCTTGTGGCTGCTCCACATCCCGAGGTTCACTATCACTTGCATGCAAACCCCGCTCCCTCTCAAGCTTCAATTGCATGTCTTTCTCCTGCTCCCCAACAATAGGAAGCTCCGTAGACATCCCATCTACTTCAAGTCTGTAGAGATTCTTTGCTCGAATCCCAACCTTCTTGACTTGTCCTGTTGCCTTGTACTGAAGAAAAACTTTTCCTTCTCTAAAGACAACTTCATACCCTTTATCCTCTAACATTGCGACTGAGATCAGATTCTTTGTTAGACCTGGTACATGCAATACATCTTGTAAAAGAATGAGTTTACCTGACTCCCTCTGAAAGGTTATGGTACCAATGCCGGTCACATTGTATCGTCCACTCTCGCCCAACTCAACATGCATCTGGAGACCTTTCTCCACCAAGTCACTGAAAATATTTGCATCTCCCGTTATGTGAAAGGAAGCACCACTATCAATATACCACCCCGATCCCAATGCACTAGACAACATGCATGCGATCAATGAGAAGTCTAGCTCAAATTGTGAGGCAAGAGCCTCACCAGCCACAGTTCCAACAACCTGCTTGTTCTTCTTCTTCTTTGGGCAATTCGTGGCGTAATGTCCATGATCGTGACAGTGAAAACACTTCACTTTGGACATGTCACGCTCTTTACCATCCACACCGGATTGAGAAGCCTTCTCGTTGCCCTTCCCCTTCCTTGCTTTGGCAGCCAAAGCGCAGTCTTCTTCATCAGATACCTTTGATGAAGATCCATCTCTGGTATTCCTCCTGATCTCCTCTTGCATGAGATCCGACCATAGTCGCTCCCATCCCGGCAACTTCTCCCGACCATTGACACTATCCTGATAGGAATGCCAAGCCTTCGGAAGACCAAGGAGAGCCAGGTCAACCAAGTCCTCTTCTTCGACAGTCACCCCCACACTTCCCAGCTCATCTCTGCACTGAGTGAACTTCGTGAGGTATTTTGCGATGCTGTCGCCTTTCTCCATCTTGATGTTTCTTAGTCTATCCTTGAGCACCAGCTTCCTTTGGTCGCTCTTGCTTTGGTACAGATCTGTCAAGGCTTTCCACATCAAATATGGAGAAGCCTTTCCATGCAGGCTGGATACAATGTGATCCTTTACGCCCTCCAACAGAATCCTTCAACATTTTTCTTGTTTCTTTCGTCAGGCTTCCACAACAACAACATCATTAGAAGTAGGCTTTGGAATCCCTTTCTCCACGAATTCCAACAGCCCATTATCATCTAATACAGCCTCCATGCAGTCCTTCCATGCAACATAATTCGAACTTCCTTCCAAGGCATATTCGAGTCGCAAACCGTTGAAAGACATTTTCGTCGCGGCACCAAGAACACAAATCTGCAAATTCGAATTTCACCACCAGCTGATAACTCAATCGCTTCCGATCTACACTTGAGAACAAATTATTTCCAAATCAGAGATTGACTACATGGGCTTTTACCAAACCTTTCACTTTCCAAAGAAAGATGAATCCGAGGCTATCTGGCCCGTATGCAGGCTCTGTCCGAGGAAATAAGTGTGCAATCACCGGAATAGATCTCGACAATTAATATACCGATACCATGTAGAAATTTGCTGAATAAATCACTTATTCAATGGAGACTAACCCCATCACACATCAATTTATAATTGCACGCATAACATAATCTCTTCTACAATTAATTGTCACATGCGAAAGAATAGAAGCGATAGCACATCAAATCATCACACACATTAACACAAAGATGTATAAAGTCATATTTAAAACCCCACTTATTCTCACAGACATTAGATGGAGAGAACACAACAACAATAGAAGCAACCTCACAAGTACCTGTGACTATCTCCTGGTTTTACAAAACTAGTTTACTGTTGTTGAACAAGTCAACAACTAAATAACTAAAATATTCACTATCACTTATTATGAAAGAATCTTCAAGGCTGGTTCAATAGATTCAGTTTAATCTCACTAGTCTAACCTGCGTTAATTGTTACTGGTAATTTCCTCCAAGTGTGGTAACCTATGCACAACTAATGTTTAATCATAGCTAACTAAACCCTTTCATCTACCTCTTTCACTTGTCGCCACTGAACTCGCTCCACAATTAATAACCACAGCCTCTTTATTTAACAATTATTATAATTGCAATTAAACAATATCTACACAACTATCTTCTTAGTGGTATAGTTAACAATCAAATAAATTGTTCAACTAGTTAACCAGAACACCACCTCCATTAACTGTCGTATCAACTCCACCGAACTCCGCCACTTGAGCTCTGAATCAAGTCAACCATGGTTAGGCTTCAATTCAACCCATAGAGCGTATTTTCTCTCAAGGTGGGCGTTCCACCTCCGGGGGTCAAACTGAAGTGCTCCAAGAGAGTAAACTGAAGTTTAGAGTCCAAATATTATTAAGGGTAAATAATATTTGACTTCCCTATTTTTAGGATAGGCAATCTAAAGATAGACTTCCACCTATATGTATAAAAATAGAGGTCCATCTATTTTTACCAACATGACCAATACTCCAAGAATATCATACTGCAACCCCTGGACCATGCTCCATATGTCTAAAAATAGACTTTTCGACAAGAATCACATGTGTGGTCCCCACCTAGTTTAGGTGATCACTTTCCAACTAGGATCAGGAAAGATGTTTCAGGAGGCCTCCTTCACTGTTTCTTGTTGCCATTTTCAACAGGAACTGCCTAATGTGTCGAAGTTAACAAATGATCCCATTCTTCATCATCCATATTGACCCCCAGTTCCCACCAAGATCCCTGGCGATTGTCCCAAGTTTGAAGGCAAGTCCGAAGAAGACCCCTAGGCGCATGTTATGACGTACCACCTATGGTGCTCCTCTAACTCCTGGGTTGATGATTCGATTCGTTTACGTCTTTTTCAAAGGACTCTCACTGGTGTCGCTGCAAAGTGGTACATTGAACTCTCCGACGACATCTTTCAAGATTTCAACTCTCTTGCAACGGCGTTTCTCACACACTTTCAGTTACCGATTCGTTATGAAAATGGAACGCACCTCCTAACATCCTTGAAACAAGATCGGGCCACTCATATCTCTAATCATATTCATGAATAGAGGCGATTTCGTCGCTTGATCAAGTTTGAAATCCTTGATTAACTTCTGACTGATTGGTTCACTACCTCTTTTATCGGTCTGATTGCTAAGGACATTGTTATGGGGGCATGTGTTACTGAGGAGCAGGCCATTGCTCATGCCCAGTACCTCGATCTCATGTACTCTCAATATTGCACGCTTGATGAACTATTGCCCGATGCTCCACGACCTTGAACTTCCAAAGCACCGGTGACACCATTCGTCGATGGTATCATTGGTTATGTGTCTCAGACTTCTCGTAAGTCTTCTCCCAATTCTGCGAAGCAGAAATATACTTCTTCCACCGGTACTGCTTCTCAGCCACCTCCTAATCCTGGCAAGACCGCGGAAGTGAATGTCGTCCAGTGCACATCAATGGATAAAGCTTCAAAATGTAAGAAGAAAGGTAAAGACAAAGCGAAAGCCGATACCCCAAAGCAGGATAAAGCCAATACTGATGATGGCTCAAAACATAAAGCGAAGTATCCTTGTCTGATATGTGATGATGAACATTACACCAAGGGTTCGAGGTGAGTCGACTGCTCAAAGCCATTCAAGGAACTCTTGTTGTTCTTAAAGAACCATTCCCATCACAACAAACTAAAATGGTGGATCAACCTCAATCCTTCGCCCCTTTTGGCTCTCATGTTTTCATGATGAATGGTGTTGCACCCATATCTATTGTTATCAGATCGAAATATTATACCAAACCGCGTCAGGCAACGGGGAAAGAGATCGTTGGAGCCTCCTCTCTTCTGGCCCTCTTCACATTGAAAGGCCCAGTCCATCTTTCATTTACAAACCAGGAATTTAGGAATTCAGCGTGTTCCCTTGTTACTAGACCCACCCTAGGGCTAGAGGGATCGCCTCTATCCACAGAGGGGATTTGCTTGCTCAACAATAAGTCTCGTTGAGGAGCCAAAGCCATGGCCAAGTCAGAGCCCCCCACACCATTAGAGAGCAAGTCAATCCATGGACTACACTACGAAACCAAAACCTCAAACACCCACAATTCACCTTAATTCTATCATCCACCCCATAAAATGCAGTTATGGCTATGGGATACGCCTACCACACCATAAAAATCCCAAAAAATTGCAGAAGGAAAATCCCACAAGAAATAAATGATTGCCACATCGGTACCTCAAATTACAATGAAAGGCCAAGGAAAAGAGTGGAAAAATCTAAAAATTACCCGTCCAACAGAGACGAATTGTCCCTCCAAGTGCATGTTTGTCGCACAACCACACTGTAGAGCCTCACTACACACCGCGTCAAACCAATCTCAAGGAGGCTCCCCACCCCTCCTCTCACCAGGGTCCCAAACCTAACATCTCAAACCCATTAACACCACCAGGCCCCCACCCCCTCATTCTGCATACTCAATGCCGTGTGTGGTACTCCAAAGAACATGCATCAATAAGTTGTCGACCTGTGCATATACGACGTCCATTTCGCCACCCTCCAATGCTCCCATAACTTGGTAAAACAACTGCCAAAGGAAAATCCCCATCCAGACTTTAACCTTTGTTGGCCTCTTGAACACTCTAGGTGGTCAACGACCTTTACACCACTTGGCATCAATGACCATCATGACTTAGACAAATAATCTTGTGGGATTCTCAACTCCTCGTCTCCATCATTAATTCACCCTTTTCGATCACCCCCATTGAGGTTTTTTAAAATTCATTTTATTTTCATGCGCTTAAACCAAATTTTGTAATAAAAAAAAAATACATAAGTAATATAAATAAATGGTTTTATTTTTAAAATAATTATATAATAATTAAATAAATCTATATTAATTTTTAAAGTGTCTAACTATTTTTAATATATATTAAATAAAAAATTATGATTTGATTCAATTTTCACTTAAGTATTTCAAGTCCCACTAGCGCAACCGATTGAGGATGGGCTTCGTTAGCAAGGCGACCCAAGATCAAACCTCATGGGGGGTGAGTGTGCCCTCTGCTAGGGGGAGGAGACATGCTAAAAAATCCAATCAACTTAGGGCTAGTGTGGCCCTAGCCAAGTGCGATCCCCGGGTGACTTTGACGGATTAGATGCCCTTGGGTCGCAGCTCCTCAAGCCACAGGTCAAGCCTGGAGGATCACAGACAACTTGAGAAAAAAGAAATCACTTAATTATTAATGAGTTTATCCCATCATAATTCTTAATAATTTTTTGTTTTAATTCAACTAATAAAATTTTAAATGTGTTAACTAACCATATTTATTGATTTTGGACTTGTTAATTAATAACATTTATTATAAAAGTAATTTAATTATTATAAAATAATTAAGTTACATTTTAATTAATTAATAATTAATAAAATTTCATTTTATTATTATACATTTTTTAAGATAGTAATATGGATGTAATGTTGAATATTTATATAATGGTAAGCAAACAATCGAATATAAAAGTTGATAAATTTAATGTTAATTGACTCTTTAAAAATTTTCCAAGTTGAAAGATTTGACAAAAATGTTAATTCTAGAAACCTAAATTTCTTCTTATCCCTGTGCGTAGTTGGAAGGTCTACTTTTGGCCTTTTTAGGTGAGGGATTGTCTGCATGTTCCAGCCTATTTTGGTGTTTGTTTAGCAACAAATTTAGGTCGAGGTGATCTGCAACGCCGGGTTACCTTTCCTTCTTTATTTGTTGTGTGGATTGTTGGGTTTCTAGTGGAGGGTGGTTGATTGGTACCGTGTGTATTTTCTAGTTGCGCGATGTTTGGTTTGCTTTGGTGGTCCTTGGTGTGGATTGGGGATAGCCTTGGGGGTCTGGGCTTTATCTCAACCATCAACACGAAGCCAAGCTTGCTCTTTAGGTGAAGGTGGAAGCATCTCACCTCGGGGAAGGGACAATTGTGCAGGAAGTCGTTCGGGGTGGCGGTGTGAATGCAGGCGGTGGTAGTAGCAGCTGGGGTGTTGGAATTGTGCGGGATGTTGGGCGTGGGGTTTGTGGAGCACGTGGAGGGAAATGGTATTCGGTTGGCAGGGGTAGCAGGGTGTTGGTTCAGAGCAGTCGTGGAGCATACGACGAACGTAGAGGATTGAGTCATGGTTGTGGCTTTAGCTCACGAGGGCGGAGCAACAATCTGGGTGGTGTGGGGTCAGCTAGACACACACCTGTTAGGCGTGTTGGGAATTCCATGACGCTTCAGGTGATTGTTCAAAATGTCTTAGACCTGCTGGAATCTCGTGATATGGCCCGAAGGGAGGAGCATGAGGAATTTATGGCTAAGTTGGAGAAATTCCATTATTTTCAATGCCATGTCTGTGAAAGAGTTGTGGTTTTCTGGCGTGGGAAAAAAAATTGACTGAGAAAGTCGAAAAGCTGGAAAATTGGCTTGCTCACTTTGAACAACATGTCAATTTCCTGTACCGTCCTCCTCCTCTAGGAACGGGGTCAGATAATCCTACTACAATCACCTCTGATGACTCATTATGGTAACCGATGTCTTTTTAGTTCTTTTTGTTTTCTGGTATGTAAGGCCTATAAGGCTCTGGATCTCTAAGTTGGGAATTTTTATTTTTTAATGTAGCATGGTAATAATATTGGTCAACAAACCTAGTCGGGTGAGACCACATGCATTTCGACATCTTTGTATATGCATTTTGATTAATGAAAAACCTTCGACTTACAAAAAAGAAACATTAATATATAAAAGTTGATAAATTTAATGTTAATCAACACTTTAAAAAAATTCCAAGTTGAAAGATTTGACAAAAGAGTTAATTCACATTTTTTCTTTTATACTAATTATTAACAATAATTATTATTGAAGGAGAGTGAAGCGGATTTTCCACAGTGTTAACAGAAATTGGTCGAAGATGGATCCCCGTTGGGATTTGAAATGTCGACCAATATGTATTAACACTGTGGAAAATCTGATTCACTCTCCTTCAATGAACAACCAAAGAAGCTTAAAAACCATCAATAATTATTATGTTAAGAATCTTTATATTTTGGAATCGATTTTACAATATGAATATTTTTATCTTTTATACTATAAATTTTTTGAAATATTGATCATAATATATAATTGAATATTTATATAAAAAATATAGGTTATAATTTTTTGAACTTCTTAAGCGACATTGATTTTTTTTTGTAAGCTTGGCGGGGCTACATCTTCATCGTGTCTAATATATTACCTCGATTGGGGCGGGGAATTGAACCGGTGACTTCACATCAAGGAGTGCCTTAAGAGAGCACCCAATCGCCGTTTGTCCAAGACTGCGTGGACAAGTGACATTGAATTTTAACTTTTGTTAGAATTTTGATAAAAATATCAAAAAAAAAATTAACCAAATATAATGTCAAATACATCTAAAATCCACGTGTTTGGGAATTGAGATTATGTCCAACATTTCGAGCCCATTGCACATATTGGGCCTTTCCACGAAAGTCCACATAGTTGTTCGTCAGGTTAACTATAAGTTTGATGCCATACTTATTGGCTTGAGAGACCACAAAGTGTAGGACCTTTGTTTTATCACAATACAAAGAAACCAAAACAACCCCAAAAGACAAGAAATTAAAAAATGGCAACAGATCTAGAGAACCATAAACAAAAATGGGTGAAGGTGTATTCAAGGACCCAAGTACAGACCTGGGAGACTTGTTCATCATATACACCGGGAGAAATCTGCAATGCATTGTACTGGCCATCATTGAAGGCCCATGTCCTAGGAACATTGAGCCCATGAGAAATTGGCCATCATTGAAGGCCCATGTCCTAACAACATTAAGCCCATGATAAATTGGCCATCGTTGAAGGCCCATGTCCTAGCAACATTGAGCCCATGAGAAATAGAGGCAACCTTATTTCTCTGTGTTGGATATGTCGCTAAAGTTATTAACGAGTAAGAGTTGAACATATTGATAAATAGAGGGTTCCCATTAATAGAAAAGTAGATGCCCTTTGTCATTACAAAAGCATTTCCTCCTCTTGATTGCTCAAGAAAATAAGAACACCATAGAGGCCAAGACCAAAAAGCTCATCGACATACCACCACTCATTTGATAAAAACCCCATTAGTCCTGAGAAAACAATACAAATTCCAAGATTTACATGTAAAAACTACTTACAACGTTCTTTGCATTTGCGAGATGAATGGAATATTGTATTAAACAATAGATAAGTATATACAAAGGTAAAAATATGAGAAATTAATGGCTTTTGAAATTGACACTAATAATAATCAAGACATAAATTTTTTATTTTTTATTTTTAATATCATAATAGATTGCACTAATCTCACATAATAAAACACAAAAACAAATGATATATAACAAAATTGACACTTCAAAGTTCAATGCATGTTACATTTGATATTAAGGCCACAAACACATACCACAAGCACTATAAATCATGGGACACTAAACAAAGGATATATGACAAAATTGACTCTTCAAAATTCAATGCATGTTACATTTAATAATGAGGCCACAAACACATACCACAAGCACTATAAATCATATGCAAACTATGGATACACATCATTTTACTTTCTTTCATTCTATGTCAAACGTAAACACTTTGTCACGCATATCTCGTTGGAAATTTTGATATGACATGGCATATAAAAATATGTTTTGCAATTAACATTATGGTTAACTAAGATTAATTGTGCTTCATTAGTCAGTTTTCGTTGTTATCTACGATCCACTTATGGCAGAGTTGCAGAGCCAACATGGAGTTATCTGTTAGTACTTGGAAATGTATTTTCAAATCATTTTTGCATTAATAGGGGGCAATGGGAAACAAGAATGTGTGCATCCTGTTGTAGATTCCCATGAAAATTTTGAAGAGCAAACAATACAAGTTTTTGTGCATCCTCCTATATATGCCCATGAAAAAATTGAGAGCCCACCATAAAACAGTTTGTGCATACTGTTTTGAACTTGGTAAAGAAAGATAAACTTTAAACTTTTGTGAAGAAATATTGAAGAGTTTGAATACTAGCGAAAGGCAAGGATCTGAAAGTGCTCTGTGTCCGAAAAAACGTGAAAGAATTTTAAGAAAACTCGTGAACCAAAATAATGTGAAAATTGTAGCAGCAAGAGCTGAAACAATTATTGCAACCAAGCAACAAATATGATAAAGAGGAGCTCATTCGTGTGTGGATGGCATCCACTGAAACAATAATAAAAAAAAATAAAAATAGTTCGAATTTACCCACAAAATTAACAGGTGTTTTGATTATTACTTAGGTAGTTAATAAATTTAATGACCTCAACCATTGAAGACATACGCCAGTAGCTCCCGGTTTTTGGTTTTGGTAGTGGTGGCATTCAAAATAATCATTACAAAATAAGATCTTAGAATATTAATAAAATTTAATTCATAATGTTAAATTATAATATTATGGAGAAGTTGTAAAAAAAATTGGTCAGAAACAAAGAAAAATTGAACTCATAATATCATGTCTTGGGGAAGTTATAATAATAATAATTAATGTTTTTTTAATATTTTTTAAATTTAAAATAATTTTTCTTCAAAATTACATTTTTTTTTAAGGGAAAAACCTAAGTATATTAATATATTTGTTTTTTTTGTTGTTTTTTAATTGCAAAAATTGGTAGATCTATTGTCTGTTACCGAGGAGACCTAGAATTGATTCAGTGGGACTATCACTATATTCCTAAGCCTAGTGCAACCACCCACGATCCTCACTAGACAAGTAAACTAAATTTCAAACCTAGGCGGGGCCCCTATATTAGTTATCAAATGCCTTCTAGTGCGGGATGCCCATCGTTCAACCTAGTCTGGTGGGTTGAATAAATCAACATGTTACTTGTGGAAATTGAACTTTCAACCTAGTCTGGTGGGTTGAATAAATCAACATGCTACTTGTGGAAATTGAACTAAACTAGGGAGGATAATAATCATTTCTCCCAACCACTCAAGCTAGACCCGGTTGACATAATATTACTATATTGAATCTTGGACTTTTAAGGAAAGGTTCATTTGGTGACATATGATTGTTTTAGAACAAGAGATAAATAAAAAATGGTCATTCCAAATGAGAGAGAGCTGAATGAAGTATATGTAGTCACATCAATAAAATAAAATGGGAAAAAAATTACATCTAATTTGAAATAATGAGTAAACTATGATATATATATTTTATCTTAAGTCTTTTAAGCACTAGGTGTAATGTCACTCCCATACACTCTCAATGATAAGACTTTACTTTTCTTTTTTTCTTTTTCTTTTTTAAATTGAGTGGTAAATTATATTAGAAAAAATTCTAAGGACACACATAAATAGTACATAGTAGTGCATGTTTGGCTAAGACTTTTATATTCTTCCCTATGTGTGGCTTGTTATTGACCTTTTTTCTCCACCAATTTAGAAAACCAAATATCGATGGAAGTCTATATGAGTAAACTTTGTAAAATACATCTCCAATTTTACCAAAAATAACCATCAAAATAAATTTAGCTTGCATTATTACTAGACATCACTTCCTCCATATCTAGATTTACCAAAGGGGTCAGAATGTTCAAATCGAGTTGAACCATGAGTGGTGGATAGGACAAGTTCATTCAAGTTGTCAAAGGGGATACTAGCAGTAAGGACCATGCTTTTGTCAATTGCATCTCTTCTAGTTGCCTTTGTAGACTATTAATTGGTCAATACATAAACCAAGAACAAATTGGTCGGCACATAAACCGAGAGCCATGCATTGTTCTTGGAGCTCCCAAAGCGTTGCCTTGCTTTCCATTGCTCTGCACCAACACATTCCCCCGATCACTAGTCTTTTCTTATTCTAGAATAACTTTGGAAGCATTAGAACCCAAAGTCTGTAGTAAACCTAAATCATGTCACCAAACATCAACATCTAGACATAAATTTGTTGATTTTAACAATCATTCATGAAGCAAGTGACACATGAAATCATATTCAAGAAACCCCTAAAGGGGGGGGGGAATATATTTTAAAGCCATATTCCCATATGTAGTCTATTGTACAAGATGGTCGGTACTTATAATTATGATGACTATAACAATTATATCAAAGTATAAAATTTTTTTCAAACCATCACCATAACTATCTCCTAAAACCCTTCCACGAGTCTCTCATTAAACCTGCATCCCTAACTTCACTCATGACTCTCAATCTCTAAACAATACGTAGAATTTCATGTTTTGTCTACAACATTACATTTTTTATCACATAATTTAGAAATTAAATTTTATTCACAAGTAGGATTTATTCCATCATACTCCCCCTTAATGACTAATTGTGAATTCTCTATATTCAATTATCCTTTGACTTGGTCCAATCTTCATCTTCAATCTTTTGAATTATTCTTCTTTGGCCTTTTCCTTTCATATTCATTCATTTTCATCCTTCATAATGTACCTACAAAAACATAATTAATGTATTTGTTGAAGTCCATATAAAAGGGTTACCATCCACCATAATACATGGGTCACTAGTCGTTGTATTTGTCGGTTCTCTATGAAACCTTTTCTCATACACGACTTAACAACATATATGTACATTCAAACCCCCATACATCATCAACATCATCATCAACCTAGATTTTATAGATTGCTTGTAACCTTACAAACTTCAAGTGGCTTTTTCTCGCCGCATCACATCAAGTGTCTTTTTCTCACCACGTCACATCAAGTGGCTTCTTCTCGCCACCACAAACCTTCCTTTCTTACAACAATCACAAGTTTTTATTCAAAACCACTTATTCCTTCATGACAAGTGTTTCTTCAGCACCACTGCCTCATCCATGGGGGTACACTTGCTTCATCGGGCTTACAGTACATCAACTCAGGAACATTCAATTAACATTCAATTTCAATTCAGGCTTATCTATCCTTTCATTTCCATCTCAATATATTAATTTTTACATCAGTTACATTAGGGACTAGTAAACCTTTTTGGTATGTTTTTTTCATGGATTTACTACACCTCCATTTCAATTTTGAACACACGATACTATTTTTTACCTCGATTCATGTTTTTATGATTGTATCTTCATATTCCTTCTCCTTTTTTCGCTTATCTTACCTTCATTTTTGGTTGCTTCTCTTACGTTGCTTCACTCTTTCACTTCTTCTTCTATAGTTTCCTATACTAGTTCATTCATACTACATCAACTTTCATCCTTTTTCCTTGTCCTTTCACTGTTGCATTTTCCTTCATAGGTTTTGCCTTCTTTACTCAATTCTAGGATTACATCAACTTCTTTCACCATTATTTTTTTCATCTTGTAATATTCTCTCTTGTCTTTTTCTATCATGGAGTATTATTCTCTCTTCATTTGTTTGCTTCATTAATGGAGTCTTCTTCTCTTTGATTTTTCTCTTCATATTCTTTTGTCATCTGCCTTTATCATCTTCCTGCATAGTTATTTATTGTACCTACATAAATAGTTTCTTGTAGGAGGGGTGCCTCCATCCAACAAGATACTTGCAATATTCTTCATCCATTTGTAGTTACATGCTTACAAAAAATTGTTTTTTATTGGAGCTTATCAAGATCCAACAATATACCTATCACCTTGGTTTGGAAAACTTATTTGACGCAAAAATTTCATGAGTTACATAAATTGACTCATGATGTTGACTAGACTCTAACTTTGTGTTTCTTTTGACTCCAAACTCTCAACTTAACTTTAACTCTTTACATGAACAAACCTTGGGCGTCAGATACAACTGAAAATGCACCCATTTTCATACAACATGACAATTATTTCTTCATGAATTTAAACTTTAACTTGACCCCAATTCAAATTGAAACTTTAATTGAGACTTTGACTCTTGGAATTTACTTCACTTAATTACATAAATGAGACTTTTGTGACTCCTTCTCAATTTACAAATTAGCTCGCTTTTAACATTTGATACATCTCTTTGCATTCAATACTCTCAACCTCGTTTGACTTTATCCTTAATGACATTTTAGAAACTCAACAAAAATATAGGAACTTGAAAACATGCACTTTAAAGACAATGAAGAAGGTGTGAATTCCTTTTTTTTTTGCCAACACGTATATCACGTTGGCATTAATATTGCCTACTTATAATCCAAAAAAACATCCCTCAATCACAACATTGTGAATTCTATTTTTTTTCATTAATATTGCCTACTTATAATCCAAAAAAACATCCCTTAATCACATCATTCCATTTCTCAGGTAATGACATTAAATGCAATCTTTTCAACCTTGTCCCTTTTATCTTTAGTTCTAACTTTATCGATATAAACATCACCTTTTCCTTAAACTATTAAATCTTGACACCTTTCCTTATGTGAAAGAGAATAAAATAAACATATATATACTTTCCTTGAAATTCCATTGAGCCACCTTGGTTATTTATATCTTCCTTTCTCACTTATTTTAGATATGGGAATCAAGTTTCTTATAAAAAAATAACATTAAATCTATGATATATACTTACCACATGTGCAAGCCCTCTCTCTTTCTTTTATTGCAATGGACTATCATAGTTTTCATTGAAACGACTTTTCTCAGTGCTTTCAATTGGAGGTCCAACCAACAATTTCCTCCATGCAATGTGGTTGCAGTTAGCGATTTTAAACAAACTAGGCAAATCGTCCCGCATCAAAAGCTCTATCCCTTTGGTTGTTATCTAAAGATGTCACAAAGAGATCTATTCAATAAATGATTAGACTAAAGGCTAGATTCTATAATTGGCAAGTAAGGCTTGATTTTGTATGTTTGGTTAGGCTAGATTCTATAATTGGAAAGTAAGGCTTGATTTTGTATGTTTGGTAGGAGTAGAGTTGCACATAACTACTCGATTAGCCACAAGATATTTCTATCACTCAAGCTCATTTCAACATACTTTTTAATGCGTCTCACGATAATCCAACAAAAATATAGTACATTTGGACACTATGAATTAAAATAAACACAACATCATTTCAAAATATTCCACCGATCATTACCCTTTACAATAGATCAATATTCTCATAGTTCAATCCTAAGTCCTGCAGTTCGTATGTAATACTTTCTCAATAAACATTAGTAGAATAGCTAGTAATATTTTGTCAAATGACATGCTTTAGATTTATATCTTCCATGCTTGTGGATGAGATTGCATGTAAACAACTTTCAATCTACCATGGAATAAATGAGATGGGAATGATCGCTTTATTATATTAATTTCTTTATAATATGGGTGGGCCAGACCTCAAGCTTCATGTTGCTTCGCAAACAAACAATATAGGCCCATGCACTCCATCCATAGACAAATGTTTGGCCATGAACTCTAGCTCCAAGATCATTCACGCAGGTTCCTTTCTGTCAATTTTTTTGCACAATACAACACAACTCTTCTTCCATGCAAATTCCATACACAGTCTTCATACAATGCTCTATGCCTCATAATCACTACACTAGTCTACATACCATGCACCCTGCCTCAACTCCACACACATCTCTACACATGTTCTTCTACGCTAATAACCACACTTCCACATAGCCTTTATGCAACACATGCACAATTTTACACTACTTCCTTGGCTTCATGCTTCAACTCTGCAGTGCTTTTCTACATACAACAAATTGATAGTGCAACAAATGTCCAACAATTCGACTCTCCACAACTCAACTCCATGCTTAGGCCTCAACTACACAAGTCCGCATGATAGGAATCTACACCATGTTGCCTCTCATACCAATTGTTGATTTTAATAGTCATTCATGAAGCAAGGGATACATGAAATAATATTCAAGAAAACAAGAAACCCTCAAAGGGGGGGAATATATTATAAAACCATATTATTTTGTTTATTTTATTATAAAATATGGTCGTTACTTATAATTATGGTGACCATAACAAATACATAAAATTAGCAAAAAATTGTTGAAACCGTCACAATAAATATCTCCTCAAATCTTTCCATGAATCTCTCATTAAATCTCCATCCTTGTTTTCACCCATTACTCTCAATCTCTCAACAATACATAGAATTGTATGCTTGGTCTACAACATTACATTTCTCGTCAAATAATTTAGATATTAAATATTATTCACAAGTAGGAGTTATTCCATCAAAATAGAGGAGAGAAAAAAGTTACGAACCCTGAGTTGGTCTTGAATTAAATTTTCCATCAAACCATGTGAGCTGAGAAAGAGTGGCTTTGTTCTTAAATGGATGAGATGCATCCTCTCAATTTCATTCATTATTTCGAGCTGTAAATATCTCGTGTTGCATACCTACGACTCCCCAATTCCCACAAGAAATTTAATTCTCTTACAATGTTAATTCCTTGGGTGTTTACCCCATTATGCTCACACATATAAAGGGTAACATCATGACTGGCGGTTTAATGGAAATGGATGCATATGTGATCACTCCACATGATAGAACCCAACATCCACCTGCCTTTAAAATGAAATTCCATTGTGATTTCCTTTCACCATTTGTCTCCTTGTTATTTCCTTTGGCTTTGGGTGATGAGGGACATGTTTGAGTTGTCGCGAGATTCCAAGGGTTCTTGATGGAACCACATGGAGGGGGGAACTAATCCATAAGGTTCGAAAGAGTCTTCTTGTAGCTTGATTTGTGAGAGCATCTACCATGGAGTTTATCTCCCTCGTGATGTGAAAACTTTGAACATGAATAATGAATGCAAGAATTGACTTATTCTTTTATCGATGAGGAGAAGTGTCAGGCATAGGAGAAATCCCAATTGTCTAATTTCCATTAATTTGAACATCATTATATACAAGAAAAGTAGTGACCTTTGGGATTCCAATTCCAAGGTATTTTCCCATTCTAGCAATTAAATTTCTTTATTTACATATTTTCACCTAATCCTTGAGGATTAGGTGTCTAACGTCCCCTTACCATTAATCTAAAGGGGTGTTTGTGAGTCCAAACATCGTTATGAATCTTTTAAACTTTTATTTTATTACTGCTTTGCCGAAGATGTTTGTAATTTGCTCATTCGTGGAACAATTTCATAGATGAATAGTCTTTGCCTCTACATGATGTAGATTCAAATGATACTTCATGTTGATATGTTTGGTTCAATCATGGAATTTGTGATTCTTGGCCAATTTAACTGAAAAAGTATTTTCAACTAAAAGAGGAGTCGATTTCACTTGTTTTTCCTGCAAATATTCAAGAATTTTCTTGAGCCATGTAATCTCCTTGGTTACTTCTACAATTGCCACATATTCTTCCTTTGTTGTGGAATCTGTTGGAACTAATGGTTCGCGTGACCTCCAAGATACAACTCTTGATCCAAGACTCATAACATAACATGAAGTAGACACTTCATTTCCCTTATATACACGAAACTATGAATCGAAATATCCAATCAAGCTGAGGTCATCCACCTCAAAATATTTGAATCCAAAGTCTTGAGTTCATTTCAAGTACTTTATAACTCTTTTTTCAATAGACCAATTTCCTTCGCAAGGATTTCGTATAAACTTGGAAAGGATTCCAATAACAACTGAAATATCTAGTATGGTAATGGTGAGGTAGATAAGACTTCCCACAAGTTGTCTATACTTAGTTGCATCCTCAAATTCATTTCCTTCTTTAGATGTGAGAGTAAGATTTTGTTCCATTAGAGTGGACAAAGGATTGCATTCAACCATTCCAAACTTGTTCAAGAATTCTTTGATGTCATTTTGAGAGAGGAATATGTATCTTGGTTGTTAGGTCACTTCAATCCCAAGTAGTAATGAAGGTGTCCCGAATCTGTCATCTCAAATCCTTTCTCCAATTATTTATTTACGGATGAAATATACTTTTCAATGTTCCCTATTATCAAAAGATCATTTAGAGATACCATAATATAGCCAAAAAATTTGCCAACTTTCTTGATAAATAAAGTTGCATCATAAAGATTAAATTGTTTGATATTTAATTTCAGAAGATGCTCAGTCATATTTTCATACTAGGCTCCTGGTGCTTGTTTTAGGCCATACAAGGATTTGATGAGTTTGCATACTTTTTTTCGTGCCCCTTCGCAACAAAACCTTCTGGTTGAGACATAAAATCATTTTATTTCAAGTCTCCATTTAAGAAAGCAATGTTTACATCCATTTGATGGACTTTCCATCCATTTTGAGTTTCCAAGGCAAAGAGAGTTCGAATGGTGGGCCATTTTGTTGTGGGGAAAAGGTCTTTTCATAGTAGAAACATTCTTTATGTGAAAATATTTTTTCCACGAGCCTTGCTACATGCTTGTCAAGTGAGTGATCCGTAAACTGTCGTGGATATTCCACTGGACAATTTGTCAAAACAGACCTGATAATAATATATTAAAATTATGAATTTCTACACTATTACAGTTTTATTTAATTTTCTAGATCTATATATTTTGTTGTAATTAGTGCATTCATGTGAATGGAAATTATGCAGAAAAGTAGAGAATGAAAAAATAAGCCCACACACACGCATAAGGCACAAAATATGCTTTGGGAAACCCTTTCGGGGAGAAAACCCAACTGGAAGGTGAGGTTGCTTTGCTTTCTTTCTCTGTCTTGAAAATAAGGTTGAAAGTACAAAGAAGTAATATTTGTGGCCTGTGATCTACTACAGTGCACATATCCTCTCTGTGTGCTATAACTCCTATCTTTCTTGGATATATTTTCTCATCTATGGAACAAAATTCTCTCGAAAGAATGGAATGCCTCTTCCTCCTAGTGGTCAGGTTATAACACAACCTGATAGCCTACTAGTGGTTGAGTTTGACTGCACCAAATCTTAACTAGAGTTATAATATAGACTCTTCTCGCGTATTTTACATCAAAAAAACATGGCTAGCCCATTTTCCGTGAATAATGGGGGTTGACGCGACATTGTCCCAAATTATAGGTGTGAAAACAGGAAGGTCAACTTCTAAGTGGCATAAATTTTGCTTACAGACTCTGATTGATGCACTT
Organism: Pinus albicaulis; assembly: GCA_034641835.2. NCBI lineage: Eukaryota > Viridiplantae > Streptophyta > Pinopsida > Pinales > Pinaceae > Pinus > Pinus albicaulis. Next base: position 1,130,787,172 of record CM076578.1, on the reverse strand, counting down.
CTTGCGCCATTGGAAAGATCTCCATGTATAGAATATCAAAGTTTTACCCCCAAAAAACGTCATTTGATGCCTCAAAACGCTCCCAGAAGGTTCCAGACCCCATTTCGCCAAACTAGGTCCCGCCGGTAAAAACGGTCTCGTGAGTTTATTCCTCCACTTTTTCCACTTTGAATGAATCAAGATGGATGAAAAACAATATAATGATCCAATCTAGATTAGTGAGCTATATTATTTATAATTTTTCTTTAGACTCGCTTGCAGCTAATTGCTTTGGTTCTAAATGGAGGGTCCATCAACTTCCATGTTCCATTCTTTATGGGAGCATCACACTCCCTCCACATTACTTCTCTCCATTCACCATGAGAAGCAACCTATTTAAAGGAATTTGGTTCAAAATTAGTAGACAAATTTAATTCTCAATCATAAGAAACATCCATATCATCAACTGAATCATAATCATCTACATCACCTTCCTTTTTTTGGTTAAACTTCTAACTCCTATATTTCTAACCTCGTCAAGATGAACACTTTCAAGTGTTTTAATGAGCCATTTTGGAGGACCTTTATGAGATGGTCCTAAAAGTTTATATCATTGAGATGGGGTTGCATTAAGATTTAGCCTTCCAATCCTCTCAATCACATCCCTCAAAGGGTCTTACTAATCTGAAGAAGTGGTTGGAACTTCATGAGGGGGGGAGAGTGTTTTAGAAGGAGATTCCATAGATTGATCCAAGACAGGCATCCCCCCTTCAAGATGTAGAATCTCATTATCAAATTCATGATAATTTTTTGCATGGCTGAATCTATCCAAATGATCGAGTTGTTATTCAACAATATTGTCAGTCTTGGAAGATTCAAGAAAAATCACATCTCTAGACAATATAAACTTCTTATTTACCTCATCGTAGAGATGATATGCCTTGGTGGTCTTTGAGCACCCCAAGAAGACGAAATTTCGACTCCTTGCATCAAGATTGCTTCTTTGTTCATTGGGAATTAAGGCATAACATGTGGAACCAAATATCTTGAGACGCCTTACAAAAGGAATGTGGCCATACCGCGTATCATAAGGAGTCTTGCTTTTTAGAACATGAGATGGACATTTTTTTTGGATGTATATTGCATATAGAACTACATCAACCCAAAACATCAACTTTACATTTTTGAAAAACATCTTTGAGCAAACCATATTTAAGATAGTCTTGTTCATTATTTCAACTACACCATTTTGTTGAGGATTGTATGGCACAGTTTCTTGATGTCGAATCCCATGTTGGTGAAGGTACCTTTCAAATTCATTAGAAGTATATTATTTTCCGTTATTAGTACGAAGAGATCTAATATGTGATTGTGCATCATTTCAATCCATGTATGGTTGAAAGTTTCAAAAGATTTTAATTTACTCTTTAATAGACACACCTAACACATTCTGGTGTAATCATCATTAAAGGTCAATATATATTTATTTCCATTTGCAGAAGGAATAGACATAGGTCCACACAAATCAAAATTAATCAATGCAAGCTTTCTACTTACTTTGGAAGCATAATCACGAAATAGTTGTTTGTGATGTTTTCCTAAGATACAAGCGTCCAATTACTTCAATTTCCTTGGAATAATTGGCAAACCAAAAACACCATTTCTTTTCAATAAACAAAGGTTGTCATAATTAAGATGTCCAAATATTTCATGCCAAATAATACTAGATGGTAATGTACCTTCACTATATTGAGAACTATATGGAGAGTTATGTGCATGAGAAGATGTTCCTTACAACTTCAACAATATTTCTTCCTCTATTCTTGATCCAAGTGGCTCCAAAAACACTCATAAATCATAGAGGGCTTAGGAAAGTCTCAAAAACAAAATTTGTTGGAGTGTACAAAAACCAAGGTCAGATCGACGATATCGTCACAAGCTTTCCAACGGTGCAAATGGCACCTCAATATGATTTCGTATGCAAACGTTATGGCAAGTCAATGTTTTCGTCAAACTAGGGGAAATTCAAAGTCAAAGTCAACCTAGAGTGCCATGTGGGATTCCCTAGGATTCCATGTGGAAGAAAAGTTAGTAGGCTTGGTGGGACCCACAAAGCTGATGTGGCTGCCCAATCAACAAACTAGGTGGACCCACACGCAGGTGACATGGCAACACCACATGTCGACACATGACAAGTAGGTGGCAGATGATGTGGACGAATGAGAGCTTTCCACATGGCCCAATCACATAGTGCCACATGGCACCTCAAATTAGGCCCAAGTGGCCTTGGCATGGTGCAACCTCCATTTTTGTCTTATTCTAATGGTTTTGGGAGTCGTTACAATATGGACATACGATTTCCATATATTATATGGTTTGAAAACTATATTAAAACCAAAATTGGGCTTTAAAACCATATTAAAGAAAAATTAGGAGTCCATGGGTTTTGAACCCAAAATCTCCCCACAAAAACAAGTGACGTAATATGCCCCCCAACCATTGTGCCAACCACACACTTTGTCTTATTCACCCTCACACTGTTATAAAATGTCATTCAAATAGTTCAAAGGGAACCATGGAGAATACATGAGAGATGAGGGTGCAAGCATGCCAATGGAGTCATGAATCTAAATAATATTCTAGGAATATTGTTAGAGCATATGTTAGAGAATATTTCAAAGAATATTCTCTATGAGGAATCTTTAAGATTCCCTGGGGGCAGAATTTTGAAGGTGTCAGAAATATGTTGAGTTTATACTCATTTGAACCAGTTTTTCGCAAGGAACGCGATGGCATGATTAGTTTCTTCATATGAGTAGCTGAATTTCAGTCAAATCACATAATAGAATCTTTGAGATTCCTAAGGATACCAAATTTGACCGAGTCAAAAAGGGGTCGAGTTTAAAATCATATTTCATGGTTTTTCACAAGGAACATGATGGTATAGACAATTCCTTCATCTGAGTAGCTGATTTTAAGGTCGTCCCCAAACTCGGAGGTATAAGATGCATTGTTACCATGTATTCATTTGATTTTTTCTGAGATGATGATTTGATTTTGAGATCCATGTATACCACTTTGTGAGAGGATCCTTGTATGCTAGTTTATGTGAGAGACTATTATTTTGGCATGTTGAATGAGAGCTTGTATGAGTGGAGTTATTATAGAAAAATGTCTCGTGGATATACATTCCACTCTAGTAAAAGGGGTTCATCCTTGTATCGACAAATAATTCGTCATGTACTCATCATAACCTTGTAGCAACTAATGCAGCGACCTCCCCACTCTTGACACCGGGCCCGAAGACGTAACCCACACTGGGTGAACTCCGTTATCAAGTTGTGTGTGTTCTTTGATTTGATAGTCGCCTTTATCTTTCCTCTTCTTTAAAGTATTCACATGTGGTTTTTCATATTCTTTCACATGAAGTTTTTCTAACATCACATAAGTAAAAGATCTCGGTTAATTTCGATAGATGAAATAATTCAAATCAATTATAGTCATGACAATTGTGTTTTTTGATGCTTCCATTACTTCTACTTTTCCATAAAACATATAAATTGAGTGTTCTTGTTGGAAAATATCAATAAGGGACAAAATGTTTCTCCACAGTTCCAGAATCAACTCATAGGATCATTTTTAGCAGCGGTACCTAGTTTGGAAAATTGGGGCCTGAAACCTTTTGAGAGTAGTTTGAGGCAACAAACAACATTTTTTTGGGTAAAACTTTGTTGCTCAAGGGTGACACCTTTATGTGCTATTCTATACATATAGACCTTTACAATAGAGCAAGAATAATCTCAATCCACTCGAAAGTTGATCTTCTTGTTTTGACCAATATAATTCAATTGGATGCCATGTGAGTGCCCATTATTCATTGAAAATGGTCTAGCCATGTGAGCATGTTGAAGAAGACTCTAGAAGAGTCCATATTGTAACTATAGTTAAGAGTTGAAGGAGTCAAACCTAACCACTAGTAGGCTATCGAGTTGTGTTATAACTAATCCACTAAGAGGAAAAGGGGTTACATTCTATTCAAGTGCATTTTATTCCATAAATAAGCAAAATAGCCTAGAGTGGATTGGGAGAGAGAAAGCAAAGAGGATTTTTGCACTATAACATCCCATGGCCCACATGCCTCATTTCTTTATACTTGCATCCATTTTCCATTTAGAGAAAGCAAAGCGACCTCATATTCTAGTTGGGTTTTCTCCCAAAAGGGTTTCCCAGGTTATATCTTGCGTTAATTTGTGGTTTGTGAATTTTTATTTCATTGTTCTCTATTTTCTACATAATTATAATTTACATGCATACACAATAAACAGTAATCTATAGATCGAGAAACCTAAGGAGAAATTAAACCTCATAGTATAAGTTTCAGATATTAAGCACAATTTTATTAGATCTATTGCGATGAAATATCAAGTGGAATATCCATGGTAGTTTATGGATCACCATGTGCCCCACTTATTATTAACCCCAAAAGTGTTAAACATGGACCTATTACATGGTGGGTGAAACCTTATCCATTTAACATCAATCCTTCAAACAACCTAGATACCCATGGGTTGTGAGAGCCCTATCATACCAACGCGCAACTATAAAACCCATACCTATAAGAAAGTGTTTTGTGTTCCTCCACCAACTTCTGAAGGGCTCAACCATTATGTAGTGAGGATATTCCACCATTGTTCTTAATGATCCAATATTATGTTGAATTAAGTCTAAGCCTAATGAACCCAATGACCATTTTCAATTTTTATGATATCCATACCAACAACCATGTTCTTTGTTCTAGTCACTTCTTCCATAGTTTGTGGGTTGAGACTAGGGTCTTAGGCCATAACATTTATCTTGGCGATTCATGGACCAATTTAGAGCCTTAGCCGACACTACATTAGTTATCATGCACAAGGAACCTTTAACATGCAAGTGAGATGTAGTAGAAATTTTGAGTTTTGCAGTCACATGAGGGTAGTTTTAAGGGTCACAGTTCATGGTCAAATGTGGCATTAATGCGCATAGTGGCATATCCATGCCATTCCCTATGTTCGTTCATATTTATGGGAAGGAGCCATTGATCAAACAATTAGGTAAAATATCCATAAAAAAGGAACATTTAAAGAAATTGCATGTGTATAATTATTTCACTATATGTTTTTAATTTCTTTATTCATTTCACTTTGCAAGGCTTTTGTAATTGCATTTGTGAAGGTTTGCTAAGTGATCACATTGTCCCTTTAGTTTGTGGCATCAACATGCCAATTTTCCATGTTGATGCTACAAAATGCTCTCCAAATAACATGTCGACACCACCTATGCAAGGAGTACCATCAAATAACAATGGATGATTAGTTGGATCATGTGGTAGGAAGCTTACTCTTCCTCGAACTTAGTTGAAATGGATAGTGTGAAGATCGTCTAGGTGGAAACAATTTGGCATGTTTATTTGGTGCAATAATTCCTAAGTTCCAATAGGTGGTTTAGCAATGACAAGACACCAATCTTCCAACTCATTCTTTTAACAATGCTTGAGTTTTAAACTAATATGAGAAAGCAATGAATAAAGAGGTAGAAAGGAAACATTGTTGTCAACATGTGAATATGATGGAAAATAAATTAAAATTTTCAATGCTTGATATTGTTAGCAATGATGTTTATGTTAAAAGCATCAATTTATTGAATGATTATAACATTAATTTGAGATTGATACCTCATTATCATATAGTGCTCAAAATCTAATTTGTTGGTTGCAACATAGATATATTTATGACCTTCAATGTTTTCTTGAATCAAGGATGAAATCCTAACTTTCGTTTAGAAATGTGGATTTGATAACAAAGTTTAGAAATGTGGACATGATAACAAAGTTTGGTTTAATGGTGGATTGATGAGTGGTTCATTAGTGTACTATATTTAGTTTACTTTTGAAAATGAAAATTTTTGTTTGCAATAACCAAAAAATAGAGAAGTACCAATATTTCAATCCATGACTGAATTTTGTGCATGTAATGTTTAAGTGCTGCATCTTGGACAAAGAGCTAGATTTTAGTTCCTTGTTCACATAATTGTTTCTCACTCACTCACTTCTTAATATTTTTTTTCTTGTACTATTTCTAAAACTAATAGACCCTTATGTTTATCTATAATATTCTTTATGTAAATATTATATAAGTGATAGTTCTTAAGTAATAGATCATTAAATTTCCTTGTTTGTTATTTTAAAGATTATTGTCATTTTTATTTCCAAGATGTTAAGGAAGGTATCAAGTTGAATCCTCATCACTAATGCCACCCTCTATCTTGCCAAAATTAATGTCAACAATGCCACCTTTTATCATATTACATTTCGAGATCCAGTAAATAATATATTAATTAGCCATATGCTATCTAGATTGCAAACGTGGCGCATAAAGTTATTAGGAAGATGAAAGTTGTTGCAAAAGAGAAAGATTCTGTTTTCAAAAAGGCATGTCATAAGGTGAGATCAACTTCTCTTAATGCCATTTGTAATGCTATACTCTCAAATTCCTATTCAAGAGAATTCGTTTGGCTAATGTTCATGTTAACATCCCTATTTATGGGTTTCAATGTGTTGAACCTGATCCACATACTATATTTTCATTTAGAATTTTCTTTAAATGTATGGTCATTTGTCTTCATTTAATTGGATGCATCCAATCCACATTTTCACTTTGTAGCACATGCTAATAGTAGCTATGCACAGATTCACACTCCTCTACAATATTACTTGGACCTTTGAATGAGTCATTTTTGAATGTGATGGATGGGAATGATTGATATACTAAATATACTAAACTACTCATGATGTCTTCCATGATTCAACATTATTTGATTATATTAAAATTCATGTCCATCCTAACATACATAAGAAGTGTGCTATACATGTGGATGCGATGCAAATGGTGAAATGACCAAACTCTCTTCCCACCTCTAAAAAACAATTTCATTTTAAATAAACGGAAATTGTAGAATGAAAACATGTTAACTCCAATATCAATCCTAGTCTATAGTAGAGAAGTACCCACAACAACTGACCTCACCCAATGGAATTAAGGCCTTTTTGTCAAACATTTGGAATATTGTATAAATGAGTCTTATATCTATATAATTATTTTATTACTATCCAAGAAATATATAAAACTAACTCTAACATATATTTTATAAACTTTGAATAAAAAATATCACATATAATAAAGTAAAATCCATCACATGGTTTTAAAAACTTGATAGAAGAGAATATATATATATATATATATATATATATATATATATATATATATATATATATATATATATATATATATATATATATATATATATATACCAAAAGAAAACTTTCACTAACCAATGTAGAAGACTACAATAATACTTTTGAACTCCTCATGAAGTTTTGTCTACCAACATTACCAATTTTCAAATTTCATAATGTCACAAAACAAAAAGCTTTCATTGTTACCACTCTTTGAACTTGGAGTAATGGAATCTGAGACCTAATTAATTAATAACTAAATTATTATTTTTTTTCTAAGGAATGAAAACCATTTTTCTTTAAGTCCAAAGGTTAGAGTGGGGTCGATAGTACTAGAGTAACTCACTTAAGAGTTCACAAGGCTCAAAAGCATTACAAAAATATTCATTAAGATATTATAACTCATCATGTCACTTGTGGGGATTTAAATCTAGGTGGGGAAGACAAGGACCATTGTATTCAACCATCTGAGATAACTGTAATTTTTTTTCATACAATGAGAAAATCTATCATAACTCAGTTGTCAAATCAACAATGAGGAAACCATCTCTTGTTGCTATTCACAAATGCAGGTTGAATCATCACTGTTATTCACGGAAAACCGCACCACTTGGAATGACCTACTAGTGGTCCGTAAGGGGTACACTTCTACTCTTGCCAGATGCCTCTAGATCTTGGGCCGTTACCCTGTTTCTTTATGTTCGAAGAAAACAAGCTCTTAACCAAGCCCTAATTGACTCATAAGCCTAATGGTTAAAAGCATGTGTTTCCTCCTAAGAGGTTACATGTTCAAAATCATAAGGGATAGAGTATGTATGCCTTCATAGACTTAGCCGTCAAATTGCTCCGTGAAAGTGAGTCCCTTGTCCCACAAACAAAAAGATCTTATACACCAATTTGGTGTCTAATTCCTTAAATAATAATAATAAATAATATACTTAAAATCAATAAATCCTAATTAACACATTAAATTAAATACTTAATCTATATATAATACATTAAACGTAACATTATATAACTATTGTTACATAAATCAAATCATTTGGACAGTCATTTTGCGACATTGATCGATCGGATCCTAGGTCAATCGGGCACTTTACAGATTTGAAGCACTTTTCAAACAATTTGTCTTAATCCATAAGCATTTTGGGACATAACGCCCCATTCTTTACAGATAGATTCTTAACTACGCTACTTTCAACTAGGCACTTTCAGGGAGCATGGAGCATTAGCAAATGAGGCTATTCTAGCAGCAACCCTTCCATACCAGCAAGACAGAGTTACGAGCTATGCAGTTACAACCATTCGTTTTGTGAGGCCCGATGTTCAAGTGTTCTTGCTAAAAACCAGTATTTACTTGGCTTTAATGTTTTGTATTAAATAGTTTTTGGACATATTTATTGCATTTTAACTTCTATGAGAAAAGTGCTCAGGTGATTCCAAACTCTGATTCTGACAGGCCTATCCAATTTCTTGAACCTGCATAACCTCTTACTCAAAGAAAACTAGAATGGGGCTAAAGATGCAGATTTAGAGGCCTTATTTTCATGCACAAGTCTGCACTATAGATATAGTGCACAACAATTTTTGAGATGTGAGACTTGAGACTATTTTCAAAGAGGCGTTTTCCATAGTGGAATTGCTCTATAAATTTACTGATTATTGTTTGAAACTTTTATTAGAAAAGCATGAGTTACACCCTTTTGACTATGCTCCGGGCTTTCTCCAGTAATGCCCTTATGACATCTTTCTTTGTTGAATTTCTCTATTGCATGTGTCGTGTAAATCTATTTTTTCTTTTCTTTTAATGGGTTGGGCGTTCCTCTTCTTTAGTGGCTCTACCTTTAGATATGCCAAAACAGCCATTCATAGGCATTCTGTACACACCAATATGTTTGTCTTTCCCGCTGTCATCGAGTCCACGAAACAGACATGAAAATTTGTGGTGCTCCCCTGAGTTTGGCCTCGTACGATTCAGAGCAAGCACTGTTTTATTGTACCTTTGTTCATACGTGAGACATGGGACCATTTTCAAAGAGGAGTCTTCCATAGTTGACTTTCTCTATAAGTTCACTGATTGTTGTTTGGATATTTTATCAGAAATGCACGAGTTACACCCTTTTGACTATGGTCCTTAAGCTGGACACTTTCCCCAGTAATGCCCTTATGACGCTTTCTTTCTTTGTTGAATTTCTCTTTTGCATGTGCGGTGTAAACCTATATTTCTTTCCTTTTAATGGCTTGAGCGTTCCTTTTCTTCAGTTCCTCTACCTTTAGACATGTCAAAACGACCATTCACAGGCATTTTGTACACACCAATGTCTGTCTTTCCTACTATCATCAAGCCCATGAAACATATATGAAAAACTGTGGTTCTCCCATGAGTTTGTCCGCATAAGATTCAGAGTAGGAACTAGTTTATTGTACCTTTATTGCTGGTTATAAGTTATAACAGTCAAGAAAGTACAACAACTCATCCTAGATATGAGCTCACAAATCTGCCACATGTTGTAATACCCCTCTTGGGAAAATTATCCTTAGGGCACTATTCTGATCTAGGGTTTCAATGAATACAAGAAAGAAAGGTATTTCATCACAGTATTGAAATACTCATTAATCTATGAAATAGCGATGGTCTTTAATTGGATACACAGAAGTACAATAAAGAGTTTAACAACCAATTGATTCCACAAACAACTGTTTATAGTCTAATGCTAATTCAACAATTGTTACAACTTACAGGTTTACAACATCATAACAGGGTTTACATAAACTATAGCTAACCGTCACCAATTAGAGACCTATCTCAGCCCTGTTGTCATAACCACAATAACCAGTCTCACTGGTTGCTCCACACTGTTGATGGTCCTAGCTGCTTCAGCCGGCACCCTCCTAAACCTTGCGGCGTTCTGTGTCTCCTTTTTCTGCCTGTCCATGCCCTCCGTGATGGCCTCTTGATCTCCCGCTGTCACAGGGAATTGGTTCCCAACTGTACTCCACCTCAGATAGATCTGTATGGGTCTCCCACAGCCCTAAGTACAACCCTCTGCTGTCTCAAAAAGTGGTTTCAAATCTCACTGCCACAGAGAATGGATCTCTAACCTCCTTGTTGCCTCAGATCATTGATCTGCTGCCTCACAGGGTGGATTCCAGCCTTGGTGCCTCAGGAAATAGCCATAGTTTGTCTCAAAAGATAACTCACTGGCTCAGGAATTGACTTGTCCAGCCTTGCTTCCTCAGGAGATAGCCCTAACATGCCTCAAAATATCTCGCTGCCACAGATAATATCTGAGGCATAGCTCACTGCCATAGATAAGGTCTCAGGAGTAGTCCGTTGCCACAGAATGCTGCCTCAGAACCCCTTGCTGCAACAGAATTGATAAATGCTACTCAGGAAGTTATGCCAAGCAGAGTTCGGTCTTGTAGTAAGAGGGAAAGGAGGATTGGCTACGGTGGAATTTTTCACCACTGAAACTACTCAGAGAAAAGGGGTCTTAAAACTCTCCAGGAGACTCAGCTCAAAATCAGAAAGATCAACAATCCATGATGCTCACAATGAATTTCCTCTCTCCTTTTTATAGATTCCCTTTGGGGTTTTTACCTCCTCATTTTAATTTTGAGTGGCTAACAAGTTTCCCTCCTTTTACCCCAAATTTGACTTTTATTGCAAGTTTCCCTCCATTTGCCCCAAATTAACTTTCATTATTTAATGTTACCTAAGAAATTTACCCCAAATTTTACTTTTATTGCAATTTTCCCTCCATTTGCACCAAATTAACATTTATTATTTAATGTTACCTAAGTAACATTAAGTAATGGTTTCCCCTGTTACAAATGACCTAAGTCCCTTGACACGGGGGCATGGGACACACCGGACACGAAAATTCGAGTGTCCGACACAGGCATGTTGACCCCCTAGAACAAGACATGTTATATATATATATTAAAAATTAATACTAAATAGATATTTCTTACACAAATTCTCATTCATGATACAAATTCAGACATAGATCTAGATTCTACATTGTAAATTTAAAATTAACATTATGCATACAAATACAATTGTGACAGATTCATCAATGATCTAATAGGAGAAAGACAAGAAACTACAGTTTTCTCATTAAGTCATCAAAGTGAAAATGTGTTACATAGGTAGTAGCAATGCCAATGGCAAATAGAAATAGCAAATACAAAACAACTACAATCTTCAAGGTAGTAGGTAGCTCATGACTCATGAGTCATCAATCATCATCATCAAAATCAACATCACTGTCATGGTCACCACTGCTCTCCTCTACTGCATCCACCTCTGTATCCAATGTCATTTTTGCATCTGCTGGTGTGGAGGACGACCCCTCAACAATACCACTATCATCAAAAGTGACAGGCTCTAGCACTGGGTCGTTAAGATCCAAGTTAGCCAATGTCAACTCAACATTGCTGTCCAAACCCATATCATCAAGAAAGACATCCCACATCTTTGTCTTTCCCTTCAACCACTCACCCCTCTTCTTGTAAATAAGATGAAGGTTGGTGTGTATTGTCTCCTTGCTGCCTACACCTACCTACAAGTTAGTGAGAAAAAGCTTCAACCCCACAAGGTTTAAGCTAAGGGGGGTGGTCCTTAAAATGAAGAAACTAAGTTAAAAGAATGTGAGGTTCTAGGAGAATGTTAGAGTGAAATTGAATTACTTTTAAAACTTTATGAGCACATATGAGCAACTTGAAATAATAATGACAATGATAAACCATACAACCAGTGCCTTATGAAGAACTTGCTCAAAAGTAAAAATAATACTCTCAAAATATGAGAGCAAAGTAATCCTGAAATGGAAACAAAAGGTTGTTAGTACAAAATATTTGCAAAATCAAATTCAGAAATCAAAACATTGAAACGTATTTTGCCACAATTAGAAATCAACTTGGAAAATCGTAGACGCTAAATGTGAAATTAGACTCGAAATATGGAAAGAAAGCATTTGTTAAGAGCATTACAATATTTGATTTTGGAATAAACTTTGCATTAAAACCATCAAGAGAAGTAAATGTGATGGAGAGTGCTCTTGGTTAATTTTATTTAATTACCTTGACAACAAAGATTTCAAGTCAACTATTCAATCCCCAGACCTCACCCTCGCCCAAATCATGTGGATCTCACAGTGAGGAGTCAATTTATGAGTTGAGGGTCCCTAAGAGGTCTATTCAACCAACTTATGTTGGAGGTAAAATTTTAGTAAGTGTTGATATGCAAGTTATGTTGATTGTCCCAATTAAATTGTTACGTGCAATGTTACAATAGAATTAATTATGAGACAGTGCTCATTGCCATAACAAGTCAAACTTGAGAAATAAGAATGGAAATAAACTCGTGTGTATTGCACCATTAAAACAAAAGTAGGCAAGTAAATGAGATGAATTCTCTTTTAGATACAATAGTTTCACTTGAGCATAAATGGACTAAATAAATGAAGCATGCGCAAAAAAATCCATGAAATAATTAAAACTTGCCAACCATGTAAATTGCTCACACATAAAGGAAATTTGCTCAAGTTTGTAGATTTTGGAACTTATGCATTTTAGCTTTATTTGAACACAAGATTTAGTGAAAGGAAAATGGAGTGAGCGTGTTGTTAATTTTTAGAAAACTAGAAAGCAAGTCAATCCACCCAAAGAAAGTCCTTCCTCTTCAACTAATGAAGGGGAATACCATGGGAAAAATATCCCAAGCTCCCTCAAGCAAAAAATGATCCTTTATTAGTGATTACAATTAACAAAAGAAGCCTCTAAGAAGGGTGCCCAAAATGAGATATTTACAAGGATTTGAGCTTTTGATTAAGCTAGAATCTCCTCCTCAAATATGACAACAAGAACAAATGGAAAACAAAACACCTCTAAAACAGAAATTTTTGGAGGCCTCAAAGGCCCACGACCTAGATAACTTGCTGCTGTCCCTATAGAGCTCACGACCTCCCTAAAAAATTAGTCTTTGAGATGATGGAAGGTCCTGCATGCAAAATAATTAGTAGTTTCCTGCCACCTCCTCTTCAAGCTCGTTGTTGTCCAACACTCAAACCTATGGGCTACCAAGCAAAGTTGAGTGTTAGAGCAAAATAGCAAGATTAAACTACAAACTAATGTACAAAAAAAAACACTAGCTCAAGTAATGGGAGTAAACCCCCATACTTGTCTAGTTTAGAAATTGCTCTTGAAATAACATGTATAACTTTGAAAGCTCTAAAAGAAGTATTTTGAATTTTTAAATGGAATGGATGATCAAGTAGCTAGAGAAAAAGAAAACTCCCTCTTAGTCTTCGTTGGATGAAAGACTTGGATTGGAAATAATTGAGCCTTGGATCGCTTTGAATCTAGGAGTGAGTTGGTCTATGTGAGACTTCTCCCATGCCTGGATGGATTCCTGCACACAATGTAAAATGGATCTTCCCTACACACTTGAATCAAATATTAATTCACAAGAGGATTAGAGTATCAAAATGAAACAAGATAAACTAAGCATTCCACCTAAAATGCCTTAGCAAACTTACTTCTAAAATAGTGTTCTAAATCGATGACACATGCAAGATAGCTCACGTGCATCAATCCAAACTATATGACAAATATGAACTAATATAGATCAAACATATAAGCAAATTCAAACATCTTAAACACAATTATGGAAAGAAATCACCTCATAACGCCAAGAGAACACCAGTCAAGTAGCCCCAAAGTCTTGATTTTATTAACCAATATGCAAGTACAAAATGGCAGAGTTTCCTCAAGCCTGATAGCTCATAACATGATACAATATGAGAGACCATGGCTCTATTATATAGAGAGTTGAGAGTAAATCCGAAGGAAGAATGGATGTGAGAACTGAACTTGGAGCAAATCCCAAGGAAAGATAAGCCAAGTTCGATGTGGAGAAGACAAAGACACTAGAGCAAAATCAAATTTCTTATTTGCACCTCGAGGGAAATCGAATTCCCTATATGACCCAGTGAACTCATCCATGAGTGAAGCGAAGTACCATGCTACATCCAGTCTACCACTGCAAACTTGAGCCAAGTGAAACCTTACCTGTAGATGATCCCGGTGTAGCTCTGCGTAGGCCCCTAAGAATTGCGTGATTCCTTTAGTTAACTGTGCAGTCTGGCCCAAAGGAAAAGCGTAAATCCTCTGGGTGAAGCTCTGAGTGCTTCTGCACTCCAGATAACTCGTGAGAAGAGGTCCCCACGTGGTCTTCAGTCAACTTATCCTATAGAATATTCCTTTGATGCACAATTTCCTTTAATAAATCCGATTTTCCTTGTGTGTGACTATTGCTTTATCTTTGGGAAATTTGATTTTGATAAAATAATGCTGTATTAATGATGCAGTGTGCTCAATCATCCTCCACATGTCCGTTGACTCAACTCTTTGACTTAGGATAATTTCCAAGTCATTTCCACGTCATAGTGTCACATGGAATAATTAATTTCTCTCTATTTTAGTTAATTCTAGCCTAATTAATTGCCACAGCTTCCACTAAACTTGGGAAATGTGGGTTTTGAGGGTCCAAAACACCTTATTAACCCCTCAAAGTGTGTCATAGTAGAAAGTTGAGGGTGAGAGGTGTAATTTTGATTACTCATACCTCGTACAACTTCTCTAGACAACACTTATTACAATCCAATTACAATTTTTATTGCAAATTTTTGACCTGCGGAAAATCTAAAAAATTAAAAAATAACTACCTATACCTAACCAAATTCCATGAATTTTTTTGTGTGATATAGTAGGATGATATACATTGACTCTAGACACTAAGGCTCATCCAAGGCCTCACCATCAAATCGTACTCCGACTTTGGGGTAAAATTGGAGGAAAAAACTCAATTAATTATCAAGTCTTGGTGGGAAGATGATAATTAACTTAGCTAAAAAAACCTCCTAGAGTAATAATCACTTGTTGGCAAGGTCCCAAGCTACTTAGGCCTGTTACAGACTCAATACTGATTCAAAACTCATCATTACTAGCATCACTTATTACAATTCCCCGTGGGGCATGGAATTTGGGTACAAGAGAAAATGATAAGAAGTAGAAGTAGAGTTTAAAAACTTTGTTGAACTGATGATATCTGATGGTGCAAGTGTCCTCTGGTTCATCCTTGGGAATGGAGTCTTCACATAATCATTAGGTGCCACTCCAGTGGTCAACATTTGGCTCCATATGGGGATGCATGCTAGATATGAAGTGATAGTGTTCAAGAACCTGGAATCTGCATCCATCGACCAAAGATATATATTAGCAGTATCCATTCAAAATATCATCAAATAAAACCAAGTACAGAAATGGAAATTTTATTCTAAGAGCATAATTTATGAAAGAAATCTACTTAATGAAATTGACAAGGGATAATGTTAGAAATATGATACAAAAAGATGCCCCATGGCATCAAATGTCCTCAATGAAGTTCATGCTGAGAACCTCCTTACTTTTAGGCAGATCTATGGGCTGCTTTTACGATGTGCCCTATCCAATTCTGAATATCTTAGGACTTTGATCCGTCTCAACATTGTGTTGTACATGGCCATAAGATTTACTAAATCCTTTCCGCTTTTTTCTTTTCTTCTTAATAGATTGTGATGTGGAGGTTGATGTGATCAAAGTAGACCTTTCTGCCCAATCTTGAAGATGCTCAGATGGAAAATTTGAAGTAAAATTTCTGTGACCTGCCTTTCTCCATTCTGCATCTCTGCTCTGACATGGGTGATGGATCAATCTCATAAGTATAAACCTGATTCCCCTCTGCTTCCTTGCTATCCAGGTTGCCTTCAATCAACCATTTTTCAGTGGAAGAAATGACCTCCTCATAATAAGATGAAGCTTGCTTCAATGGATTGGGAGGCTTATGATATGTTTCTTTGTTCGTCATCTGTCCTAAGCTGGAATTTCTGTACCTGTAATCTTTCCATTTTCTCCAGCCTATTCTGAAAAGTGATTTGATTAGCTTTCATAACACTTATTTCCTTGGCATGATTTGTTTCCATGGTGTTGATTAATTGTACCTGTTTTTCTTCCATGGTGAGCAACCTGTTTTGAATAGAGGTCACCTGATTAGAATGGTGGACTTCCATGGGCTTTATTCCTTGTGCATGATTTACCTCCATGGTCTTAATGAGTTGAGCTTGTTTGAGTTGCATGTCCTTAATCATTCGAGTCAACTCCTTGTTCAGATCCTTATCATTCTCAACAACTTTCGCTTTGATCTATCTTTCATCTCCATATTTTTCTTCAAAGGCTAAATGATCGATTCTAGAGAATCGAAACTGTTAGCAGGTAAGTCTATGAACCAATCCATAGCATCGCCATCTAATGAAAAGATGAAAAGTCTCATTTTAATGTCCTCATGGTTAATATCATGGAACCATTTACTCACACAAAGGTGGAAATTCCTAAGGTGAGTTTTGGTAGTAATGGCATTGTTACCTAGAAAACTAGGCAACTCATCAGTAGCTTCAATGGATTCATCCAGAATAAAATTCTGCTAGCCTGGTATGCTAGTAAAATCACAAGGGGCGAACAGATCATTCATGATGTCATGCTCACTTGACCCTGAAAGAGAAAATGGATATCAGATAAAGGCTCCTGTCCAAGATTAGCAAGAAGTCTACAAGAAGAAAGGCTTTAAGCATAAATCCTTTCAGAAAATGAAATAAGTGGAGTCGTCACTTGAACATGAATCTAACTCTAAAATCCAACATGCAAAAATCAAAAGTTAGTCGATTTCCCAGGTACAAGAAGACTTGTCCCCGACAACTAAGCCAAAAATATTGTCTCCTTGCCGCCTACACCTACCTACAAGTCAGTGAGAAAGGCTTTCAACCCCACAAGGTGTGGTTGGTGGCAAGGAACTCAGAGAAGGGGCTGTCACACTAATCCCGACTCTCTCCGTTTTAGCTCTCTCGTAGGTTAGCTAAGGGGGGTGGTCCCTAAAATGAAGAAACTAAGTTAAAAGAATGTGAGGTTCTAGGAGAATGTTAGAGTGAAATTGGATTACTTTTAAAGTTTTATGAACACATATGAGCAACTTGAAATAATAATGACAATGATAGACCAT
Source organism: Pinus albicaulis (assembly GCA_034641835.2). Lineage (NCBI taxonomy): Eukaryota > Viridiplantae > Streptophyta > Pinopsida > Pinales > Pinaceae > Pinus > Pinus albicaulis. Next base: position 1,130,769,824 of record CM076578.1, on the reverse strand, counting down.
ACAACTAGTGCCTTATGAAGAACTTGCTCAAAAGTAAAGATAATATTCTCAAAAGGTGAGAGCAAAAGTAATCCTGAAATGGAAACAAAAGGTTGTTAACACAAGATATTTGCAAAATCAAATTCAGAAATCAAAACATTGAAACATATCTTGCCACAATTAGAAATCAACTTGGAAAATCCTAGATGCTAAATGTGAAATTAGACTTGAAATATGGAAAGAAAGCATTTGTTAAGAGCATTACAATACTTGCTTTTGGAATAAACTTTGCATAAAAACCATCAAGAGACAAGTAAAATAAATGTGATGGAGAGTGCTCTTGGTTAATTTTATTTAATTACCTCTACAACAAAGATTTCAAATCAACTCTTTAATCCCCAGACCTCACCCTTGCCCAAATTATGTGGATCTCACAGTGAGGAGTCAATAGAGGAGTAGAGGGTCCCTAAGAGGTCTATTCAACCAACTTATGTTGGAGGTAAAATTTTAGTGAGTGTTGGTATGCAAGTTTTTTTTTTTTTTGGTAAGTTAGTTTAATCTATATTAATTCAAAGAAAAACATTACATAGACGACAGGCTGACTTGGTAAGCTGCGCTTAGCCAATACCAACCTTCATTGTTTTTAGAGTAGCGCAGGTATGGGACTGCCTCCTGGGAGGAAACCAACCATGTAGTAACTTCAAACAGTCCAAAATGACAAGGTATGCCCTGACACATGAAAAGACAAAAGTTTTATAATATGCACTAAAATAGCAGAAAATAGAAAAGAACCGTGCGGCTTCGCAGTCATGGTGTTCCAGCTTCATCATCTGTAACAAGGTCCTCCTCCTCGATGCGGCATCCGTACTCCTGTGCTATGGCTTCCTCCTCAGCAGTTGGCAGGCACGGGGGCTTTGAGGCGGGTGCGCAGAGAATGGGAGCAACCGGGTACTCCGCATCTAGAACACGCGTCCAAACACCCTCCGAGTCCATGATCCATACATCGGTGTCTTCCCCAACTGTCTCTTGTACCGGAAGAGGCTCAGATTTGCGAGGAGGATGCTCCTGATGCGCTAAGGTGGATTTCTTGGGTCCCCTTCTGCCCCTTTGAGTCTCCTGAGCTGGGGCATCCTCCTCCTGGGTGCGTGCAGGGTGCTGTGATCATAGTTTTAAAAATCGGCCAGACCGGCTCGGAATCGGCCGAGTCAACCGAGCCAGACACCCTGTTGGACCGACTCAATGGAAAAACCGATCCGGAGGTCGGCTTGTGAACGTGCCGGCCGAGTTGTACACCGAGTCGATCGAGCCGACCGAGCCGTACACCGAGCCGTTGTTTTGAATTGCAGAGATTTGCAATCCGCATTTTGAGTCAAACTTGCAGTGCTTTTGGGTGTGAGCACAATTGGTCTGTCTTTGAGAGGATTCCCACAAAGAAGAGAAACCGTTTAGAGCCAATGCAAATCCATTAGTAGTAGGCCCAGTCCCAACTCAAAGTCCTCCAGTTGCAACTGCAGGCACTTCCTCTAGTCAACCACGACAGAGGCGCATAACTCGTCTATCTCAGGTTCAACGTGCTACAGTTCTAGTTGAGGATGTTGATTCAGAGGAGGAGCAACGAGCGGTTTCCCCCTCTGGTTCAGGGTTTGAGGCAGAGGATATTGTCTTGTCAAATGTCTAGCAGTAGTGACTATTCATGTTTTGTTGTAAAGGCCATTTAGAGCCTCCTTGGTTATGTTTATTGTTTTGATCTCTATATCATCATCATGTATTGGACAGTGCACTGGGTGCAATTTTGATATAATGGATAAATTCATGCTTTGTGTTTGGAAACATGAATGAAAATCTTTAAAATTATGTTTTTTAATAAAAAAATTAATATTTAATATATTTTTTCCAAAGACCGAGTCATTGAAACCGAACTGGCCAAGTCGATACCGAGTCAGAGTTGGAGTCAGAACCAACCCTCAGCCCTTTCGGAACCCGAGTCCGATTTTTAAAACACTGGCTGTGATGCATCCCTGTTGTGGCTACCAGAAGAGGAGCCCTCGAAGGGTTCTAAACGGTTGTCTTCACCTCGCTGATAACGACTCGGGAAGGCGTCTCTGTGACCTCCCCTAATGGTCCTTTGGCACAGAGGCGGAGCCATTGGGGGGATGAGTAGCTAAGGGTTGAGGGCTGGGGTAAGCAATAAGACTTGCGCTTCAGGGGCACTCTCAACCGAGGAGCGGGGAAAGAATGTGTGCGAATGAGCTCAGTGCGGTTGGGAGGTGCGCAGATGGGGGGGGGGGGGGGAGACTGAAAGCGCACAATCGGAGGGAACTGTGAAGGCAAGGAAAAACTGGGGGGAGTGCGTAGCAAGGTAGGTGCTTGGAGGTCTGGCGCTAGAATGGGGGCGCGCAGGGGGAAGGACGCACCTCTGGTGAAAAACTCGAAGAGACTGACACAGTAACAAAATAACTAAGGGGGCATGGAGAGCTCTGGAGACCAACAGGAGCAGGTTGAGGATAGCATGATGAGGAGGGACCTTGCCATTTAAAGACCTGTGGCATAAGCGCAGATGCTGTGCATTATTGTGACACGCTAGCAGGTGTTGGTTGCAGCAGTTCTCATGGTGTGGCATGTGATTCAGGTTATGGCAGTGGATTAGGTGCATCATGGAGCTCATGTAAATGATTGCTGAGGGGAGGTTCCACACCAGGTAAAAGCTGGCGGTGCAGATCTTCATCATCCCAAGCGTGGGAAGAAGCCGTTTCATGCGTGCGCGTTCTGTCACTCGCATCTGGGGAGTGTTGGTATGCAAGTTATGTTGATTGGTCCCAATTAAATTGTTACATGCAATGTTAGAATAGAAGTAATTATGAGGTAGTGTTCATTGCCATAACAAGTCAAACTTAAGAAATGAGAATGGATTCTGGAAATAAACTCATGTATATTGCACCATTAAAACAAAAGTAGGCAAGTAAATGAGATGAATTCTCTTTTACATACAATTGTTTCACTTGAGCATAAATGGACTAAACAAATGAAGCGCGCGCATGAAAATCCATGAAACAATTAAAACTTGCCAACCTTGTAAATTGCTCACACATAAAATAAATTTGCTCAAGTTTGTAGATTTTGGAACTTATGCATGTTAGATTTATTTAAACACAAGATTTAGTAAAGGGAAAGTGGAGTGAGTGTGTTGTTAATTTTTAGCATGCATGAGATGAAAACTAGAAAGCAAGTCAATCCACCCAAAGAAAGTCTTTCCTCTTCAACTAAGGAAGGGGGATACCATGGGAAAAACATCCCAAGCTCCCTCAAGCAAAAAATGATCAATGTTCCACCAAGACTCCGGTGCGGGGAGACGCGGGTGCGGGGAGACGCACAGGGGGGACGTGTGGGAGTACCCTGAAATTTTAGGGAAATTTCGGGGGTGCGGGGAGTCGTCGAGGTATATATATATATATATATATAATTCAAGTTCATATTCATTGTTATATATATAATAATAATAATAATAATAATAATACCAATAGTAAATACATTGAAAATTGAAATTTGATCTACACATGATAAAATTTAAATTCATAATTGAATTGAATAATGACATACATTGATCCATCCTCATCTCTCATTTTGATACATACATCATTCATATGACATACTCATTATTCTAATATTCATCCATAATCATTGATCATTCAATAAATAAATTCAATAATGAAATCTTCAAATACATTGATCCATGATTCTACATCATTCATCATTCATCATTCTACAATCTACAATGTACATTGATTTAAAAATTAATTTCATCATTCATCATTCTAGAATCGAAATTGAAAGCAAAACATACTAGAAGTAGATAGTAGATACTAAGTTTGAACTTTGAACACTAAATAGTAAACAGTAAATTTATATAACTCAAAGTTTCAAACTCAAAAATAGTTAAGAGTTAAGAGTTAGGAATCAGTGTGAGGTCAACAACTGAAAAGTAAAAATCTAAGTCACCTGATACGGGGATACGGGGATACCGGGATTCGAAGTATCGGATACGGGTACGGTGACCCCGGAACAGGATACTTCTGGGATACGTTACGTTATATATTATTTTATTAAATATATATATATATATATATATATTAAAAATTAGATATTTTTTGCACAAATTCATACAAAATTCATTGATTCAAACATAGATATTAGATACTCATGAGTCATGCATCATCATTGATACTATAATACAAATTACAATGATACATTGATACACCATACATGATACAATCGTCAAATTTACTCAGAAAGACAAGATTGAAGATAGTAAGATACTGTAGTTTTTTCATTAAGTCATTAGAATCAAAATGTGTTACATAAGAACACTGCCAAATGGATTGGTGCTCTTGATTAAATACGAGTTCCATACCCTAATACATGACAAAATTTGATGGAAACATTGCAATAGCCCAATCCTGAAATCCTGAAAAACTGATAAGTCTGCTGGATTTTGAATGAGATCTAAAATTCTACTTTCTCCATATGAAATCCAATGAAGTCGGAACCACTCTCAAACATCCTGAGTCATTTCATGGTAATGTTAAAAATTTAAGTAAAAGGATGAAAATGAAAATTAAGGAGAATGTCACTTTTACTTTAAGAATTTAACATTACCATGAATCATATATAAATACTAGGGCCATAGGCTTCTGAAAAATCCTCCTCAATTGGTGAAAAACAATGAGCAAAAGCCCCCCTTTATAATAAAAAAACAACGCTTTTTTGAACCCGCGGGCGTATCCGACGCCCAGAGGCTCATTTTTTAGGGGGGGACGCCCAAAAGCTCATTTTTTGGGGAGTCGCGACTCCCACACTGGGGAAACGCACCCCCCTGCGACTCCCCAAGACTCCCCAAAAAGGGTGCGTGGGGAAACGTTTCCCCTTGAGACTCCCCGTCCGGGGTGCGAGGGGTGCGAGGGGTGCGCGCACCCGACCCTGGGAGTCGCGACTCCGTGGAACACTGAAAATGATCCTTTATTAGTGATTACAATGAGAAAAAAAAGCTTCTAAGAAGGCTGCGCAAAAGGAGATCTTTACAAGGATAAGAGCTTTTGAAAAAGCTAGAATCTCCTCCTCAAACTCAAATATGACAACACGAACAAATGGAAAACACCTCTAAAACATAAATTTTTGGAGGCCTCAAAGGCCCATGGCCTAGATAACTTGCTGCTGTTCCTATAGAGCTCACAACCTCCCTGTTAAAATTGGACAACTAGGTCCAAACTCCATGTTGTGATGCTCAGATGAAGATACCAATATTTTTATTGGGTTCCTCTTTTGAAGAGGTGTAAGATCGATATAAAATTGATCTTAATTTGATGAGCGGAACATTTATTTTGAATTTATTTTTAATAATTTCAAATATGTGCAGGTCGGCCTTAAGGTTTTACACCCCCAGCAGATGTGTCACACACCTCAATGATGGATATATATACAGTCAACGTTGGAGAGCATTTCACTCACTCTCATCCACACACATCTCCTTCTCTGATTAGATACGAGCATCTGAGAAGCAGTTCTCACATGGGAAAAAGGACGAAGTTGCTGAAACTGGAAAAAGGACGAAATTTCTGCAGTTAGGGTTTCTGGGCAAGTTTGACCAACGTTGACTTTGGTCAATGCATGGTCCGAATTGGCTGATTTTTGGTCGAGAGATCGATCTTGGAAGGCCATACACTTTGGCACAAAAATCGAGGTCAAAAGGTTGACCGAAGTTGGAGTTGCGTTGACTTTATTGCTGCTGCCCTGCATTGACTTTTCTGGGGTTGACTTTGAGTTGACTGAGTGATTGATTTGAGGATTGTTGTGACTCATTTTGGGTTGGCCAACCAAGAAGACTTTGTTGGTTGAAGCATCCTGCTGACCACCGTAACGCACCAACACATTCTTCTATTTCTGGTTTGTCTTTTATAGATCTACTGGTATGTTCTATTAGCATTTTACTTAACTGTTTATGTGATTGCTGTAATAAAAGTAAAGTTGCATCAAGCATAGAACATCTACATAAATTTACATGGTATCAGAGCTGAGGTGAAGACAAGCCTTATTTGTAGCAATCACCGGAAAGGATAATGGGTTCCATAAGCTATAGCTTCAAGGAGGAAGACAAATTGACTGGGAAGGATGAATTCCATGCTTGGAAAATGATATTGGATCTCAAATTGGAAGATCAAGATGTCATGGACTATGTGCAGGGTAAAATCCAAGAACCTCCGTCCACTGCTACTGCTGCTGCCAAAACAAAGTACAAGAAGGGGGAGATCAAAGCAAAGCTGATGATCAGGGAATCCATTCATAAAAGCCTGGTGACCTACATCTCTGAGTTGGGCACATCCAAAGAGATGTATGATAAATTGATCCTCATGTTTAAGGCCAACAATGTGAATCAAGTACTATTCTTCAAGAATCAATTGAAGAATCTGAAGAAAGGCAGGGATGAGTCTGTCCAATCATACTTTCTGAAGTTGGCTGAAATCAAGAACAATCTGCTAGCTATTGGGGAGACAATAGTTGATCAAGAGATGGTACTCATCGCACTTGGAGGGATCTCATCTGAGTGGCATGTGTTCAACACTACCATTCTAAATAATAATGTGATACCTGACTTTGACGAAGTACTGTCAAGATGCGTTCAAGAAGAATCAAGAATGAAGGAGTATGGAAATGGAGGAAATGCTGCATACGCTGCTCATTCTAGAAAGAAGAACTCTGGTGGTCCGAAGAATAAGGGAAAAGCAGGGGCCCAAGGAAAGAAGGGAAAATGTTTCACTTGTCATAGGCCTGGTCACTATGTTAGAGAATGTCCTTTCAAGAAGGATTCTCCCGATAGTTATGACAACAACAACAACCGAAGGAATGGCAATCAAAGGAACAACAGGTTCAAGGGAAAAAGGAAGGCTTCCTCCGGCAGAAATGATCAACCTTTCAAAAGGTCAAGAAACTCCGGGTATGAGGAATCACATGTTGTTGATAAAAGAAATGAATACATTCTTGTATCTGCCCTCTCTGTTACATCCCCACCCGACACTATGGATGTCTGGTTGATAGATAGTGGTGCCTCAATGCAGATCACTGGGTTCAAGGAAGCACTTTCTGATATGATTGAGAAGGATACTAATTTGGAAATTATCCTTGGAGATAATGCCACATATCCCGTGAAAGGGATAGGGACTGTGACCCTCCACCTGTCTCAAGGACAAGTCCTTCACTTGCAGGATGTACTCTATGTACCAAATTTGAAGAAGAACCTTGTGTCTATATCGACCATGGAAGACAAAGGTTTCAATGTAGCATTCACTGATGGAAAGGTGCTCATGTGGAAGAAGAGCTTTAAGGAAGCTATCTCGATTGGGTTTAGAGTTGATACACTCTACCAGGTTGGAGGAAGTCCGCTGGGAGCAATGACATGTGATACTATTCGATAGACTAAACTATGGCACCGAAGGTTTGGACACCTTCACTACAAAGCCCTTCCCGAAGCAAGGAAGGTGGTGACAGGGATGCCCGAGTTTCCAAATAATCATGAAGGTGTATGTAAGGGTTGTGCCAAAGGAAAGCATACAAGGGGACCTTTCCCCTCTAGTGTCACAAAGACATCTGATATCTTGGAATTGATCCATTCTGATCTATTTGGTATGTTGCCTGTGACATCCTTGGGAGGATGTTCATATTATATGACGTTCATAGATGACTTCTCTCGCAAAACCTGGATATACTTCTTAAAGAAGAAGGATGAGGCTTTCATGTGGTTCCGTACATTCAAAGCCTTGGTGGAAAATATGATAGGGAAAAAGATCAAGATTTTGAGAACTGATAATGGCACTGAATATGAGTCTAATGAGTTCAAGGACTTTTGCAGAGAAGCTGGCATTAAGAGGGAGACCACAACTGTCTATACTCCCGAGCAAAATGGTGTTGCTAAACGAAAGCACCGGACCATTGTGGAAGCTGCCCGTGCCATGCTATGTGACCAAGGTCTGCCGATGTTTCTATGGGGAGAAGCTGCGAACATTGCCGTGTACATACAAAACCGATGCCCACATTCCGCTCTAGAATCCAAAACTCTCAAAGAGGTTTTCTCTGGTAAGAAACTTGATGTCTCACATTTTAGAGTTTTTGGATGTACCGTCTACTTTCATGTGCCGAAAGAAAAGAGGAGCAAGTTGGATGCTTCTGGGAAGAAAGGAATGTTTGTGGGCTATAGTGAAACTTTGAAGGCCTATAGAGTCTATGTGCCTGGTCAAAAGGAAGTGGAGATATGCCACGATGTCACCTTTGACGAAGATACTTCCCTGAGGAAAGTAGTCAATCTTTCGAGATCTGAGGAAGATAATGAAGCAAGGCCTGGAAATCAAGAGGAACCGAAGGATGAAACAATGCCTGATGTTGAAGGACCAATGGACCCGATTGATCCACCTCCTTCACTAGGAAAGAGACCATCATGGCTCAGGGACACTCTCGAGGATGCTGAGGGACATGCTGCCCCAAGGGGGACATTCCGTGAAAGCAAGAAGCCGAGTAGATACCAAGGGTATCTAGTAGCCATGAGTACTATTGTACAATCCGAGCTTGGATCCTTTGAGGAAGCCGTAAAGCATCAAGTCTGGAAGGATGCTATGCACGAAGAGTATGAGTCCATTATGAAGAATGATGTCTGGGATGTGGTTCCAAGACCAAAGGACAAGGCAGTTGTCACCTCGAAATGGCTCTACAAGATCAAGCATGGATATAATGGAAGTGTTGAAAAGTTTAGGCAAGATTCGTTGCCCGTGGCTTCTCTCAAAAGGAAGGCATAGATTATGATGACATATTTGCACCTGTGGCCTGATATACCACCATTCGATCTATTATAGCCCTTGCTGCTACGCAAGGATGGAGTCTTCATCAGATGGATGTGAAGACCGCATTTCTGCATGGTGCGATAAAGGAAGAAGTATATGTGGAGCAACCTCTGGGGTTTGAAGTCCAGGATTGGGACACCCATGTCTGCAGGTTGAAGAAGGCCCTCTATGGGCTGAAGCAAGCACTTAGAGCTTGGTACGAGAGGATAGATAGCAACTTGATGAAGCTGGGCTTCACTCGAAGTAATGTTGATCCGAACCTTTACTTCAAGGTTGTCAAGGGAAAGCCTCTCATCCTGGTGCTGTATGTGGATGACCTCTTCCTGACAGGTGCTGACCCTCTCATTCATCAGTGCAAGATGGAGCTCACTACTGAGTTCGAGATGAAGGACCTAGGACTGATGCACTACTTCCTAGGCCTGGAGGTCTGGCAGAGACCTGGAGAGATTTTCCTTTCTCAAGGAAAATACATTGTGAAACTTCTGGAAAGATTTGGTATGGTGGACTGCAAGTCAGTGTCAACACCAATGGAACTCAACTTCAAGAATTTGAGTGGCAGCGCTGCTGGGCCCATATTGGCAAATCCTACTGAGTATCGTCAACTCGTAGGGGCCCTGATGTTCTTAGTGAACACTCGTCCGGATATATGTTTTGCAGTGAACACTTTGAGTCAACAGATGGTTGAACCTCATCACTTTCACTGGGTTGGTGCCAGGAATCTTCTGAGATACCTTCGGGGCACGATAAACCATGGGCTGAGATACAACTGGGGGAGAGGCGTGACACTCCTTGGATATGCGATGTCGATTGAAATTTGGCGGTGTGGTGGATCGTAAGAGCACATTGGGATGCTGCTTCAATCTTGGTTCTGCTTCGATCTCATGGATGAGCAGGAAGCAGAAGTCGGTCGCTTTGAGCACCACAGAGGCTGAATACATTGCAACAAGTATGGCCTGTTGTGAAGCAGTTTGGTTGCAAAAGCTCTTTAGTGAGTTGTTTGGACATGTGCTAGATACCACCGTATTACTTTGTGATAACCAGAGTGGGATTCGCTTGTCCGAGAATCCAGTGTTCCACGATCAATCCAAGCATATTGATATCAGGTACCACTATATCAGGGATATGGTACGATGAAAGTAATAGTAAAGGTTAGATCATATAGGAAGCGATGACGGTCGCGGATATTCTCCTGAAGCCCTGGGGAAGGTCAAGTTCCTAACCTTGGTAAGTCTTGGCTATCGTGGAATGACCCCTATGATGTAGGTCAGGATTGGACGATGAGCTCACAGAGAGACTCACCCAGGGGGCTGGGGATAGCTTCTCGGAGTTATAAGCACTCACGGGGCTAGGCTTGCCAAACCTTGTGGTGCTTCTGCCCCACCGTTATGATGTTTGAGTTGGTTCACCTCTCATTATCTGTGCCCCATATGCATCCTACCCATTGAGTTCAGGGCTCATGGGAAGTACCTCTCATTTGGCGAATGAGGTGGGAAAAGCTAGAGACCAGTAGCAAAGACTGATGGACACTTCAAAGATTGCCGTACTCTCTATCTAGGATGGCACGATCCATCCACTTTATCTGGGATCAAGTATAGTGAGGTTTCGGACCTCTAACTGACTTTGGGTCAGGTAAACCAACTTCGGGTTGGTATGAGACTCTTTGTAAGTCTGATAGAGGTTTCAGACCTCTGGTCTGAATCTGTCAGTCGGGGGATGATGTCTTTGTGACTGACCCACTTCTGTTCTGAAATAAAGAGGCTAGCAAAGCAAGTTACGGCGGGATGACGCACGATGTTTGTTTGCATAGGTGGATGGAGTTCTCCCTAGTTGAGAGGGAGTGTTAAAATTGGACAACTAGGTCCAAACTCCATGTTGTGATGCTCAGATGAAGATACCAATATTTTTATTGGGTTCCTCTTTCGGAGAGGTGTAAGATCGATATAAAATTGATCTTAATCTGTTGAGCGGAACATTTATTTTGAATTTATTTTTAATAATTTCAAATATGTGCAGGTCGGCCTTAAGGTTTTACACCCCCAGCAGATGTGTCACACACCTCAATGATGGATATATATATATAGTCAACGTTGGAGAGCATTTCACTCACTCTCATCCACACACAGCTCCTCTTCTGATTAGATACGAGCATCTGAGAAGCAGTTCTCACGTGGGAAAAAGGACGAAGTTGCTGAAACTGGAAAAAGGACGAAATTTCTGCAGTTAGGGTCTCTGGGAAAGTTTGACCAGCGTTGACTTTGGTCAATGCATGGTCCGAATTGGCTGATTTTTGGTGGAGAGTTCGATCTTGGAAGGCCGTACACTTTGGCACAAAAATCGAGGTCAAAAGGTTGACCGAAGTTGGAGTTGCGTTGACTTTATTGCTGCTGCCTTGTGTTGACTTTTCTGGACTACGTTGACTTTTCTGGGGTTGACTTTGAGTTGACTGAGTGACTGATTTGAGGACTGTTGTGACACATTCTGGGTTGGCCGACCAAGAAGACTTTGTTGGTTGAAGCATCTTGCTGATCGCCGTAACGCACCAACACATTCTTCTGTTTCTGGTTTGTCTTCTATAGATCCACTAGTATGTTCTATCAGCATTTTACTTAACTGTTTATGTGATTGCTGTAATAACAGTGAAGTTGCATCAAGCATAGAACATCTACATAAATTTACACTCCCTAAAAAATCAGTCTTTGAGATGATGGAAGGTCCTGCATGCAAAAGAATTAGTAGTTTCCTGCCACCTCCTCTTCAAGCTCGTTGTTGTCCAACACTCAAACCTATGGGTTGCCAAGCAAAGTTAAGTGTTGGAGCAAAATAACAAGATTAACCTACAAACTAATGTACAAAAAAAAAACACTAGCTCAAGTAATGGGAGTAAACCCCCATACTTGTCCAAGATAGAAATTGCTCTTGAAATAGCATGTATAACTTTGAAAGCTCTAAAGAAGTATTTTGAATTTTTAAATGGAATGGATGACCAAGTAGCTAGAGAAAAATAAAACTCCCTCTTGGTCTTCGTTGGATGAAAGACTTGGGACTGGAAATAGCTGGGTCTTGGATCGCTTTGAGTCTAGGAGTAAGTTGGTCTATGTGAGACTTCTCCCACGCCTGGATGGATTCATGCACACAATGTAAAATAGATCTTCCCTACACATGTGAATCAAATATTAATTCGCAGGAGGATTAGAGCATCAAAATGAAACAAGATAAACTAAGCATTCCACCTAAAATGCCTTAGCAAGCTTACTTCTATAATAGTGCTCTAAATCAATGACACATGCAAGATAGCTTGCATGCATCAATCCGAGCTATATGGCATATATGAACTAATATAGATCAAACATATAAGTAAATTCAAACATAATAAGCATAATTATGGAAAGAAATCATCTCATAACGCCAAAAGAACACCAGCCAAGTAGCCCCAAAGTCTTGATTTTATTAACCAATATGCAAGTACAAAATGACAGAGTTTCCTCAAGCCCGATAGCTCATAACATGACACAATATGAGAGACCATGGCTCTATTATATAGAGAGTTGGGAGCAAATCCAAAGGAAGAATGCATGTGATAACTGAACTTGGAGCAAATCCCAAGGAACGATAAGCCAAGTTCGATGTGGAGAAGATATAGACACCAGAGCAAAATCGAATTCCTTATTTGCACCTCGAGGGAAATTGAATTCCCTATATGACCCAGTGAACTCATCCATGAGCAAAGCGAAGTACCGTACTACATCCAGTCCACCACTGCAAACTCGAGCCAAGTGAAACCTTACCTGTAGATGATCCCGGTGTAGCTCTGCGTAGGCCCTTGATGTTGAAGTTCAACAAGAAATTTCAGCACCCACGCTAGTGTGGGACCAAGAAGTCCAAGCAGCACCTACACTAGTGTGGGACCACAGGTCTTAGCAGCACCTACATTTGTGTGGGCTAAATTTGGTGCATGTCTATTTTAGTTATCCCTTAATTAAGATGGACAATAAAATGTAATCTAATCTCAAAATAACTTGTAATAGTTATCTGAGTGTGATAAACTCAGTTAGCTCATGAATTTCGAGTTGAGGGTAGTTGGTGAGGCATGCAGAGCAATTCTAGTTGTAATAGAGTTCGAAGTGCAGTGGTGCATTAGTTAATGCAGGTTGTAATCAGTTTAACTCAGTTAAGTCATTTAAACTCAGTTGTGCTAGTTGTAACTGTTTGATACAATAGTGAGAGATTAAGTGAATTAAATATTAATTAATTCACAATCAGTGATATCACATGCAACTGAGGATTTACTATTATTAGCTGCATGCATGTCAGTTCCAGTGGAGACCCAGTTGAGATCTAGGTGAAAGGGAAGTTTACTATCAGTTGTAGGATTATTGGGTTGCACCCATGCAACCAAACACCCATTGGATTGCCAATGATCCTTGTGCAGTTTAGGAAGGCCAAAATTCCTATGGAATAGGAATTGCATTCCACACAAATTGCGCAAGCAAGGCAGGCTGTTAGAAGGCAGAAAATTGGCGAAGTATTGGTCAGTTTTATCCAGGACAGTGTGAGACAGTTAACTGAGTACAGGAGGGCTCTTATGAGAAGAGTTGTATGTAATTGTTTCATGTATCCATGCTAAATTTACAATAGAAGATAATGGGGTTTTGAGCAACAAGCTTTCCCCGAGAAATTATCTGTGTTGTGGTTTGGTTGATTCTTCTTTACTTCATGTGATTGGAAATTTTGTTTTTAATTCTGCAATTGATTTGTAGAAGTGATTTAGTATCTAGTTTTAGCACATTGTTAGATTGGATTGAATCCATGATATACATGCTTGTTGTATAATTTCTACATGGTATCAGAGCACAGGAAATCACAGTAGTGAAGGCGGAGCTGAGTTTGTGACTGGATAGAATTCGAATTTGCAGAAAGACTTTCTTGGTGCTACAGCTGATTCAGGATCAAAATGGTTTTCAATGGCTTGAGATTGGAGTATGCACTCGATGGTAGCTCCAACTATATTGCTTGGAAGGACAGGATGGAGGCAGTGCTCAAAGACAATGGCTTGAAGGAATTCATTGACAATGATGTTCCTAAACCCGCTATGACAGATGCTGCAAATCTTGATGCATGGCAAAAGGAAGTGGCAAAGGCGAGTAGGATCCTACTAGAGGGAGTACGAGACCACATTGTCTCAAGCCTCCATGGGAAAGCCACACCATATGCAATGTGGAAGCCTTTGACAGATCTATTTCAGAGCAGCAGTGGCCATAGGAGATTGGCACGGAAAGATAAACTCACGAAGATCAAGATGGAGAAAGGCGACTTCATTCCAAAATATTTAACAAAGTTTGTCCAATGTCGGGATGAGCTGGGGAGCGTTGGCATAATTGTAGCTGATGATGATTTGGTGAGTTTAGCTCTCCTAGGACTTCCCAAGAGTTGGCACAGTTATCAAGACTCTGTCAATGGAAGGGAAAAGCTGCCAGATTGGTAATGACTGTGGTCGGATTTGGTGCAAGAGGAGTTCAGACGGAACACCAGAGATGGATCTTCATCTAAGAATGAAGATGAAGAAGATTGTGCTTTGGCTGCCAAGGCGAAGAAGGGGAAGGGGAAGAAATTCCATTCCAAATCCGAGTCCAAAGATGGCAAGAAGCGGATATGTCTAGGGTGAAGTGTTTTCACTGTCACGAGCATGGGCATTATGCTACTAAATGTCCACAAAAGAAGAAGAACAAGAAGGCTAGAGGATTTGCTGCTGGTGAGGCTTTGGCCTCACAATTGAGCTTGACTTCTCATTGATCGCATGCATGGTGTCAAGTGCATTGGGATCTGTGTGGTATTTGGATAGTGGTGCTTCCTTTCACATGAAGAGAGACAAGGAACTTTTCAGTAGCTTGGAGGAGAAGGATCTCTAGATTCATATTGAAATGGGTGATGATAGGCAGTATAGTGCTACCGGGATTGGTACCATTACCTTCCAGAGATAGTCAGGTAAACCCTTTCAATTAAAAGATGTAATGCATGTACCAGGTTTGAAGAAAAATTTAGTCTCAGTTGCAATGTTGGAGGATAGAAGCTATGAAGTTGTTTTCAGCGAAGGAAAAGCTTTCCTGCGACACAAAGCAACAGGACAAGCCAAGAAGATTGGGATTCGAGTTAAGAATCTCTATAAGTCAGATGTAGATGGCTGCGCAACATTGATTGGCAAGACAGACAAAGTGGTGAGCCAGGATGAGGGCGAGTTATGGCATAGGAGATTGGGCCATCTTCACCACGGAGCCTTGAATGTCATGCAGCAGATTTCTACTGGTCTTCCCAAGGGTACACTTGCGCAGTCAGATACATGCAAGGGATGTACTATGGGAAAATATGTAAAGGCCACCTATCATGAGAAGGAGAACCGAGCCTCGGGGATCCTTGAGAGAGTTCACACAGACGTGTATGGACCATTCTCTGTTGCTTCGACAACAAAACATAAGTACTATGTGATATTTGTTCATGACTTTTCTCATAAGTGCTGGATCTTCTTCATGCAGAAGAAAGATCAAACATTCTCAAAGTTTCTTGAGTTTAAAGCACTTGTGGAGAAAGACACAGGGAAGCAAGTGAAGGCTCTTAGGAGCGATAATGGTGGTGAGTACATCTCTAACGAATTCAAGAACTTCTGCAGCAAAGGAATTCAAAGAGAACTGATAGCACCTCATAACCCACAATAGAATGGGGTCGCTGAAAGAAAGAACATAACGATTGTGGGTGTAGCCAGAGCGTTGTTGCATGCTCAAGGCCTAACGATGCATCTGTGGGCGGAAGCATGCAACACAACGATATTTGTGCAGAACCGTTGTCCTCATGGGATACTTGGCATGAGTACACCAAAAAAGGCTTTCACTGGTAAGAAACCTGATGTTTCACATTTTAAGATTTTTGGCTCATCTGTTTATGTGCATGTGACCGAAGACGCCAGGAAGAAGCTGGAACCAACAACTGAGATTGGGATTTTTGTGGGGTACACTGAAACTCCCCACAACTATCGGGTGTATTTGCCAAACAACAGAATGACTTTTGTGCAATGAGATTTAAAATTTGATGAGGAGAAAGCCATGCAATTGTCCCTTGAGAGGGAGCTGGATTTGCATGCAGAGGAGGAACTCTTGGTTCCCAAGGATGAGCCTCAAGATGTGGAGCAGCCACATGCGGAGGATCATGGAGTGGTAGAACACTCATGCAGAACCATCCATCAGAAATGGTAGAAGGCGCACCACGGAAGCTGATAGATTGAGACTTGATGCTGCAGAGAATGTAGGAGCCCCTACTTCACAACGCAGATAGAGACAGTCTCCAGACAAGTTTATGGATACATGGCTCTTATGAGCAAATGTATTATGACTGAACCATCTTCCTTTCAGGAGGCAGTGCAGCAACCAATTTGGGTTGATGCAATGGTGGAGGAGTATGACTCCATTGTCAAGAACAGTGCATCGGAGATTTTCCCAAGACCGGTTGGCAAATCAGTGGTTGGATCTAGATGGATCTACAAGGTAAAGCAAGCTGCTGATGGGAGTGTGGAGAAATACAAGGTCAAATTTGAGGCCCGAGGATTCTCATAAATTGAGGGGATCGATTATGATGAGACTTTTGCACTTGTTGCAAGGTACTCTTCCATTAGATCTGTTAGCGCTCGAATCTGCCACAGGCTGAAAGAGGCAAAACTCGAGGCAACATCAAACCAACCTTAGCCTCGTAGCTAGCCCTACGAGGACAGGAGAGGGCTCTCTCCGGGTCTATCTCAGCAAAAGATGTCCAATAGGATCTGAGATGACCTAAATGAAACACTGATATTGATTTTAGGCTAGTAAATTGATAAGCAAGAGGTTTTAAATAAATAATTGGGGTTTTCTGGGCTGCATGGGGCAAAGAACAGCTTGAACAGAGAAATGTAATAAAAAAACACAGATTGTCTCCTGAGGCAAGGTAGGCAAGAAAATTTAACATCAATTTGAGATTAAATGGAATGGAAAGACTGTTGAGGAGCCGACAAGGGCATAGAGGATGAATCCTTGTTGAACAGAAGAAAACATTAAATATGAACAAACTTAAAGGCAGAGCATACCAAATATGAATTCTACCTTAACACTTCATTTGTTCAATTGGAAATGATCATGAAATGACATGAAACATAACAGGCTACATATGAAACAAAAGAGGACACAAATGTTAAATCTCACACCACAGGAATCTCAGAAGCCAGAGCTGGGCATTTTCATTAAAATCTCTGTCAAAGACCGTACAATGAAATCTCTGTTTTCTCTTTTACACCAGCGCTCAGAAATCTCTCCCCTCCCTTTACAAAATGATTTTCAATACATTAAATAAACTCTGCTAGGGGAAAACCACATCGACCCCAAGACAAGGAATCTGTTTCAATTGAAATTACAAAGATAGAATAGATTAATTCATTTATTCTAAAAACAGAACACTGTTTCCCTCGAATTCCTCTGATAGCCAATACTAGAGCGCAGATCCATTTAGAGTTTTAACTGAAGTCATTAAGATAGAAAAGGATCATCTATCTGCTCTAAAGATAGAAAAACCTCCAAATATTCCAGCCGAGGATTTCTAATGACCTGGAGCGTAGACTAAAGGAAAAATAGGTAATCGATCTTTGAATGCCACTTGGCACATCCCTATACACCTACCTTCAAAATGCGTTTGCCATTTCACATATATTCTTTTAACCTGGAGATGAATCGATTGCCCAAATAGCGCAATGACTTCCACCTGGAATAATGCCACTTTCATTTCGATTTATTTATTGACTCTGACTCTCCTTATTATCGATCCTGAGATAAATACCTCTGTGTATTTCAAACACATGCAACGAACTTTTCCACACAATAATTTATGAATATCGTTGCTTGTCTTCCAGCTGTTCAATGACACCACGAATAATATATAACATTTCAGAACATGTCCAGCAAATCAACATGCTATACCATAATGACATGGCTCTGCTTCAGTGGCATAAAAACTATCACGAAGTCGAGGGAGCCAATTTCATACGAAACTGGGCGCTCAACACGTCTTTTCGGACCTCTGTTGATGCGTGGGTCGCTCACCTTCTGCGTGGGTCGCTCGGCCTAGGTGGGTCGCTCCCCTTGCAACTTCACACTGCTGAAATAACCCAGGTGGGTCGCTCTGCCCAGGTGGGTCGCTCGCGCCCAGGTGGGTCGCTCGAGCTCCAAGACTCTGTCCACGCTGCTTTAAAACTGTGAAATCGGCCCTCCAACTCCACTAATCCGATCTCTGCCTTGAATTGGTGAACCACGAACTCCACGAACAGCATCAGGATCTGCAACGTCCATGAGGTCCATGATTTCTACAAGTAGAGTGATTGCCTTTGTTATGAGCTCTCTGTCCAAACTCGAATTGCAGAGAATATGCTTTGCAGGAACTGGTGTTGTATGAAATCTCTGTAATGAAAAACGACCCTTCTTTTGTACCATGCAGGCCTTAGATTTCTCCTCCTGGTAGTCCTTATAACCTCCAGATGATTTCATTGGTGCTGAGAGACTATTAGCAGATGCACGAGTAGGTAAAAGCAATGGGCCACTCAAAAAGAATTCTTTCCGTAGATCCCCTTTATATGGCTCCTCAAGGCAACGCCCCTTCTTGCCCCTTCCATTGTCTGGATCTTGAAGGCAAAGCACACGATCAGGGATTAACGGCCCACTATAAGCATGACGGCTTTGGCGGGCATGACTTCTGTCATCAATCTGTTCCACATCATTTATTTTCCGTATATTTGTTTCCACCATTGTTTTGCCTTTCCTTGTTAAATTTTGTTTGTTCTTTCTCACCAACCTTGGATAGATCCACAAATGCCGAATGTCGAGGTGAATTAGAACCAGTAATATCTGTTGCATCCCCATTCACTGCATCAAAACATTCTATTTGCTTTGGTTCCTTTCTTTCCAGATTCTTGATATCAGAACGTTTGCCCAATTCATTTTTTAACAAATTAACAAATTTTGTGCCTTATTCCATTAACAAATTTTTGGATCCATACTCAAAAGGTTGATTATGTTGTGCCTTATCTACGAGAGAAAGCACGAATTTTCTTGCCAATGTCTGGCCAGCTACAAGCCACACATGGTCTCCTTTCAAGATTATAACCATCAACTCCTCCCAACAGCTGGGCGTGTTGCATAATTTGGCCTTCCGACATTTGGAAGCAAAACTCTGTTTTGTTTGATTTTGCTTTGTTTCTGATTGCTGATGATGTTTTGTTTTCTTTTGTTTGTGTTTTTGCAGAGATAGGAGCTGAGCTGCTGCCTTTTGAGAGCTGGAGAACTTGATACATATTAAAAAACACATTTAATGATTTCTTCTTCAAAACAGGGTTTTGAAGAAGAATCAATCTCACACTGACATACAAGACGGAGTCTAACAAGATCCATTCTTGCACTCTCAGTGCAAATGGGGTGGCGCATTCATCAGATGGATGTAAAAATTGCGTTTCTCAATGGAGTTATTGAGGAAGAAGTGTACATAGAGTAGCCAAAAGGTTTCGAGATCTTCGACAGTGGGTCGCATGTGTGTTGACTAAAGAGAGCACTGTATGGGCTGAAGCAAGCACCTCGTGCTTGGTACACTCGGATAGACAACTATTTCACCGGACTAGGCTTCACCAAAAGTGAACATGATGCAAACCTATACCAAACTGTGGTTGAGGGTAAGCTATTGATTATTTTTCTTTATGTTGATGATCTAATTTTGAGTGGTGATGAGCAGATGATACACTCATGCAAGGAGGATCTTGCAAGGGAGTTTGAAATGAAGGACATGGGACTCCTTCATTATTTCCTTGGTTTGGAAATATGGCTGCGGGATGGTGAACTTTTTGTTTCTCAAGGCAAGTACGCCAAAGAGATATTGGGTAAGTTTCACATGGAGAGCTGCAAACCCATGGATACTCCTCTTCCAGGTAATTGGAGGAAAGAAGATGCTACTTCTGGAGAGGTAGTGGATGCTACTGTCGACAGGCAGTTAGTTGGTTCACTGATGTATCTAGTGAACACCAGACCAGACATTTTCTATGCAGTTAACCAACTGAGTCAAGCTATGGTTAAGCCTACCAAGCTCTTTTGGAAGGCGGAGAAGCATGTTTTGAGATACATGAGGGGCACATCAGAGTATGGATTATGGTACATGCAGACATAGGGAGTGAAGCTTCAAGGCTTCAGGGATGCAGATTGGGCAGACAGTCCATCAGACAAAAAGAGCACATCAGGAGGGATCTTCAGCATAGGATCAACAACAGTTTCTTGGTACAACAGGAAGCAACGATCTGTGGCACTCAATTCAGCGGAAGCAGAGTACATGGTAGCAAGTCAAGCTGCATGAAAAAGATCTTGGTTGGTTTGTTTGGTTCTTAGATGGATCCGACAGTGATACATTGTGATAACCAGAGTTGCATTAAACTCTCGATTAATCATGTGTTTCATGATAGGTCCAAGCACATAGATATCCGGTACCGCCATCTCAGAGATTGTGTGCAGAGGCGAATAATGTTACTTTAGTACATTCCCACGGAAGATCAGGATGCAGATATTTTGACGAAGGCGCTCACCAGGAGCAAATTCGAATACCATAGAGGCAGGATCGGGGTGAAGGATAATCTCTTTCTTGTTTGAGAGGGAGTGTTAAAGTTCAACAAGAAATTTCAGCACCCATGCTAGTGTGGGTCCAGGAGGTCCAAGTAGCACCTACACTAGTGTGGGACCACAGGTCTTAGCAACACCTACACTGGTGTGGGCTAAATTTGGTGCATGTCTATTTTAGTTATCCCTTAATTAAGATGGAAAATAAAATGTAATCTAATCTCAAAATAACTTGTAATAGTTAACTGAGTGTGATAAACTCAGTTAGCTCATGAATTTCAAGTTGAGGGTAGTTGGTGAGGCATGCAGAGTAATTCTAGTTGTAACAGAGTTCGAAGTGCAGTGGTGCATTAGTTAATGCAGGTTGTAATCAGTTTAACTCAGTTACATGAGTTAAACTCGGTTGTGCTAGTTGTAACTGTTTGATACATTAGTGAGAGATCAAGTGAATTAAATATTAATTAATTCACAATCAATGATTTCACATGCAACTAAGGATTTACTATTATTAGCTGCATGCATGTCAGTTCCAGTGGGGACCCAGTTGAGATCTAGGTGAAGGGAAATTGACTATCAATTGTAGGATTCTTGGGTTGCACCCATGCAACCAAACACCCATTGGATTGCCCATGATCCTTGCGCAGTTTAGGAAGGCCAAAATTCCTATGGAATAGGGATTGCATTCCACACAAATTGCACAAGCAAGGTAGGCTGTCAGGAGGCAGAAAATTGGCCGAGTATTGGTCAGTTTTATCCAGGACAGTGTGAGACAGTTACCTGAGTATAAGAGGGCTCTTGTGAGAAGAGTTGTATGTAATTGTTTCATGTATCCATGCTGAATATACAATAGAAGATAGTGGGGTTTTGAACAGCAAGCTTTCCCCGGGAAATTATCTGTGTTGTGGCTTGATTGATTCTTCTTTGCTTCATGTGACTGACGATTGTGTTTTTAATTCTGCAATTGATTTGTAGAAGTGATTCAATATCTAGCTTTAGCACATTGTTAGATCAGATTGAATCCATGATATACATGCTTGTTGCATAATTTCTACCCCTGAGAATTACGTGAGTCCTTTAGTTAATTGCGCAGTCTGGCCCAAAGGAAAAGCGTAAATCCTTTGAGTGAAGCTTTGAGTGTTACTGCACTCCATATAACTCGTGAGAAGAGGTCCCCATGTGGTATTCAATCAACTTATCTTGTAGAATATTCCTTTGATGCACAATTTCCTTTAATAAATTCGATTTTCCTTGTGTGTAACTGTTGCTTTATCTCTGGGAAATTCGATTTTGATAAAATAATGGTGTATTAATGACACAGTGTGCTCAGTCATCCTCCACATGTCCGTTGACTCAACTCTTTGACTTACGATAATTTCCAAGTCATTTCCACGTCATTCTGTCACATGAAATAATTTATTTCTCTCTATTTTATTTAATTCTAGCCTAATTAATTGCCACAACTTCCACTAAACTTAGGAAATGTGGGTTTTGAGGGTCCAAAACACATTATTAACCCCTCAAAGTGTGTTACAGTAGAAAGTTGAGGGTGAGAGGTGTAATTTTGATTACTCATACCCCATACAACTTCTCTAGACAACACTTATTACAATCCAATTACAATTTTTATTGCAATTTTTTGATTTGCGGGAAATCTAAAAAATTAAAAAATAACTACCTAGACCTAACCAAATTCCACGATTTTTTTTGTGTGATCTAGTAGGGTAATATGCATTGACTCTAGACACTAGGACTCACCCAAGACCCTCACCGTCAAGCCGTACTTTGACTTTGGGGTAAAATTGGAGGAAAAAACTCAAATAATTATTAATTCCTGGTGGGGAGATGATAATTAACCGAGTCAAAAAAACCTCCCAGAGTAATACTCACTTGTTGGCAAGGTCCCAAGCTACCTAGGCCTGTTACAGACTCAATAATGACTCAAAAATCATCATTACTAGCATCACTTATTATAATTCCCCCTAGGGCATGGAATTTGGGTACAAGAGAAAATGATGAGATGTAGAAGTAGAGTTTAAAAACTTTGTTGAACTGATGATATTTGATGGTACAAGTGTCCTCTGGTTCATCCTTGGGCATGGAGTCTTCACATAATCATCAGGTACCACTCCAATAGTCAACAATGTCCACATACACCATTGTCTCTGCCCTGGACTGCTCAAGCTTGCTCTTCTTGACACTATACAAATTCCCATATGTGCTGCAATTCCTCTCGCAACAATAGGATGAAGTCACCTAAGAGAGGAGCCTCATGGTTAACTGCTGTAGAGGAGGGCTTGTTGCCCCATGAGTTGCCCACCAAGAATAGGGCTTCTTACGCCCCTGTCTCTAATCACATCATAGGTTGCAAATTGTCCAGTGTAAGTGGAAAAATATGCAAAGGCATCCTCCACCTTATCAAGGGATGCTCTATCATGAAAAATCCGCCTCATTTCATCCTTCCTCCCTTGTGAAATTTCACCATCCATGTGAGGAGGGAATCTGTGGGAAGCTCCACCATTCAGCCACTCATGGCTATAGTATTTTGGGTTCAATGAGTGAGCCAAACAATGCAAGGTGTGCAATTCTTGCCCCATATGCTGACAAGAATATCCTGTATGGTGGTTAAGAAGGCCTTTGATGATGTTTCATACTTGACGCACTCACTCTGTAAAATAATGGTCCTCACGGACTCAATCATGGAATCCCATCCCTCATAAACTTTGCTAGGATGGGTTGGTCTGTATATGTAAATTGTAGCAAAGCAATGATAGGGTCCATGATCTTAATAGTGAGATCTACCCTCTCCTACCAAGCATCATCTAACACTGTGTCCTTAACTCTTTTTGAGGCTGCTTGTTCTGTCTTTCTTCAAAAAGATCAAAACTTTGAAATAACCATTGCTCCAAGAGTAAACTTGACCTCCCTCAACCTCTTCAACATGATGAATGAAGAGGCAAACCGCGTATCTGCAATCTTCAACAATGATAAGTTGGTGTACTCCTTGTAGATTGTGAGGGCATTTGTATGATTTTGTACAAAGTTGTGGATATGTCGTGCATCCTCAATAATACTTCCAATCCAAGGCACATCAGAAGCAATAGCTTTAAGTGCTAAATTCAAGGAATGGATAATGCAAGGTGTCCAAAATACTTGTGGATATTTAGCTTCCACAATCATGCCAACAACCTTGCAAACATGTGCATTATCTATAAAGATTTACACACAAGAATCAACACCTACATATTCAATAACATTAATGAATAACTCACCAACATATTGTGCATCCTTGTATTGTCCAAGTGCATCCACTGATTTCAAGAAAACTGGTCCATTCAAGGAAGACACCATGAAGTTGATGAGTGGGTGGTGTGCTGGATCTGTCCATCCATCAGAAACAATACTAACCTTAGATGTTGGCCATGCTGATTTAATAGGCTCAATCATTTTGTCCACCTCTTTCTTTGTCCTAGTCAACAATGTGGTTCTAAGCTTCTCTGATCGAGGAGGCACATATCCTGATGGATCCCATTGAGTTAGAGCTCGACACATCTCAAGAAATAAAGGTGAGCGTGCAACATTAAAGGATATGAAGTTTTGATAGAAAAATAATGCAATGGTGAGATAAAGCTCTTCCCGTTTCTCTTTTTGAAAAATTTGTCCATTAGACCAAGTGTTACTGCCTTTCTTTTTGCTGCTTAACCCACACCCCCCCCACCAAAACTCTCAAATGGAAATTTGTTGCTGCTTTTCCTTAAGAATGGAAGGGGATCATCATTCTTGTTTTATTAGATGCTGCAACCACCCTTGCCACACCAACATTGGCCTCTTTTTCCATTTCTTTCTTCTTAGCTAAAGACACCTGTGTACATGCTCCAATTC
The DNA here is from genome assembly GCA_034641835.2 of Pinus albicaulis. NCBI lineage: Eukaryota > Viridiplantae > Streptophyta > Pinopsida > Pinales > Pinaceae > Pinus > Pinus albicaulis. Next base: position 1,130,745,436 of record CM076578.1, on the reverse strand, counting down.
CACAACCTGGTAAAGCCGACAAATGACCTTTCACAGGGTAATAAGTTCCCTTGAAATGATTGTTGCAAAAGTTGCATTTCCAAGCAACAATGTCTCCTCCCTTCAACTTGTTGCCTGACCCTTGATCTCTTGTGACATATTTCCACAAGGGATATTTGTTTTCTTGAGCCTGCTGTCTTTCTAAATTCATTCTGCCCTCAACATTTGAAGCTGTTGTTGCAGCCCCACTTCCAATAGAGGGAACACTTACAGACCCTAAAGAAATTGGAACAAGAGGGGCTTCACCAATCAGGACATTCTTCCCCTTCCTTTGCCCCTTCCTTGCTGTCCTTGATTGAGCCATGAATGCTATAAAAAAATAAAGAAAAAATGCACGAACTTGTAAAAAAAATGCACATGCAAACAACTGTAATAAAAATGCAAAAAAAATAGAAGCAAAATGCACTTACTTGTTGCTTGAATCACCTCCAAAATGCTCCCAAACCCTTTGCTACAAGCTCCCACACACTCACAGCAGAAGACACACTCAAGAATGAGTGCCAAATGAGCCCAAATCAGGCTTTATTGGCCGCGCGACACACTGTTTTAGGGGACATGTGTCTCGACATCGGGACACGCTATCGGGATTCACGTGTCCATCGAATCCCACTCTCCAGGACATGACGAACATGCTCATGGGACACGTGTCCCAGTGAATTGTGTCTGATTTGTGGGATTTAGGACACGACAGGGGGTTTGGACGAATCCGGTTTCATAGAAAATGACTATAGCCAATGGGGTTAAATGGGCTACTACGTCCTCCCTTGGGCGATTTAATTTGAAGAGGGCATTACAGTCTCCTCTTCCCGACATTGCTTGTCCTCGAGCAATTGCAAATTCGGTGCTACAAGATTTATTCTCCTTCCCACGTGGCATCCTCTTCAAGCAAATGCTTTCACCTAATAAGATATTCTATGATCATCCTGCCCCTCAATCTCTTCTCTTGGACAACCATGATAGCTTCAGGAAATAATACTAACTGCCTCCCCACTATCTCTCGCTCTTCAATGTCTTCATGGTTGTTACTCTCTATCTCATCTATAACAATCTTTTCAAGAATACCGTCTTCATCTAATTTTGTGTGCACTTCATCAATGCCAGTAATTAAACCCAAAAAACACATAGTTTTTCTTTTAGCCTGCTTTGGATTTACATTTGATGCCTCCACAGACCACTGAAAAATTTTCAAAAGCTTATTTGGCCATTCACTGAAGAAAGGATTATTGACCATAAATCTGAAAATCTACAGCAAGTGGCTTTTTCCCCTCTTTATTTCTCGACAAGAAGTTTTTCTAAAAGCGTGAGTTCTCTTTTTGAATTCTTGGAAGCCAAACTAGTTTGATTATGACTGTCGTTTGACATCCGGACATGAACATGGTCACATCTCACAACTTTGTCCTTTTTGCAAAATAACTTTTGGAAATATCGACAATTACTATGTACTTTGTGGAACACATCACTGTGCTAAAGCTGCATATCCACATTTGTGATATCAAATTGTGGACTAATGCCTAAGGCCTCCTTATCAGTTTTATCCACTCTTGGAGGCAAGGGAGCACTTTCAAGGCATTGAATACTGGAAGTAGGATTGACTGTTTCAATTGATTACATGGACTGTTTCACCTTAAAGCCACTAGCATCATTTAGTACAGACCTCAGAGATGTTAAATCCTCAAGCCGTCATATATTCATGGCTGCATCATTTGCCCCCACTTCATTGCTTTCACCATTCTCATGTGATTGAAATTTCTTCAACTTCTGAGAATCGTAATTATTTGGAACCTTTCTGGATGTGAACGAATCTTGACAAAAGCGACCATGATGACCACTTTTATGGTGCCCTTTCTGGTGATTTGAACCATCATCCATATAATGATTCAGTACTTCAATTACTTGAGTGCTTAATTCTTCCTATATAACAAGAATTTCTCTCAAGCATTGACTCCTCTTTTTTCCATTCTCATCTATAAGCTCACCCCATGCCCTTTTTTGTTGCATTTTCTGAGGCTTGCAATTTATGTTTGATTTTGTGAAATAATTCCTTTTGCGCTCCTCATGCCATTGCACAATTTCTTCAGTAGACTCCTTAGATTTTAGTGAAGCATCCCTTTGATCAACAGCCAAAGCTTGCCCACTTTGCTTCTTGTGATGAATCAACATATGCTTCTTCAACATCTTCCCAGAGGTATCAAATGAGCAGTTTGGCTCATCACATTTAACATGAAACTTTAAATGCTCATCTAAATGACGCCTATGGCTGAAAGAGAGATCACAATTATTGCAGATTAGTGCATTTGCATATGACCTAGCACCTTCCACATTCTTTTGGAACCTAGAAGGCCCATTTTTGAACTTCCCATTTTGAGAAAAAAATGGGCAAAGGGAATTCCTTGGGCTTTCTCTAAAGAGTTCAACTTAGACAGTCTAATTTTGCGCTTTGGATAAGGCTTCTAAACTTCTAGCCATTTATCATTGTCTATGTTGAGTCTACCAACATGATTATATTGGTGCACACCAGATCCTGGAGCTTGGTCTCTACTACTAATCCCCGATGAAATACCTCTATTAAAATATACATTTTGGCGATGTTGCATGTCATTTGTAGTGGGGGAATTCTTGACTCCACCTTCTTGCTCATTGAACTGGCCCGATATTGAGGTATTGCCGCTGTATAAGGTGTAGCACTCGAAGGTTGATCATCTTCATCACACCATAACTAATATAGCTCAGGCTAGACCTGCTCTTGCCAGGTAGTAAAGTAATCTTTCAAGGTTTTGCTCCAATGAACAAAATCTACACTTTGATTAGTGGTATTGTTTGTTCATTTTGGGCAACTAGGTCCAAACTCCATGTTGCACTGCTCATATGACGATGGTCATATTTTTGTTGGATTCCTCTTTCGGAGAGGTGCAAGATTGGTCTAAAGATCATCTTGATCGGATGAGCAGAACATTGAATTTGAATTTATTTTCCACATGTGCAAGGTCGACCAGATTGGTAATGTAGGCTCACATGCCTAATAGATGTGTCACACACCCTCATTGATGGATATAAATTGGAGAGACTTGGAGGTCATTTCATCATCAACTCATCACACATTCTCTCATTGTGATCTGATTGGTTTGATAGCCTTTGGAGGCCTTTTTCTCCTCACACATGTGGAGCGAAGCTGCTGTTTTCTGCGCTGATTTGTTTAGGGCTTTTCTGCTGCAGCATTGATCAACGTTGACCGTGGTCAACCCTTGGTCATTCGACCTCAATCTTCTGCAGAAATTCCGATTTTAGGAGGCCGTACAATTGGGCACTAAAATTGAGGAATTCCGGGTTGTTTGACTGAAGCCCTAGTTTTTTGCGTTGACTTTTATGAAGATGCTTGCATTGAATTTTCTGCGCTGTCGCTGGTTTGACTTGCGTTGACTTGTGATGAGTTGTATTTGAGGGTTGTGGGTGTGACACATGAAGTACTAGCTGACCAAGAAAGACTTTGCTGGTTGAAGCATCCTGTTGACTGCCGTAACGCAACAATATCTCATATCCTTGCTGGACAAAAGGAATTGTAAATCTAATCTATATTTGGCTTTTCTTCTATTGATCTATTATTGTGTTCTATCAGCATTTTACTTTCTTATTTATGTGATTGCTATTTTGTATCGGGCCTAAGAAAGTTTGAAGTAAAAGTGCATCAAGCATAGAACACCATTGTTATCTAAATTTAACATGGTATCAGAGCTAAGGTGAAGACAAAATCCAAGAGTCCAAGTTGGTGTTAGAAGCTATCTCTGAAGGACGAAATCCTATCAAGGACAAATGGCCTCCTCAACCTACAAGGGTTTCAAGGCTGATGATAAATTGACTGATAAATCTGATTATCATGCCTGGAAGATGTCCTTGGATGTGGTGTTGGAAGATCAAGATGTCATGGACTATGTATAGGGGAATATTCAAGAGCCTCCATCAAATGCAGTTGCTGCCACGAAGACGAAGTATAGAAAAGGGGAAATCAAAGCAAAGATGATTATCCGGGATTCTATTCATAAGCACTTGGTTGCTTACATTTTTGAGCTGAAGACATCTAAGGAGATGTATGATAAGCTGGTGAGCATGTTCAGGGCTAGCAATGCTAATCAAATCCTCTTCTTCAAGAATGAATTGAAGAATATCAAGAAGGGTAAGGATGAATCTATTCGATCCTATTTTATGAGGCTCACTGAAATTAGGAATAACCTCCTAGCTATTGGGAAAGCAATATCTAATCGAGAGATGGTTCTTATTACACTTGGAGGTCTTCCCTGTGATTGACATGTATTCAATACCACTATTCTCAATAATAACATGATTCCTAATTTTGATGAAATATTGACGAGATGCACTCAAGAGGAAACAAGAAATATGGAGTATGCCTCTAATGGTAATGGAAGTGACCCTACTACCTTCGCCGCTCATGCAAATAAGAACCATGGTGGCCCGAGAAATCAAAACCATGGTAGAGCGGGGCCCAAAGGAAGGAAGGGAAGATGTTACACTTGTAACAAGACTGGTCACTATGCAAGAGAGTGCCCTAATAGAAGGGAATCTCCCAGGGATGATGACAACAACAACTCGAGAAGAAATGGCAAGAACTACAGGTTCCAAGGAAAAAGGAAGGCTCCCTCTGTTCATAGTGGAAATGGGCAATCTTTGAAGAGGTCAAGAAATTCCAGGTACGATGAGTCTAATGTTGTTGATAATAAAAGAGATGAATTTATTCTTGTATCTGCCCTCTCTGCTGCATCTCCACCCGACACCCTGGATATCTGGTTGATTGATAGTGGTGCTTCAAAGCACCTCAGTGGTTATAAAGAAGCCCTTTCTGATCTGGTTGAGAAGGATACTAATCTGGAATTATCCTTGGAGATAATGCCACCCATCCCGTGAAGGGGACATGGACTGTGACCCTCCATCTATCTCAAGGTCAAGTCCTTCGATTACAAGATGTGTTGTATGTACCTAATTTGAAGAAGAACCTTGTGTCCATTTCAGCAATGGAAGACAAAGGGTTCAAGGTGGCATTCTTTGATGGAAAGGTACTTATCTGGAAGAACTTCAAGGAAGCTCTTTCTATTGGCTTTAGAGTTGATACACTCTACTAGGTTGGAGTAAGTCCATTGGGGGCTATGACATGTGATACAACTCTTCAAATAGAGTTATGGCACTGGAGGTTTGCACACCTTCATTACAAAGCCCTTCTCGAAGCAAGAAAGGTGGTGACAGGGATGCTCAAATTTAGAGATGGTCATGAAGGTATATGTCAGGGTTGTGCCGAAGGGAAGCATTCAAGGGGACCATTCCCCTCAAGTGTCACAAAGACAACTGATATCTTGCAGTTGATACATTCTGACTTATCTGGTATGCTGCCTGTGACATCCTTGGGAGGATGTTCCTATTACATGACTTTTACAGATGACTTCTCCCGCAAGACCTGGATATATTTTTTGAAGAAGAAGGACGAAGCATTCAAATGGTTTTGTACCTTCAAGGCCTTTGTGGAAAATCAAATCGAGAAGAAAATCAAAGTTTTGAGAACCGATAATGGGACCGAGTATGAGTCAAATGAGTTTAATGAATTTTGTAGAGAAGCTGGCATTAAGAGGGAGACCACAACTGCGTACACTCCTGAGCAAAATGGTGTTGCTGAAAGAAAGAACAGGACCATTGTGGAAGCTGCCCGCGCCATGCTTTGTGACCAAGGTCTTCAGAAGTTTCTATGGGGAGAAGCTGCGAACACTGCTATATATGTTCAAAATAGATGCTCGCATTTCGCACCAGACTTAAAAACTTCCGAAGAAGTCTTCTCTGGTAAGAAACCTGATGTTTCTCATTTTAGAGTTTTTGGTTGTCCTGTTTACTTTCATGTGGCGAAAGCAAAGAGAAGCAAGCTTGATGCTTCTGGAAAGAAGGGAATGTTTGTGGGCTACAGTGAAACTTCGAAGGCATTTAGAATCTATGTGCCTAGTCAAAGAGAAGTGGAGATATGCCACGATGTCACCTTCGATGAAGATGTTGCCCTCAAGAAAGTGAGAAATTTTCCTAGCTCCAAGGAAGACAAAGAAGATGAAGAAGTAGGAAAGCAGGAAGAGCCGAAGGATGTCCTGATGCCCGATGTTGAAGGACCTATGGATCCCATTGATCCACGTCCTTCAAATAAGAGAAGACCCTCATGGCTTAGGGATACTCTCGAAGATGTCGAGAGACATATTGCCCCAAGGGGGACATTCCGTGAAAGCAAGATGCCGAAGAGATACCAAGGGTGTCTAGCAGCCATGAGTACGATAGTACAATCTGAGCCTGAAACATTTGAAGAAGCCGTAAAGCATCAAGGTTGGAAGGATGCTATGCACGAAGGATATGAGTCCATTATGAATAATGATGTCTGGGAAGTGGTACTGAGACCGGAGGACAAATCTGTTGTCACCTCGAAATGGCTCTATAAGATCAAGCATGGATTTGATTGAAGTGCTGAAAAGTACAAGGCAAGATTCATTGCCCGAGGCTTCTCTCAAAAGGAAGGCATAGATTATGATGGTATATTTGCACCCGTGGCCCGCTATACCACCATCCGATCTATTATTGCCCTTGCTGCTACGCAAAGATGGAGTCTACATCAGATGGATGTGAAGACCGCTTTTCTGCATGGATCTATAAAGAAAGAGGTGTATGTGGAGCAAGCTCTAGGGTTCGAAGTCCAAGATAGAGACACCCATGTATGCAGGTTGAAGAAAGCCCTTTGTGGGTTGAAGCAAGCCCCAGGGCTTAGTACGAGAGGATAGATAGCTACTTGATGAAGCTGGGCTTGACTCGAAGTAATGTTGATCCGAACCTTTATTTTAAGGTTGATAGAGAAAGGCCTCTCATTTTGGTTCTCTATGTGGACGATCTCTTCCTGACAAGTGTTGACCCTCTCATTCCTCAGTGTAAGAGGGAGCTAGCTTCTGAGTGTGAGATGAAAGACTTAGGACTGTTGCATTACTTCCTAGGCTTGGAGCTCTAGCAGAGGCCAGGCGAGATTTTCCTTTCTCAAGGAAAATATGTCGTGAAGCTGCTGGAGAGATTTGGTATGGTGGACTGTAAGTCTGTGTCGACACCGATGGAACTCCACTTTAAGAAGTTGAGTGGAAACGTTGCTGGGCCCGTGCTAGCAAATCCTACCGAGTATCGACAACTCGTGGGGGCCCTGATGTTCATAGTGAACTCCCGTCCAGACGTATGTTTTGCAGTGAACACTTTGAGTCAACATATGGTTGAACCTCATCACATTCACTGGATTGGTGCCAAGAATCTGTTGAGATATCTTTGGGGCACAATCAACCATGGGCTGAGATACATTGTCGGGAGTTTGAGACTCCATGGATATACTGATGCTGATTGGGCTGGCAGTGTGGTCGATCGCAAGAGCACATCTGGATGTTGCTTCACATTGGGTTTTGCTTTGATATCTTGGATGAGCAGGAAGCAGAAGTCGGTGGCTTTGAGCACCGCTGAGGCCGAATACATTGCAGCGAGTATGGCCTGTTGTGAAGCTGTTTGGTTGCGAAAGCTCTTCAGTGAGCTGTTTGGTTGCGAAAGCTCTTCAGTGAGCTGTTTGAGGATGTGCCAAATAGAACCGTTATCCTTTGTGATAACCAGAGTGGGATTTGTCTTTATGAGAATCTTGTGTTCCACGATCGATCGAAGCATATTGATATCAGGTACCACTTTATCCAGGATATGGTACAGCGAGGCGCCGTAAGGCTTGATCGTATAGGAACTGATGAGCAGGTCGCGAATATTCTCACAAAGGCCCTGGGGAAGGTCAAGTTCCTAACCTTCCATGAGAAGCTTGGAATCGTGGAAAGACCCTATTCGGAGGGTCTTGCTTGAGCTAGACTACGAGCTCTGGGAGCTCCAGGGGGCTTGGGGATAGCTTCTTGGAGCTATCAGCACATACGGGGCTAGGCTTGCCGAACCTTGTTGTGCTTCTGCCCCACCGTTATGATATTGAGTTGGTTCACCTCTCTCTGATCTATGCCCCACACGCATCCTACCCATGGAGTTTCAGACTCATGGGAAGTACCTCTCATTTGGCCAATGAGGTGGGAAATGTGGATAGAGACCATAGCAAGACCGATGGACGCATCAGAGATTGTCGTACTCTTTATGTCTAGGATGGCATGTGTCCAACACCTTGATCTGGGATCAAGTATGATGAGGTTTTATCCTCTAAACTGACTTCGGGTCAGTAAACTAACTTCGGGTTAGTATGAGACTCTTTTGAGTCCGAGAGAGGTATTTACCTCTACGCTGATTTCGGGTCAATTGTGTGTGATGTCTTTGTGACTCACCTTTTGTTCTGAAATAAAGAGCCAGCAAAGCAAGTTACGGCAGGATGATGCACGATGTTTGGTTCGGTACATGAGGGATGGCACTTGTGGACAAATGGAGTTCTCCTTAGTTGAGAGGGAGTGTTAATTTTGGGTACTAGGTCCAAACTCCATGTTGAACTGCTCATATGACGATGGTCATATTTTTGTTGGATTCATCTTTCGGAGAGGTGCAAGATTGATCTAAAGATCATCTTGGTCGGATGAGCAGAACATTGAATTTGAATTTATTTTCCACGTGCAAGGTCGACCAAATTTGTAATGTAGGCTCATATGCCTAATAGATGTGTCACACATCCTCATTGATGGATATAAATTGGAGAGACTTGGAGGTCATTTCATCATCAACTCATCACACATTCTCTCATTGTGATCTGATTGGTTCGATAGCCTTTGGAGGCCTTTTTCCCCTCACCTGTGTGGAGCGAAGCTGCTATTTTTGCGCTAATCTGTTTAGGGCTTTATGTTTTCTGCGCTGCTCTGTTTAGGGCTTTTTGTTTTCTGCGTTGATCTGTTTAGGGATTTTTTTGCTGCAGTGTTGACCAACGTTGATCGTGGTGAACCCTTGGTCGTTTGACCTCAATCTTCTGTAGAAATTCCGATTTTAGGAGGCCGTATAGCTGGGCACTAAAATTGAGGAATTCCGGGCTGTTTGACTGAAGCCCTAGTTTGCTGCGTTGACTTTTCTGAAGCTGCCTGCATTGACATTTCTGCGCTGTCCCTGTTTTGACTTGCGTTGACTTGTGATGAGCTGTGGGTGTGACACATGAAGTACTCGCTGACTAAGAAAGACTTCGCTGGTTGAAGCATCCTGCTGATCGCCGTAACGCAACAATATCTCATTTCTTTGTTGGACAAAAGGAATCGTAAATCTGATCTATATTTGGCTTGTCTTCTATTGATCTATTATTGTGTTCTATCAACATTTTACTTTCATGTTTATGTGATTGCTATTTTGTATCGGGCCTAAGAAAGTTTGAAGTAAAAGTGCATCAAGCATAGAACACCATTGTTATCTAAATTTAACGCTGTTTGATACCACATCATCACCAACTCTAAGCATTGCAAGTGAGGTGAGTTTGGATGTCACAACTCCCAGAGTTTGCTTCATATTCATCCTTAATTAATTCATCTATTTCCATGGACATTGTCTATTGCCTCTTGGTCCAGTAAGGTAGGTTTCCTTCTCCTCGTAGTAGTTTCAAAATTCAGTTCATTCAAGTCGAAACTGAGGTGATTGTCTTGACAAAATGCTGCACCAATGACCATTCTCTTCATCTCACTCATGTCATAAGCATCTTCCAAAAGTGGTTCTGCAAGTTCTTTTACAGAGCCATTTGCCAGTAATGGCCTTTCCCACATAAACAAGCATTGTTGGCCTTTAGGATTCTTGCCATTTATTGGTTTTCTTCCAATAATTAGCTCTCAAAGAACTACTCCAAAGGAATACACGTTTGTCTTCTCATTAACCTTGCCATTTAGGAAATATTCTGGAGCCAGATACCCAAATGTACCTACATCACACTACGTGTGATATACACAGATATTGTTGAAACCCATTTGGCTTGTTAGATTTCCTTAAAATCCAGTAACTGATTCACAATTTTCTAAGTGTAAAAACTGGAAATACAAACAACAGTTGTTCCAAAAACTGAAATTGCAAATACACTAAGTTTTCTAACTTAGCATGCACAGTGGAAATTAATAATGAATCAGAAGACAAACACATTCAACACATAGTAGACAAGATATACCAAGGTGTTAAAGGGTGCAACTAGGGGCTAATTCCCCTGCTTGGAAGTCCCTCCTTGATGGCTCATTCACACATTTGGATCACCCTTGATGGCATCTTCCATGGTCTCGAAAATCAGAATTTTTGCACTTTTACAAATGGCATTTCTTGAAGTCGGCCTCATCCTTCATCTGCATGTCTCCCCCATTGGTGAATAGACATGACTTTCCACCCCACGCCAACCACCATAAGTCAAGTTCACCTCATTTTGGCATCATCTCATTCACACATCTTCTCTCTCATGTTCTGATTGGTTCATACAACTTGAGGCAACATATTCTTTACACACATGCGAACAGTTCCTTGGCAGCTATTTTTTTTTCCTTGCATTGAATTTCTGCAGTTGAATTTGACCAGCGTTGATCTAGGAATTTGAGAGACTGTTTGACTGCGATTTGACTAGGAGAATTTTGTTTTGGCGGGCCACATCCATTGGCACAAAAACGAGGAATTCTGGGCAGGTTGACTAGCGTTGACGGCAGACATACTTACAGGATTTGATCGTAGAGCATTGACTTTATTTGATTGTTTTTTCATCTTTATTTTGGACTGATTTTGACCTGGGAAAAAGGGTGAGTTCCTTGTTGGTTTGACCAAACTGATTAGAGGTTGTTTGACTATAGTTTGACCATTGTGGATTGGAATAGCTAGGGCAAGTTGACTGCTATTGACAAACTTCAGAATTGCAAATTTGACAGAGACAAATTTGGATCAAATCAGGCTGCAAAACACATTCTTCGCTACGTGTAGGAGATTGTTGATTATGGTCTGGACTATAGGCGGGGAGATGGAGTGAGGTTGGCAGGTTACACAAATTCAGATTGGGCAGGGTGTGCTTTTGACAGGAAAAGCACTTCAGGGTGTTGCTTCAGATTGAGTTCAATAGTTGTGTCGTGGTTTAGTCGAAAGCAAAATTCAGTTGCTTTGAGCTCTTCTGAGGCTGAGTATATGGCCACTAACCAGGCTAGTTGCGAGGCCATTTGCCTTTGCAAGTTATTGTATGGCCTATTTGATCAGAAGTTGAGACTGACAGTTATTCACTATGATAATCAGAGTTGCATTAAACTCACGGAGAATCCAGTGTTTCATGACAGGTCAAAACACATTGACATTAGATATAATTTCATCAGGGACTATGTTCAGAAGGGGGTAGTGAAGCTGGAGTATATATCAACAGATGAGCAGGTAGCCGATGTTCTCATGAAGTCCTTGCCAAGAGGCAAGCATGTCCATTTCAGGGACAAGATGGGTGTGGTGAGAAACACTTTCCTCGGTAAGAGGGAGTGTTGAATTTTAATGTACCTTGGACAAGTGGTTTCCCATGGGTTAGTCTCTACCTAGGGAAAAGTGTCCAAGATAATTCTTTTCCTAAGTGTGACTTTATTAAGTGAAAGTGACTTTATAAGTGGTAAAGGCAATGTTAAATTATAAAGTGAAAGTGACTTTATAAGTGGTAAAGTCAATGCTAAATTATAAAGTGAAAAGTGACTTTAGACATAAAGTACAATGTGGGTACTTTATTTAATGGGTGAGTTAAAAAATAGAAAGTGAGAATTAAATGCACATTTATTCTCATCCCTTCATCTAAATGAATCTGAGCCATTAGATCTTGTTGAGAATTTGGAAGGCTTGAGATTAATACAAATTCCCTTCTTGATAATTACTTGTGAGCTAGCTTGTGTTAATTATGTCTTTTCTTCTTGAAGCTTAGTTGATCTTTCATCAAGCCAATTATCAAAATGCACAAGACACCAAAAGATTAGGCTCCTAGAGCCAGGGAAAAAACTTTATGCTTGAATTACTTGAACTGTAGGAGGGTAAATCAAAGATTTACCTTCCTCGCTATTGTTGTCTCCTTTTCTTATAATGACTGTCTCAACTTGCACAAATTCCTTTTTCCGGTCAACGGCCCTTAACAATCTTTACTGTACTTGTCCGCAACCTTCCTTCACTATTGCTGTCTCTTTATCTGCACTTATGTCCTTCCTTCATACGTATTGTGCCCTTCCCTTATCCGCACTATAATCTCTCCTTTTATCGCATTGTCTCCTTGTAAGTGTCTGCACTATCTCCTTGAATATATCCGCTTATCCCAACACTGTATTATATTAAAGATTCACTTATAGCAACACAGTATGACCGCAAACCATACTATGATGTCCGCAATGTATATATATATACTATGTCTTAGCTGTTGCAACCGCAGGGTCTTCTTATATATATATCCACCGTCTCTGCTGTGATAACCGTGTGTGTATCCTCCGTCTCCGTAAGTCTGCAAACTATAAGAGAACCCGTATTTAATTGTGCTATCTGCGTTACTTGTCCATTCAAATGATCCGCAGACCTGGCTAATATATAGTGGTCACTTCACACCTTTTTAGGCCGACCATCAAATGTGGTTTATGTCGTCTTCATCATGAGAGCCGACCATGACTTGTAGTTACTTTCCAAGCAGTGTTATTTTAACAGATTATCTTCACTTGATTTTAACATTATATGAGTGCTGTCAAGGTCAAATTGAATCCTTCATGAATATGACATCAGATTGTATTTATTCCTAAAAGACATCTTCTATACATAAATACATAATTACATAGCCAACATGAAGACCGACCTAGTTACACTTTTCAACACTCCCTTTTAACTAGGGAGGTATTCATACAGGTACATGGTCACTTTCAAACTGAAGAATCTCATAAGAAGAATCGGATTGGTAATCGCATCTGCATAGCATCATATCAACCAACATTGTCCTAGTGCAATGCCTTGACTAACAACCCCATCTCTCAACGAGACAATGGGCTATAATGCTGGCGAGACACATGACTTATAGACACCTTCGTCATTGTTCCTCCAAGGTACATACTCCACCCGGGTGTTCCCAAAGTATGACCTTCTTGGACTATTCCTCTCTTGGGTAGCTAGCCCTCAAGGAATATCGGTCCTCGACTACTCTTATCTTGAATGCCCTAACACATTCTCAAAGAGTATCGAATGCCAGATGATTACCCAATCCTCCATTCTGTCTTCCCAAGACCAGAATAATGTGTCTATCTCTCCCTCTCAACCTGGGAGTATCTATTCCACAAGGGAATGTACTCATTCCTATACGAGGAATGTACCTAAGCTCATTCTTAGGAATTACCAAGTTTCTTCCAAGTAAGAAACTTATCATCATGCTCCCTCTTAACCAGGGACTTCCAACAACAATGGTGAGACACCCAGCTGCTCATGAAGAATTCCTGTCCTTGATGTCATGGATTTCGATATTGAGGAATCTTCAACTTTTAGCTTCATAGGGCACAAATCATTCATCACTTTCATCCCGAGTCATGTCAGCTATCAGAAAGTGATTCATCAGACTTCCTTATCTGGTCCACTATTGTGCCATGCTGCTTTCCTTCAAATCATCTTCCAGGATCATACATCCTTTCTCATGATTAGCAGCCCTGCACACATTCATCTAGATAAACATTTACATATGAACTTTTCAAACAAAAGTTACCTGAGTGATGATCTTTCACCATGACATCTTTCTGTAAGCATCGACATCCTTCATACAGATTGACACATCTCCTAATGATATGTTTTTCCAAGGGTCTTCTTCTTTACCAGACTTATGTCAGATTCTACATATCTTTCCAGGAGATATTCTAGTCACATCTTCTTGGCCTTCGGATGATAACTGCCTCTTGTCATGGTTGCATTTCATGATCTCTTCCTTTCTGCACATTCTCCATTCCCAGGAACTTACACATTTTCCAGTTCCTCATTCATATACAACCACCTCATATTTCATGAGGACATATTATGTTGATTTCATCTGTCTGTGCATAGAGAGATACTCCTTCATAGATCATACTTCTAAATACAAAAGTCCATTACTTGCAACCATATGACATGACTTCATAGCATCCAATGTTAGCATATAAATATATACATACCTCATACCTTTTTCCTTGAGTCATCCCGTAGCAATTTCTCTTGAATGGAGAGCTTCATTCCTTTAACCTGCTTCACCTATATGTCATCACATCCCAAAATTCTATCTCCATGATGACTCCTTCACTTTTAGTAGAGAGGTTTTTTTCCGAAGCTTTTTCCCCGAGAGCTCCTCCCATGCTTTTATCGAGATGCTTCTTATTGTACATGCTATCATACAATTTTACAACTAATCAGAGATCACTTACAGAGGAATATGATCTCAATCATAATAGAGATCTCTTGCTTCCTCCTTCTTAGATCTTCTAGAGTCAGGTTCTTCTCTTTCATACGTGACATAGGCTTCTTCCTTTTTCCTCTTGCCATTTCTAGATTTAGGACAATCTCTTTTATAATGTCCAAGCTCATCACATCCAAAGCATCGCACGTTGTCCATATTTCTTCTTTTATTCTGAGGGCCAAATTTTCCAAATCTTCCTTTCTTCCTGTATGAGGTTGCAAAGGCATGATTCTCTTCACTTGTTCCTGTATCAGCTTTGGCCTTTAGTCTTGTTTCCTCTATTTTACATAGAGACCACAAATCATGAAATGGAGTGGCTTCTTTCTTCCCATATAGACTAGAAGTGAAGCTTCCCCTTTCCTCTGGTAGAGCATTCAACACCACTGTTGTCATCTCAGTGTCGGACATCACTTCTCCTAGTTCCTGTAGATGATCTCTTATTTCAGAAATCCTCATAAAGTATGGGGCGATTCCTGCTTCCCTTGATAATTTCATTTTGTATAGTTCTTGTCTCAGCGAGATTGCTTCTCTAGCAGTACTCACAGAGAATAGCTCCACCAATTTTTCATATATTTGTTTTGCAGTCTTTAGTTTTGATACATAGGGAATGAGAGAGTCTTTGATGGATTCTATGAGAATCCTTTGGGCTCTAATTTCTCCCTTCATGTACTTGGCATGGACTGGAGTATACTTCTTTTGAAGGTTGAACAAGAGATCCTTCGATATAGTCCATTACTTCGTCTTCAATTAAATTCAAGTCTGTTCTCTTCTTCCATGCACTGAAGTTTGATGACCCAACCAGCTTGTTGCTTTCTTTACAATAAGGCATCTTGATAGATAGGGTCATGAATACTTACTTGAGTGAATTGGCTCGCAGCTTCCTTGTTGATGATTGAGAATGAAGTCAAGGGTTTCTTCAATGTTGGTGTACTTGAACCCTTGATTACAAAGAGTATTTTCAGAAGTTGAGGTACTTTTCAAACAATGTCTTGAGTGCAAATCTTTGAATGAGATAGGGGATCTCACTTGATGTAGTTAGATAGTCTTCTTTGCAAACTGATTTGACTTCCCAACCCAAACCCTGATCTTCGCTACTTTGAGTGTCTTGTTGACAAGCAGCCCTTGTGTTCAACACCTTAGCTCTGAAACCATGTTGAGAATTTGGAAGGCTTGAGATTAATACAAATTCTCTTCTTGATAATTACTTGTGAGCTAGCTTGTGTTAATTATGTCTTTTCTTCTTGAAGCTTAGTTGATCTTTCATCAAGCCAATTATCAAAATGCACAAGACACCAAAAGATTAGGCTCCTAGAGCTAGGGCAAAAACTTTATGCTTGAATTACTTGAACTGTAGGTCACTATTACTGTCTCCTTTTCTTATAATGACTGTCTCAACTTGCACAAATTCCTTTTTTCGGTCAACGGCCCTTAACAATCTTTACTGTACTTGTCCGCAACCTTCCTTCACTATTGCTGTCTCTTTATCTGCACTTATGTCCTCCCTTCATACGTACTGTGCCCTTCCCTTATCCGCACTATAATCTCTCCTTTTATCGCATTGTCTCCTTGAAAGTGTCTGCACTATCTCCTTGAATATATCCACTTATCCCAACACTGTATTATATTATAGATTCACTTATACCAACACAGTATGACCGCAAACCATACTGTGATGTCCGCAATGTATATATATATACTACGTCTCAACTGTTGCAACCGCAGGGTCTTCTTATATATATATCCACCGTCTCCGCTGTGGTAACTGTGTGTGTATCCTCCGTCTCCGTAAGTCTGCAAACTATAAGAGAACCCGTATTTAATTGTGCTATTTGCGTTACTTGTCCATTCAAATGATCTGCAGACTTGGCTAATAATATAGTGGTCACTTCACACCTTTTTAGGCCGACCATCAAATGTGGTTTAGGCCGTCTTCATCATGAGAGCCGACCATGACTTGTAGTTACTTTCCAAGCGGTGTTATTTCAACAGATTATCTTCACTTGATTATAACATTATATGAGTGCTGTCAAGGTCAAACTGAATCCTTCATGAATATGACATCAGATTGTATTTATTCCTAGAAGACATCTTCTATACATAAATACATAATTACATAGCCAACATGAAGACCGACCTAGTTACACTTTTCAAAAGATCTTAGGGTTGCCCAAAAGTCATTTAGGGAAACAAAAGGGAGAAAAGAAAAGAGAGACTGCATTCATTCATGCTTCATGAGCAGATTGGAGAAAGGAGGCTGAGGGCTAGAGAAAAGTTCTGAAAGAGAAATTTGTTACAGCAAGTGGAAGGAGTAATTTCTGGGCAAAGCTGGGCACAGAAATCAAGGCATAGAAACAACAGAAGGTACAGTACGAACAACATTTAATGCTGCGAGCTGCACACGGTTCGAGAGAAGTTTTTGGGCAAAATTATTATTATTATTATTTTTAATTATTGAAAAAAAATCCATACAGTCCATACAACGGTATGAAAATCTGTACAGTCCGTATGGAATCCGTACAGTAAAGTCTGCGTTTGTACAATACATTTTTAGCTTCAAGTGGGCACAAAACTTGAGGCAAAGTGGGTATGATTTTCAAGGAGTTTTGGATGAAGAGATAAGTTGTATTTTGCTGTTTTGTTTTGTCTGCAAATGTATTTTTCCTGAACTTGAAAGATAAATAAATATGAAGAGCTCTCTAACAAGTTTTTCCCGGAGAAGATTGAAGGGGTTTTGCCTGGGTCTAAGTTGACCAAAAATCTGTGTGTATTTTTTTATCTGTTGCTGTTCTGTTTATGTCCATATTTATTTTCAGCATGTGTTGACAGTCCCATGTGTTTTAATTTGAAAATTTCATTTCCAGAATTCTATATGTTGAATGTAAGTTTATGGGAAAGGGCATTTAACTGAATGGGAGTGATAAGGTGAAATTAAAATCCGGGTTGGGATTGCAGGAAACTTTTTAGTCATCAAATTTCAACATAACAATGTACTCTTCAAGAATTAGAGATACCTGCTAATTCAATTAAATTAAGATGCTATTTTAAATCCAATAACCTATACAAGATACCTGTGCAATAGATTATTCCACGAAGGCTAATAATCAACAACTTATAAAAATAATATTCAACATATCATTAAGAACAATATTACCATAAGATGTAGCAGAGGAACACCACGATCAATGAAAACCCCAAAGACTTTGTGTTATTATTATTCCAGAAGCGTTACAAGAGATCTTCAAGAGCAAGTGCACGACTCAAAGATCAGGTCCTTTGTGTGACAAATGACCTCTAATTTATAGATAAATTCTCCAAACGGCTAGTTGGCTTGATCCTCGTCAGAGTTATTTCTACCGTTGATAAATATTTAATAATCTTTTAATAGTAGGCTTACCTAGGTTGTTACATACATTATGGTCTTATTAAGATCATTTACATTATAAACATGCAGAATGGGTTTACAACTTTGACAAACTGACGACTGATGATGATGAATCCTGGATGATCTGAGTGCTTGAACATGATGGAATTTCTTTGCGAAAATGTGTATTGCTATAGGGTAGTTGATACGGAGTGGTCAACACCCCTCTAAAGAGTACATTGTACCCTTTATCCTTAAGGATAGATATGGAAATCAAGTTCATGCCTAATCTGAAATAGAACAGTCCCTCTCCCAACTAGATTGCACTTGGACTTGTTCCTCGTCTAAATTTGGAATCTGATGTCTTCCTCCTTGTAACTAGAGAAGTACTTTGTAACTCCTATCATATGAAATGATGGCCCACTGTCTATATACCAAACACCCTGTGAGGAGCTAGTAAGGCAAGCTATGAGTGCGAACTCATTGCATCTTGCTAGAGAGTTCATCTACACTTGCTGAAGCTGTCGTCTGCTTCTTTCCCTTCTTCTCGCTTTTCTTTCTTTACGGGAAATTGCTGACATAGTGGCAAAACTCATGACAGTCGTAGCATTTGACCTTAGAAAGGTCCTCCTTCTTCGTCTCACATTTTGGGTTAGGTCATTCGCTAGACCCCTTCTTCGCTTTCCCTTTTCTAGCCAAGGCCACATTTTCTTGTTTCTCCTCACTTTTCTATGCCTTACTGTTGTTCTCACTGCAAAGACCAAGTCTAAGATCCTTTTGATTCAAGTCGCTCCACAACAGATCCCAGCTCGGTGAGGTGTCTCATCCGTTGATGATTTGAACTAAGACATCCCACTTCTTAGTAAACCCATTTAGGGCTATTCACAGTAGCTTGTTATCATCTGGTTTATCTCCAACAACTGCTAACTCGTCCTTGACAAGTCTGAGCCTGGTGAGGTAGCTAACAACATTTCTCCCTTATTCATCCTGGTGTTCCTCAGCTTCTCTCTGAGAGTCAACTTTCTGTTCATGGTAGCATTCTGATACAAATTTAGGACAACATCTCTCATCTTCTTCAATGTATCCAATTTTGCGATATGTGGAACTATATGATCCTTAACACCATCAAAGATTATTCTCCTCGCTTTGGCATCCTCCTTATATGCAAGAAGTTGTGTTGGATCTGTGGTCGCATATTCCTTGACACTATTTTTGTCCAACAACATAGAATTTTGGCTTTCCAGACACCAAAATTAGAGGCACCATCCAATCTGTCTTGATCTCTCAATCTTGCTAAAGCCATTTTTGAAAAACCCTCGGAAAATATAGCAAAACCCAAATAAATATGAAGAAGTCAAATTGGGTTTTATAAAGCCTCGATTTTCTCTTCCTGTACCTGCCTTGGGCTTCTTCTACCCTCAGATTTGCTATGATACCATGTGAAATTTTTAAAATTGTTGCAGTTAATCTGGTTATTATTCACCTATCTTCAAAAGAATATTTGTCTTCTATTAATTAAATATGACAAATATTGAATACATTATACAACACTACTACAACACCAAAAATTAAATCACAGGAATTGAGAAAAATATCACACACATAAAATAATAGATACCGTTATTTTGGAAAATTTGTCCCTAGAAAAACCCCAAAGGTAAAACCAGTTCTGCATATGAGGGGTTTTTATTATTCTTCAACAAATCAAGGTTTACATAAACTGCTTTCCTCTTACTAGGAAAGCTCCGACAATATTTTTCCTTCACTTCTACTGGCAAAATCGAACTGGAAAATCCACAATTTCCCTTTGCAAACCAACTCACCCTCTCTGTGCAACTTGCACTTCCTCCAACAACTCACATTGCCCACTAGAAATGTGCACTTACTCTCCCTGAAGCCCACACTGCCTCCGAAAAATCAATCCAACGAATTTATCTGCCTCCAACAACTCAAGAAACCCACTCGCATTGCTTGCAAGCATTTGATTTGGAAGCTGGCAATAAAAATGAGCCTCTAACAATTTGCACTGGCTGAATCGACCTCACTCTTGTAGATAATTCAACCTCCTTCCTTCTCTCGAAAAATTGGAATCACCGTGAAGAATTTCTCTGGAAATTCCCTCAATTTTTTCAGCTGAAATCCCATTGCTGGTGTCTCCCATGCTATCACTGCGCCCTTGCTATGACACAGTGTAGGTTGCAAGATGGATGTCATTGATGTAAAAGATGGTCATTAATGTCAAAGAGTTTCAAGTTAAGGGAGAGCTGGTTGTAATGTTGCAGTTGAGTCTGCTCAGATGGAGTTGGAACCTTGGTAAGAGTATTGATGGATGTTGCTTCCCAACTAAAGTCAACGATGGGGATTATAGCCTTGAAAGAATTTCTGCCTTAGTAGATCAACTCAGATGCTTCTGAAAAGTGCATGGCTGGATAGTCCTCAGAAATACCTCTCCAATGATATATGGCACTTTGGAAAACTTCTCATTGATCATAAGTTATTGCAATTTGAAGTTTTGGTAGGGTTCCAATGGTCATGGTCCTAATATGGTATGACAGTACACAGTACCAACTGACGTGGCACAACTAAAGTGGTAGAGTGGCTGAGGCAATGACATGTGGCAGTCTAAGAGTGGTAGAGAGGTATGACGTGGTTGGATTAGACGTTGGCATTGCAATGGACCACAACCGTCAATCTACCCAATGCCTAAGAAAATCAATGGCTTTTAGTCGAGGGGGTTAATGAGTAGTCCTGCACCCGACGAGATAGGATGGCAGAGGAGAGCTTAATCTGACGACACAGATCAAATTCAGGAGCTGAACTAGTGTAGGGTTTAACAACCCTCTAGTGCCCAATATGCTCGGACGATGCAAAATCATCAGATTTAACGGTCTGGATTTGTATCGTGTGGCCAACATGTGGGTTGGTTAATGACCTTCAAGCACCTGATGGGTGATGTGGCATAGTGACATGGCTCCACCAAATGACGTGGCCTAACAAGGAGAGGGAAGGTGGCAAACAAATAGCGCAAGATGATTCGATGACAAGGATGACATGACATCAATTGGCACTGACATGGAGGATAATGTGGCAAGCTGACTCAACCCAGGTGACATAAGCATAACGTCAATGAATGATGTGGCATGCTCTGTATGGGTGACACATGGCAAGTTTTTTGGTGCTTTTAGGTGGCCAGGTTGGCCAAATCCATATGACGTGGCACCACCTAGATGCCACCACGTGGCATGATGATGTCAACTCAAGGAAGCTTTCAAGGGTTAAGGACATGGTTTTTAAGCTATGATCTCATGTGTTGAGTGCCAAGCTCCCGAATGATAGGTGTTACGAGCTAAGTGCCAAGAAGTTAGGGTAGAGGTTACGGTCCATGGTTTTCAGCACAACGCGCTACAACAAAGGTGCTTTGGAAATTTGGTGTTGATGCGCCAAAGTTAGTTGAAGTGCCAAACCTGGTTGAAACACCAAATTTGGTTAATCAACGATGGTCTGTTCAATTGAAGCCAAACCAATCAATTCTACAGATCCAACCTAAGAAATAAGAATTTCATGGGTAGAACCATGGATTGATGCCCATGGTATTTTGGAATAGAGGAGCTATAAAAGGCATACCAATTGATTAGAATTGTTGGTTGTTCCATCAAAGGTCAGGGCCCAAGGCTTTAGCAATTATAATACTGGGAGTAGGTAACACGACAACATGGCCATGGTACTTTGAGTGCAGGAGATATAAATGAAGCCGGTAGGAGGAGTTACCAGAGAAACATGGTCATGGTACCTTGAGTATAGGAGAAATAAATGAAGTCCCTTAGTTGGTGAGAAGTACCTCTTGAGACATGGGACAATTAATACGATTCCCTCTCAAGACAGTGAGGATATATGAATTAGTCTTTTTGTTGAGAGAGTTGTTGTTGGCCAGTTTATTGAAAATTAGAAGGATGAGAGTTGTGAGAGCCGAAAGTTGGTTAAGGCTATGTGTGAGCCCGAAGAGACTTAGCATAAGATGCTGCACAGAGTGTATGTGTGGCAAAGAGCCGAGAGCTGGTTAGGGTCATGTGTGTGGCTGTAGAAGAAAAGAGAAGATACCAGAGCTGCACGATATGAGAGTTGCATGAGCCAAGAGTTGCACAAGCCAAGAGCTGAAGAAGTGTGTGCATGTAGGAGCCAAAGTTGGTGCAGACTGCTGAGGAGAAAAGGAGGACGCAAACTGTAGAAGTCAGGCCTATGTGTGAGCCGCGACTATCAAATATTCAGAGTGTGAGTGGGTTGTGTGTGTGAAGGGGCTGAGCATGGTGGAGGTTGAGTAAGAGGAACAATTGATTCCTTTGTGCAGATCTTAAGTTGCTATAAGAGTCTGCAAGGGCTATATGAGCCTATAGAAGAGTATGTTGAGTTGTATTATAAAATACCATGCTAAGTGAGAGCCAAAGCTGAGAGGGAGAGCAGCAAGGTATATGAATAGAACACCTGTGGATCCAAGTTTGAAAATGAGATAAAATAGGGGTTTGCTTGGTTCAACAGGCTGGTTCCTATACATAAGGGAGTCAACGCTTCCTTCAAGTGGGTTCTGACGAAACAACTCGAGGGTTGTTGCCTCCTGCAAGTGGGTTCTTGCAAAATCAGGGAATTGGTGCTTCCTGTAAGCTGATCAGGTGTCTGTAAAAGAGGGATTGTTGCCTCCTTCAAGTGGGTTCTTATGAAACAACTCGAGGGTTGTTGCCTCCTGCAAGTGGGTTCTTGCAAAATCAGGGAATTGGTGCTTCCTGTAAGCTGATCAGGTGTCTGTAAAAGAGGGATTTGGTGCTTCCTACTGGTGGTGCTAGCAAAACAAAATAGGGAGTTGGTGCTTCTTGTTGGTTGGTGCCAACGAAACAAATAGGAATTTGGTGCTTCCTGTGAGTGGGTGCTCACTAAACATGACGTAATCAAAATTGTTGTTTTTGATTCACATCATATTACAAACAAGATTTGTGGTTTTTCTCCCAGAAGGGGTTCCATCTTTAAATATCTGTGTACAACTTTGTATGATGTTTATAGTGTGGTTGTGTATCTTATGAGATGCTTACTTGATATATTGTTGAATGATTGACTGTTTAAATTTGGTAATAATTGTTAAAATTAGCCTTAGTACTGATTCACCCCCCCTCTCAGTATTAACATGGTTTCCAACAATTGGTATCAGAGAGGGTTCCTTCAGGAACAAATTAGTTGCTGGAAGGTAGATCATGGCTAACCAGGATTGGCTTACACTAGATGGAGTACCGTTTTTGACTAGACCAGATTATATGCTCTAGAAGGTAAGAATGTAAGCTTATTTAATGGCTTATGACTTGGATGTGTGGTGCTATACAGAGAGTGGAGTGAAGAATGAATATCACTGAAGCCAGGAGAATTATCCTGAAAGGGCTATAAAATCCAGATTCTGATAATGTAAGACATTGTGAGTCTACAAAAGGAATGCTAGACAAGTTGCATTGTATGTATGGAGGAGAAAATCAAAAGGCACCAGTGAAGATTGAAGACACTTGCTGCTCTTGTAATGAAGAAAATCTTGAAAAAGATCCCTTTGTTATAAATGTTTTTGCTGGAGATAAAAGCAAGAAGAAGAAGAAGAATAAGAAGAAGAAGACATCGAAGAGGAAAGACATTCAGAAGATTTAAAAGCATCTTCCTAATGAGCAAGTTGTTGATCATCACTTAGAAGACACCAAGGAGATGCAGTCTACATGTAAGTTGTTATTCTACTGCAATTGTAGAAAATAGGTCATCTATCTTCTAGATGTTCATATGCATCCTCTGACGAAAGCGATAAAGATACATCTAGTAGTAATGAAGAAGGATCTACATTTATAGCAATAACAGATTCGGGTACTACCCAAGAAGAGAATGAGAGCATCCCTAGCAGTGACAAAGAAGGAATACTTCTCAGGCCAATGGAAGAGTCTTCAGATTAAAAAAGAGATCAAGATCTTGAAAATGTAAATAAAATAATTGTTGATTTGAAGATCCAACAAGAGGGAGTCAACAGAATGAATGAAATGTTGACAAATCATTTGAATGAACAAGAAGGTAATTGTGAGATATTTGGAATCTGAAATAGTCTCTTTGAGACATGATTTAGAAAAGACTAATGATCAACTATCTCAATATCAAAAGCTTTTAAAGAGTACTAGCAATTTGGATGAGATTCTCAGTAGCCAAATTTCTCCTCTCATCAAGACTGGTCTGGGGTTTAAAAAAGCTTCATGCTCTAAAAAGGTAGAAAATAAAAAGTCTGCTAGCAACAAAGCCAAAGAAAGTGTTGGACAACAACAAAAGCAAAGAAACAAACACCAAAAAATACAAATGAATAATAGCCAGAAGAAACATCAACAACTATGTCTGCAACATCAAGGAATACAATTCAAACAACCATAGAGAGCGAATGAAGAACCAACAAAAAATTTATTCCCCTCAAGGACAAGGTCATCAAAGGAAAAATACCCCCAGTTATCAAAGATGGTTCAATCACCTTTGTTTTTCTTGCAATAATTATGGACATAAGGCATTAGATTGTACATATAATGCAAGAAATCAGGGTATGTTGAGTAGTAGCAACAAAAGAGCTTATAATCTCCCAAAGAATGGATATGATAGAAGAAATAGAGATTATGGTGAGAATGCTGTGAGGAGTCACAATCCTTTCGCCCCTTTCTTAAACCATGTTGAATGCTACAATTGTGGCAATTTTGGGCACAAGGCAACAAGTTGTAGATATGGCAAGACAAGACCTCCCTCTCGAAATGTGCAACCAAAATAAGCAAATCAGCCAGTGAAGATAACACGAAATAAAATGGTAGAGGAAGACGAGTTTTCTTTCAGTGCTAAGTGCAAAGGCAACTTACTAAGAGGAGAAAGGAATAAACAAAAGTGCGATTTTTCCCTCAAAGAAAATCAAAGAAGAATTAAAAGATATAATTTTTTATTTTCGTGGTGGATCTCTCTAAAAGTATTAGCTGCAACAAGCGTAGATTCCAAGCGAGTAAAGGGAGTGGTCGCCCTATTAATTCTCCTTTGGAGATAAAGCAAAAAAACAAGAAGAAGATTTGGGTGAAGATAGAGGAGATAAAGGAGAAGTGTAATTTAGCATTGTGCACCCAAGATGAAGCCTAAAGCAGGCTAAATAAGAAGTTGGTAGGAGATGCTCCCATCATGACTCAACACATGAAGGTAGGGAAGAAAAAGGAGGATATTCTACTTAGGGGGAGTAGATATTTAGTTTCACTTCATTAAAAGGAAGAAGAAGTCAGATGCAAGCTACATAATGGAATATAGTAAGCGGTGCATCTAAATTTTTGAGGTAAAGTTTAGTCCATTTGTTGTTATGTAGTTGAATTCATTTATATGTATATAACAACATTGCAGGGAGAATAGAAAATGCAACCAACATGGTCTAAGGGGGAGTCTAGACTCTATACATCA
Source organism: Pinus albicaulis (assembly GCA_034641835.2). Classification (NCBI taxonomy): domain Eukaryota; kingdom Viridiplantae; phylum Streptophyta; class Pinopsida; order Pinales; family Pinaceae; genus Pinus; species Pinus albicaulis. The sequence goes on along the minus strand of CM076578.1, from coordinate 1,130,720,150 downwards.
CAGGGGCTTCACTGACAAAGCAATACCATACCACGTGTGTTCATATTGGGGCATAAAAAATGAGGAAAACATAAACTAATATATTGAGCTTATAATAGGGGGTTAAAGGGTTTATATATATATATATATATATATATATATATATATATATAAACCCATTGTTTATACCATATATTGGCCAAGTAGAGGCATAAAACAGGCGAAGTATCGTGGGAATATGTGAGGAGTATCAAGAGCGCAAAGAACCTCTGTTCTATTGGGCGAGAGCACAACAACGAACCTCTGTTCTATTGGGCAAATGGACTTTTCACAGTAGTGTCTTTTCCCATGCACTTGCCAGACAAAATCATGGCAATCTACATCTAGGTTTTAGCGATATATTTGTTTCATTATTGGACTTCTATCTTGAAGCCATGATCCTTTGGCCCTAGAGTAGAACTGCCTCCCGTGATCAGCATTGGACTTTTGTCTCCAAGCCACAATCCTTCGACCCTAGAGTAGATTTGTCTCCTGTGATCAACGTCGTTTCCAGATCTTTGTGAACCCTTAGCACTCAGGTTGAACCCTATTTCAACTCGATTGTCCTCACTGTCACAAGGAGGCCAGCTAGTCCAATGTCACTTTCATTCTACCACCATGGCCTCCATGGCCATCAGCTCATCCATGGGATTTTTAGGAGCTCTAAGAACCCAAATCCACAAGCCTCGTATCAGTGAGGCAACATTCATCTATTTGTCGCCATAAGAGTTTCTAAAGGGCTAATTTATGTGGCAACAAGGGTATTTGGCATTTGTTTGGGCAACGAATTATCATCCAAACGTCTTCTGAGGCAGTGAGATTGGGCTGAGGTTCAGTTAGAGGCAACAAGGATTTTTGTGCTCATATTTGATGTAACGACCCATCTTGAGCATCTTCTTGTGGCAACAAAATTGTTGTTGGGTTAAATCCTCATCAATGTAGTCTCCTGAGGTTCGGTCTGAGGTTCATTCATCCCTTTATGACAACGGGATTCTAGAATAAGCCCTATTGTGGCAGCAGCTACCTCAGAAGGATCCTTGATGGTATCAGCTCACACTTAGGGTCAAATTGGAGTTTTGTTGAGAGCAACGAGTTTGTCTATTGTAGCTGCTAAACCCTCCTAAGGTCCATTCTGGGTAGCGAGGGTGTATTTGGGGCAACATGGGATGATTCAAGAGCAGTGGCATCACCTCTGTAACCTTCTCTAGGATTTCTGTGGCAGCATATTGAGACTTGGGCATGATCTAGGCATCAGATCAGCTCTGTGGATTTGTGGCAATGAGACAATTCTGAGGTGTGTGTGTAGCATCAAAACACATTTGTGGTATGAATTGTCACAAACAAAGTTTGGCTGGTTGGATAGAGGCAACAATTACTGAGGTTGGTTGCAAGGTCAGACTAACAATATTAGGATAATAGGATTTGCAGATTATTTAGAAATTTTTGTGTATCTAAAACTGTAGTATGAAATTTCGAAGGACTGTGGGTTTATAACCCATTATGTATTGCTGGATTGGCTTCATGTACATGAGTTGTTAGCGGAATTAAATGCTGGCTACACTGTTTATTTTATTCAATATTGTCTCTATTTGTAAATATTAAAAGAATATTGTGATACTAGTTAGAATACAAATCCACTGCTTTCCAAGCATGTCACAAACAAAACTATCCCCCATGTTTGGAAATCTAATTTCCACTTGGTTACCAACTATATTAACTCCAGGTGATGCATAAAATCCCTTGTCATATGCCACTCTAGAGTGTAATAGTGCCTCACATTCTATGTGTCTACCACATCCAAGAGACTCCCCTCCGACAGACTCATTTTGCTTTATTGGCATAGACGATCCTATGATACACTTGCTTGACGTGTTATGGTAAAATAAGAAACTCAAGGCTTTAGTACTCAATGAAACTGCTACAAAACTCTTAGAATCATTTCTGCAAGATGATCCTGAAGCCTTTACAAGGCAACTGGCACATGATGAACTGTTATTCAATGGCTAGCTAGAACTGCTGCTTGTCTCTTCCTTTATTGATGGGACTAATATGTAGTGCCACTAATAACTGGATCCATACAATGAAAATATTTGTAACTATGGATTGAAAAGTGCAATGAAGATTCTTCAACTGACCTTGTCATGTGCTCTTTCCAACATTTTACCAATGTTCCACCAAGTCCCCTGGAGGTGGGAGCGAGGGGGCGAGGGAGCGAACTATGCAAAAGCTCCCTACCAATTTTTAGGAAACGTTGGGGGACGTCGGGGTCATAAAAATTATAAAATTTAATATTTATTATGTAACTGTATTTTTGCAAGGAATGTATATACAGTCATCATACACTTACATCATGAAAGAAAAATCATAAATGATAAAATTATAAATCGATGAATGATGAATCATATAACTGAAACAAATTTAAAAGTTAAAAGTTAAAACATACATCATACAGTCAGACATGTAAGTTTGTAAGTGTATAATCATTAATGTAACTACTAACAATGTACAATGAAAATAAAGTGTAAGATATCATATGACATATTATATCAAGATTCAAAATAAAGTTTAAACTGAAGTTTACAACTGAAGTCTAAAACATAAAACTTAAAAGAAAATAAGTTATGTCTGAAACATAAAACATAAAACATAACATATGAATATCAAATGATATCATCATAATGATAAATGATGCATAAATGCTCAAGGTAATGCCCCACTAGTCTCTGCATCCAATTGTTGCACGAATATATCAGGATCAACCATGTCACCATTTGAATCAAAATCACTTGGATTCTCAAACATGCTAAGTGGCACACCAACTTTTAACACGAAACCATAAACTAAAAGGGGCGTGAGGGGGCATGAGGGGGGCATGAAGGGGGCGTGCGGGGGCGTGAGGGGGCGTGAAGGGGGTGTGTGGGGGCATGAGGGGGCCTGAGGGAAACGCCCCCTAGAAGTCCCCAAGACCCCGGAGCGCGAGGGGGCAAGGAATCTAGACCCCTAGGTGGGGGGGCGAGACCCGTGTAACACTGCATTTTACCCTAAGGGAGATTTCATTGGCTAGTAATGCTTGCGCTTGCCTCTTCTCCCTTTTTTCCACTTCTCTGTTCTCTGCTAGACATGGTTCTGCCTCTACATCACATTCCTCTGCCGCAGGAACTAAGTTGTTTCATCAATAACTCTGATTTGGCCTTCAAGGCTAGTTGGAATGCCTTTGTGAGAGACCCAAAAGTCACCATGCATGTTCACCTTCGATATCATATCAGATGCCATTGATATACCTAGCAAGAATCTAATCACCCCCATTACTTTGTTAAGATCTTATGAACAACCTATACAGTTCTTTAGTGTATTTCTGTACTGTCATTTCCTTTTGCTTCATGTTTTGCAACTTTCTAGATAGAGTTAACAAATAGTCGACAGATAGGTACTTACCCTTCATCTTGGTAATCATCTTGTTCCAAGGCCTAATCTTTTCTTCACCCTTTCTCTTTGCTTGTCCAATTTCAAATTATCCCACCCAGGGATGCATGGCCCTTTCATGTGGTGCATGCAAACTTCACTCTCTTGGAGTCTTTGATTTGCTTGAATTTGAATAACTCCATTTCCTCAATCCAATGGATGAATTATTCCAGATTCAAGCTCCTTGATAGGTAGGTGTTTCCATCTTTGGTCTACTTCTTAGATCTATCAAGAATTGTTTAAGTCTCTCCTCTAGAGCCCAAGGATCCTTAGCTTCTTCTTGTGGAACTTGTGGGTCCTATTCATCATCACTCATGTTGTTTCCTCGGAGATAGTTCTTGGCTGCAAGGGAACCACACAAATTTCTCTGGTCAGAGATAAAAAGTAATTCAATTTTTGTAATATGTATGTGCCATTCGAGAAGCTTGCTTTTCGTGCTATCGACTCTTGGAACATGTGATGGGAAACATTTTACATTATCCCACATAGTCAGGTTAGAAATAGAATTGGTATTTATATGCAGTCACATCCTGACCAATATTCAACGCATCATGTGATATATAGGCTCCTAAGTGCTCCTTTCTTGGTGGTTGACAATTTGTTTGGGCGCTCTGTGATTGGTTTTGAACTTCAGAGCCATATGTATCAAAGCTTTAAGATTGGGCCAAAGCCTAGTATTTTTAATAAAATAAGTTTTTGGCGCAAGACCGAGAGCACCAAAATGACTCATAAAGAACCAAATTTCCTTAAGTTTGAAAATTTTAATAAGAAAAAGTCATAAAAATAAGTTCATATGACAACATGAGCCCCAATTGATACTGTTATCCTCCTTGGCAAGATTTAGCTATGTTAATTTTTCATAGGGCTACATTGATATTTGCTTTGATAGTTACATTTCTTCATTAACACATTAAGTTCGCCCCATATCATTATATCATTATTCAGATTTACACTATTAACCATTAGTATATGCAACTATGTAGAAAGAACAATAACATCATCGACATCATTGTCTATGTAGCAAAACATAAAGGAACAAAGGAAGAAAAACGCGCACACATATAGACACCAAGATTAGTTCGTTACCAGGGAAAAACTCACTATGGGGAAAACCCTTGCAAATTCTTCTTCTTAGATCGTCATCAAATGATTCAACAAACAAGAGTACAATGATCCATTGATCCATATCTTCATAATGCAATAAAAAAACTAGCGCATGCATAATATAACCTTAAACATACTTCTATTGAAGGATCCTAATTCTAAGAGCGCCAATACCTTGTAGTTAACTTACGGATCTTCTTTGAACACTACGGCATACTAATAAATCTTCTCTGGGCTGCGGACGCATGCAAAAGATACACATGTA